>CM060841.1:55985000-56455000 GCA_030762175.1 Metallyticus violacea
CACGTTGTTTCTTCACAGCTTCCTTTGCAACAAGAGTTGTGTGCACAGGGGCGTTGTCGTGAAGAAGGCTCACATCACCACTCAGTTTTCCTCGCTTTTTCTCTTTGATGGAAGCACATGGCATGTGCAGTAGGTCAGCATAGTACTCCCCCTTAATGTGGTGTTCCTCTCCTTGAAATCGATGGTCAGTATTCCTTCACAATTCTACCAAGGTCGCGGGTTCAAGCCCGGCCAGGATCGATAGATTTTTTCGGGCGTAAAAATCCTAAGTATGGCTTCCTTCGGAAGGGAAGTAAAGCCGTGGGTGCCGTGTCGTACAATTACGGCACGAAAAGAACCTCAACCTGAAAGAAGAGGCCTTTGAGCAAAATTTGTCGGCCGTTTCACGCCCGGAATTGAATGGGACGCCGATGACCTGAGATGTTCAAGAGCGTCCGTAAATAAAACGAATCGAATTCACAATTCCAAAAGATTGTGACCATGATCTTCTTGGTTGACTGAGTGACCTTGGCCTTTAAGAGCCGGTCTTCGCCAGGTTTACGCCACTCCATTGATTCTCTTTTGGACAAGAGATCATAGTAGAAAACCATAGTTTCATCTCCTGTAACAATGGTTTGAAGAACTTCTCTCTCGTTGCCACGGATGAGCTACAAAAATGCCTAACAACAGATGACTCATGCTGCTTTTGCACTGAGGAAAGAAGTCTAGACACCTATCTTGCATTACCTTTATTCATATTTAAATATTCGTGAATTCCAAGAACTGTTATTTTAGAAAGGGCCAAACTTTGAGCCGCGGATAATTTCTCCTTCCACAAGAACGATGTTTCGAGGAGTGAGCACCTCCAAGGGTCGACCTGCACGCTCTTCGTCTTCAAAGCTTTCTCGACCCATTCGAAAAAGCTTGGCCCATTCTTTTATGGTGGAATATGAGACGAATGCTTCCCCATAAATACCGCTCAATAGCTAATTTTACTTGGAGAAATCCTTCTTTGGTGAAGAGCTTTAACAGCTCGATACTCCATTTTGAACATGTCACAATCTTCTACATACAACCTTCTTTATGCAAATATATCTGAACTGAACACAGCGGAGCGGAAGTTACATCTGCAATTATTTACTTAACAGATAAGGTATGACACCAGGTAAGTGTTTTTGTGACGGTATATAATTCTTATTGGCGAGGCCGGAAACTTATGGACCTACCCTCGTAAGTAATTGAACTTGTTTATTAAGAGTCCAAACCTACAATGAAGAAATTTAATACTTCAGAACGTATCTCTAAGACTAAAACTGGTTTATACATATGACGGATATCTATGGCATCATAATATTTACACTGGGCCTGCAGAAGGTCTGCTAAGCGCAAACGATGAAATTTATGGTTCTTTACCAAATTAAGCATCTACAACTTCAAATTTATGATTAGCTGCACAAAATAAATCTGCTTGGCTTCAGAGGAACTCTCTCCTATTGGTATAAGCTTAAATGAATGCTTGTGATTCACTTCTGTCCTTGTTGATAAATTGCCAGTACGGTCAAAGAAATACTTCCATATTTTACACGACAGGGAGATATATTTTACGTTCTTAAAAATAAAATATGAATGTTTTCGGTGCCAAGATTTTTTTGAAAAATAAAATGTTTTATTTTACAGCTGAAATTAGTAGCATCGAGGGGTGTCTTGTATTAGACACGACCATGCTCTTAAATCTGCCTGTGCTATCTGTGCTCGCTAGAAGAGATGGTATAAAGCTCCTGTAAGCTGACCAATACGCGAGTGCTGATGACACGCACCAGTTAATACAAATAAACAGGCAGTAATTTAACTTATAGTATCCATGCAGTGACACTTAGGACTTGGAACAAGTAATTTGCTGCAAAAATTTAGCTAAACATATACAAGTAACTTAAAATATGATAGGCAAAAATACTTAAGTTATATTGTATAATTATTTATTAAATAATTGTGGTCCTGAATTTTGAACTTTATATTTTCTTTGAGGATTTACATGATTTTACTGCTAAATTTGGTACAACGCTTTCGTTTGTTTTCTTAGAGCTTCGCAGAGAAGCTTTCGACAATTAACGTAAAACGTGAAGAATTGTGTATACTGCTCTACAGGCTTGTGTTTCAAACCAGATCTATTCCCGACATAGTCGCGAGCTTCTCAGAACTTCCCTATTGGTACTTTACCAAGTAAATTCTTTAAGGAGACCGGAACGCACGCGAGATTCGACCTTGAGGCAGTCATGCAACTTCACACCGGCAGATCTGTCGTCCGTATCCGAATAAACATGATTCACACCTGTGTATGTCCCGAATGTTGCATAAATGTCCAAGGTGTCATATAGAGGTGTGGCTTAGCTGAAATTCTGTTTAATACATCGTTTATTTACGGTGAGGGTCTTAAAACGAATTAAAAGAGCAAAATTTTCAAAAAAGCTCTCTCCTTTATTTAAAATATGTTAAAATGTGCAAATTACATTAAGGAAAACAAAATCTAAAATTGAAATTAGTTAAGTTCAAATTTATTATAGCTTCTTCATTAAACTTGTTCATAATTTTCACAAATAAACACAGCCAAAACAAACTAAAATAATATAATTAAGTTTGTAGCTACAACGGCAAAAATTAAAAACAAATAGCTTACCTGTTATAATCAAATAAACACAGCTAAATAACACCCAATAAAGCACAAAACATACTATTTAAGTCTAAATGTTTTTCTCTCAAGTAGAACTCCAGACCTACTTGAGAAAGAGCAATTAGGTTCAAAATATGGTATTGTTTACTTGTCTATTTTACCTTTTTTTAACCACGGAATGGTCTAGTTCTTTGTATAAACGTATGTGTGTAAGCATATACAGAGCCCTCGTTTGGACGCGTGCCGGGCTTAACGGGGATTTGCTTGGCACCGGGAAGCACGCTGCTTGCCGGCGGAGTCGGATATTCATAACCCCTAAATTCCAGCGCATTTCTGTAAGCATCACAGCTACCAAATACTATTTTTTAATTTTTTTTTTTTTGTCATACAATGGCATTTCGTGTAGGGTTTTCTGCACTTCTGTATCTATTGTATTGTAAATAAAAAAAAACTCGGGTCAATACGGCAAACATTAACAAATTGCAGAAATTAACTTTACTCACATTATCGCGTGGTTGCAATTCCTGAACTACATCTATCTTGTAGGGTTTTAATTTTAAAAGTTTGGTGGCATTTCAAACTGAGGTTTGCGAAATTCCTGATTACTGTTTAAGCTTTCTCAGAGATTTCTTTGGACTTCGTTCTAACTTTTACTTTCGGTTACTTATCAAGAACAGATCCGTTCCCCTAAATCTATTCCAAGATTACGAACCGTCTCTCTTTGAGGCTCAAGAACAGCAGGAAATTTGACTATTATTCGCCTTCTTCTCTACAAGAGTTTGTCACACATGAAGATTGTGTACGCTATAGTATATGGACTTTTTGGCATTATAAGAACAATGATACTGAAACACATGGTCTCGTTTCAACTTCTATACAGCACAAACTTCACGTCAACTGATTGCCCGGCATACGGAGAAAAGGGAAAGTGGAAAGGGGACAGAACAGGTTAGAAACAGCGCAGTGCAGGATAGGCAAATTCCCGTTAAGCCGGCCACGCGTCCAAATGAAGGCTCTGTAAGATTACAGCCGCGTGTAATTTTATTTTAATGTTTATGTTTGTCTATATTATTAGAGATATTTAAAATGATGCCCCTCAGGCATCTGCATAGAAAATGCCCGTTTTTCTTCTAACCTTTCTTCTGTAAGAACATGACGGTTCGGAAACTTTCTTATCATTGAGGAATCCTGTATTTTAAACAAGTTGGCGGACAGTTTCTCTACCTGTAATACGCGGTACCATTAAGTTATAACATCTCTGAATTTTTTCTCAGGACTGGAAACAGATAGAAACATGCGGTTTGTTCTAAAATACGCGGGCAGTGGTTTTCAATGCGTGACAGATATGGCAGCACTGTATGATACACAGAACTCCAGCGGCAGCAGCGAAAGTGAGAACAGTTTTTGATACTTCAAAATGGCGACGTTTTCATTACAAGAACAGCCTATAATCATTCCTTTTCTCCATTGCGTGGTTTGACATCGATTGAAATGCATCGCCAATTGAGTGAGACATGTGGTGATGGTGTCATGTATGTGTCTAATGTGTGCTCATGGATGCGATAGTTCAAGGAAGGTAGATCGTCGTGTGACAACAAACCAAACAATCTCGGCCTCGCACAAACCGGTTTGATACATCGATGTGGGACATATTGCCTCCAAAGTTGGCATTTACGTGAGATCTGTGCACACAATCCTGCATGAAGACCTGAAAATGTGAAAAGTGTTCTCCAGGTAGGTGCCACGAATGCTGACGAACTACCACAAGGCTCCGCGTGTGGCATGTTGCCACGCAATGTTTACGTGTGATGACGGCATGAATGGGACGTTCTTTTCATCAATTGTGACATGGATGTCGTTTTCAATCCTGAAACGAAGCGCCTGTCTGCTCAATGGAAGCACTCAGGTTCACCGCTTCCAAAAACATTCCGGATAAGCGCCAGTGTAGAAAAAATTATGGTGGCCATGTTCTGGGACAGCGATGAAGTAATCCTTACGCATTGCGTTCCAAAGGGCACTACGGTGACAGGTGCATCCTACGAACATGTTTTGAAGAAGCTCCTTCCAGCTTGCATGAAAAACGGCAGGAAAAGGCGCACGTGTGCTCTTTCATGACAACGCCCCTGGCATCGGGTGAACGTGACGCAGCAGTTTCTTCATGAAAACAACTTTGAAGTGATTCCTCATGCTCCCTACTCACCTGATCTGGTTCCTAGCCACTTTTGGCTGAGTTCAATGAGAAAGACAATCTCTGCGAATCTGCGAATCGCCTTACAACTCCTCTGCAAGAATCTGTTTTCACGTATGATTCGTACATAGAAACCTGTTCTTCAAGACTACACTTGTGTTGTGGCACAAAAAACGAAGAACAACTTGCACATAATGAAAGCACCAGTAATACACGAAGACACAACCACTCGTTGACAAAGCTTCCCCCAAAACTAACCACATGCAATATACGGTCTTGAAGACTGGCTTCTTCTAGTATGCAGTCACAACCCATTGACCCGTAACTCAAATAACCTCACTGTATATAGGTAATTAAGCATTAATTCATTTTCCATGAAATTTAATGCTATTAATGATATGTTAAGTGTTACTCATGAAATCTTAACTTCAAAATATTTACAAGAAAAAAATAAATAATAAAAACTCATAATTTATAACGTTAATTAAGCAAAACCGCATTCGTAAATTTATTTTACTTCTATTTCTGAAATTTTCTTGCTGAGTAAACATTAAAGCGCATCTCATATACCCCTCGTGTCTCTCCACCACAACTTTTGATCTGACCAAAGAAAAATCGATAGTAGGTATAATATCCCACTTAAAATGTGTGCTTATGAAGTTTATAATCGAAACTTTCTACTGACGCGGCATGCGGTTCTGGTCTTCCAGATTTGTAGCTTTACCGAAAATGAACATTGCGCATAATCTTGTAAAAATCATAAAAATAAAGCATTTATCTTCAAAAGGAAGAACATCTGAGTTTCCTTTGTGTCTTAAATTAGTACGGCTGAAAGATTTTGCGTTACAACTAATTAAAAAGTATTTTATGAGTTATTTTGACTTTAATTTCTATATTTTGCAATTTTATATGATTTTGCTGTATTTAAATACCGTGCAAAACACATCTTTATTTACGTC
This sequence comes from Metallyticus violacea, assembly GCA_030762175.1. Lineage (NCBI taxonomy): Eukaryota > Metazoa > Arthropoda > Insecta > Mantodea > Metallyticidae > Metallyticus > Metallyticus violacea. The sequence goes on from CM060841.1 coordinate 55,990,795, forward strand.
TGCACTCATGTTGAAGTCTGGCCGTTAAGTTATGCATACAGTAAGTCTGCACACTTATTTTGTTTCAATTAACGTTTAGTAGTACGAGTATGGAAAGTTTAACTTGTAACTTGGCTAGGGCTCTAAGTGGGTTGTATGTTAAAAGCGACTATATTTACATATATCTACAGTGCATCAGAGAGCTTCGATCTTCTCCGGCTGCCTTCACAATGCTGATTTATTCAACTATACAGCGTTGGTGGATCGATAGTAACCATACAACTTTTGCCAGGAGAATTTGGCTTCGTTCTAGCACTGTGATTCCAAACAACACTTCTATCAAAGGCAAGTAGAGTGAACATGACGACGTCAAGCAGCTTACTGGTGGCTGGTTTCGGCATCCCTGCGCTATGAGAACTCCTATACTGGGAAGTTCATCTGAAACTCGATCTTTGACGTGTAATACAATGCTGGAGGAAATCTTACATGTCTGTGGTCTTGCTGTTACTGATTCATCCACCAAAAGCGTTTATTTTGGGTTAACCACTGCTCCCGTTCGGCTTATCCTACCAGTAATCGAGTCGGCGAGCATGAGCATGCAGTCTTAACAATCACGCGATTTCATTTTTCGCACAAATGTTTGCAGTCCGGCTTTCTATCATGGTCTCGCTTCAACCGCAGCGTGACTGAAATATACGCACCAGCACACCTGCTGTGGAAGATGATGTTTACCTTCAACGTCCTTAGGGAGTCTCAAGATGTAAGCGTATTACAAAAGTTTAAATTGCCAGATGAGTAACGGCATCTAGTTGATCATTAGGCACCCGCATGAAGCTTTTCGAGGTTGAACGAAGCGAAATGCTCTTTAGGACTACGTCTGCCTTTGCTAAAAACACGCGATATGATTAAACGTTGCATTTACATCTATAACAATAACACAATGAGGTTATTTGAGTAAGGCCAGCCTGTGCTTACTGGTGAAGTGCAACCGTCGCAACTGGAAAAGGCGGGATAAAATCGCAGAATGTAAAGTCATATTTTTATTTTAACTGAAAGCACAAATGATACTGCATTTAAAACTGATAACTTGCTAAAACTAACCTATGCAATAAGAGGTGTTGAAAATGATGCCCCTCAGTGGCAACACACTGCCGGTATCTACGTTATTTCATCTCTTTCCGTAAGAGCATTGCGGCTCTTGTCATTGAGAGATGTTGTCTCCTGTAGCTTTTATATAAAAAGCTGACGAACAGTTTCTCATGAAACAGTGGAAAATGATTGCTAGGATATTTTCTTGCGAATCGCCTTGCTACCACTTCTCTACAGCAACTCGTTTTCACATATGTATCATACTAACCCCATTTCCAGACTATATTAATGTAGTGACACAACTAGCGAAGAACAATTAGCACACAATGAAAGCACAGAGAAACAGAGCGCATAACCAATTGATGACGTCTCCCTCTTACTAACCATAAGCGTCTATCTGCACTTTTTGTACGGCTTGACAACTGACAGAGAGCCGCGCTTTGCTGGTTTGAAATTCAAATAACCTCATTGTATGTGCTAAATTCTTAAACAAGAAGTGAGCAGCAATATAAACTTAGTTGTAATATTGTTTAGTTATCATAGTTATCACAAAAGAACATGATACAGCTGGTATAAGTATGAAAGAGGGAGTAAGTCACCTGCTAAAATATGCTGCAGACCAACTCAAAATAACATTTAGACTAATAACGTTTGGAGTAAAGAAACTATTCAAGATTAATGGAAAGGTGAACAAATATTAACACATATAAGAAAGGATATATGGAAGATTGTTCCAACTATATGGGTAATGTAAAGTGAATAACATCCTTAGAAATGAATTGACTAAGAAGTCGATATATTAAAAAAGAGAAACAAAGCAGATTCCCTAACAGTTCTCGTATCACAAATGCTGTGTTTACATTAAAATTTTAAGAAAGAAAGTTATATAATAAATATAATAGTATAATATAGAATGTTCCCTTGATGGCAGAGACTGTGGGATATTTATTTGTTTTACTTACGGACGCTCTTTAAAACCTCAGGTCATCAGCGTCACTTTCAATTCAGGGTGTGAAATGGCCGATAAACTTTGCTCATTGATTCAGGCTTAAGGTTCCTTTACCTGCTGTATATCTACGAAATCACGGAATCCACGGCATAACTTCCCTTCCGAACAGTGGAACAGTAATGCAATTTAAGCCTAGATTAAAATGTCATCTCTTCAGCTCTAGCAATTACAATAGTTAAACTTTCTTTTTCTTCTTATTCATCATCAACATGTGCTGCTCCTTTTGCACTAAAGAACAATTACTAATGAACAAGCTGAATTCTAAAAGTGCATCTTTGTTAAGGTTTTAATTTCATTACACCAATATCACATATATGTGTAATGTATTTTTTTAATTTGTTCTATTATTTTATATCGCTGTATCTTGTCCGGCTGGGTTATTGCCTGGTAGAGTCGAAGAAGGCACCATAGTTTTAACTCCTACCATAGTAAATAAATAAGTTTTCTACTGTTTATTTATTATAAGAAAGGCTTGTGATAGGACAGATAGAACAAAATGTTTTTATATTTTGGAAGCAAGTGGGAATAAACTGGTTCTGGGGGAGTTTTTTCCAAGTTGCTCAAATTCATTAGGTAACTCTGAAAATAATCTACAAAATTAGCTAAAAGTTTTCAATTATATAACTGAACAACATAGCGTGAACATGTGTATTATTAAAAATACAAAAAGCATGACTTTTCAAGGCACTGAAAAGAAAAGCGTAAAGATAAAAGAATAGATACGAGCTTTTAAATACAGGATGTTTCAAAATTCAGCTACATAAATTTCAAAGATAGTAGAGATATTGAAATCAAGCATTTTGAGATAATGCACTAATGGTCTGCGGGATCGAAATTCTCTACAATTGAAGAAACTCTAACAGAGATAGCACGCCACTGATTCGCCTTCCGCTTGATGTTAATAAGCGTAGAATTTGATCGTCGTCGTTACAACGTATCGCAATGGGTTTGTCCTAGTGCACGACTGCGATGTAGTTACGCTCAGCGAAGAAGAGCGAGGGTTACGTTCTCAACATGCATGGCTAAATTTTTAATGAAAAATGAAATGAAAACCTGCTTTCAACTGACGGAAAGAGAGAATGGTACCGTGCGTGCCGTGTGGGGATTCTCGGCAACTGGAGGGGGGTTGGTGCGCTGTTCAGCCGATACAAGCTGCTGGTCTTTTAAACTGTTCTCAATGTATTAGCTTCCCTTCTTCTGTTAACTCTTTCCCTCATTTCTACCAAATGGCACGTGTTAAAATGAAATCACTACCTGTAAATGTAACTCTATTGTCTTCTCAACTAGGTGAAGTCTGTCGCGAAGATAAACGAACATTCAAACATTAATTTTGTTTAAATTTCACAAAGTACTATTTTTAGCAGTTCAACAGAATATGAATACAATGGATGACTAACTAGGAGCACTTATTAGGGCTATCAGGCACACCCTGTCGATATTCAGACTATCCTGATGCCTTTCATGACTGAAACGTGAGGCACTGTGTTTAATAAAATCACAACAGAATGCTCACTTCACGTTATATGGAAAAAGAGATAAGATTTTCTTCGGAGACTCCAAGATGATAATCACAGCCTTTTAATTGATTATTTTAGAAATAAACTGCTGAGTAGCTTAGCGCTTCTGGTCAATCGCCCAATCTTTAAAGTGAAAACATGTGTTTACTGATTTTAAGTCGCTAATTATCAAAAGCATAATTGCTGCTCCTCAAAAATATTATCTTTCCTTCTTTCTCATCCCTTCTACATAAAATATCGCAGTTATTGAAAGCTCCAAATGGTGGCGTTACTTAGCTGCAGCGCAACGGAGGGCAGGGCCTCGTATTTCTGCCTTAAAGTGTTTTAGGCTGATTAATGTTCATGTGCGAACTGGTGAGCTGATTCCCCCCCCCCCTTTGGAGCGGAAAGAATCTTAGCAATTATCACACATTTTAGGCTATCAGCCGGAGTTCAACGAGCATATATGTATGTTGCGAACGATAAGTGTTTCAGAACTAAATGGACGGCTGTACAATAAAATCAAAACCATAAACAACGTTACAAAGTTTTCTTAACACAAAACTATAACCGGCTGAAAAGTTGAGGAATGTAAACTTTATTTTACAGTGTGTGGAGAGTGCAGGATCACCGGTGCAAGGTGTTTAATAGTGTGTCAATGAGCTGAACTGAGCTAAACATTCGTCATAATTTCCTTGTGTGTCGTTAGCACTAGAGAAGTTTCCGCCGATCGATATTTCTTGTTCATTTCCTGGCTACGGTTTTGTCAGCGTTATGACATCAACCAAGACTTAATACTGTTACCACGTGCCTTGATTAAACACTCAAGGAGCTATCACTTTGGGTCAGCGCGAGCACTTTCGTCTCTTCCTTCTGAGCACGCGCCGTGGCAGGTCGTAGGTAAGAAGTTCCCATGGGAGAATGGGACTGTTTCGCACAACCTTTAGAAATTCAAAGTGGAGTTTCTTGTCTACTATAGTGATCCAAGTTTGGTTTTAGTTTGTAATTTGTTTCATTATATTTGAAAGGTAGTTATATACAGAGTTTTTGCCAAATTTAAGGGTAATGTTATAATATGTTGCCAGAGTAGTCACGGAACTGTGCACCGCCACAGGTGGCCGAGGTCGTTAAGGCGCGGACCCGTAAGCGGGAGGCCAGGGGTTCGAATCCCGCCACGACCGTCCTCCCTGACTGAAGTTTTTTCCAGGTTTTCCTCAGTCCTCATAACTGGTAAATGCCGGGGAGGTACCCTAAACTTAGGCCTGGAACGTTTCCTTCCTTTAAAAAAAATCCTTTCCCACTATATCATTTCAACTCATATATCATCAGTGTCCACCGCCTGTGGTGCCTAAGTAATAAAAACGGGCGTTAAACACTACTCAAAAAAAAAAAAAAAAAAAAAAAAAAAAAAAAAAAAAGGGAACTGTGTTCGGACAAAGGATTGCCACTAAAGAGTTTTCAAGAGTGCTGGGCTTACTTGTTATTTATTTAATGATATAGTAAAATATCACTTTTTATGGGGTGAAAGTTTATTTGGCAAGCCAAGTGGGTAGTTTTCTGTCTTTTTATTGTTTCGCACTAGCGTAAAAGAAAACCTTTAAATACTTTTAAAGGTTCAAAAAGTTTGTCAATATTTTATTCTGCGTTTATCATTGTAATTTCTTCCTTAATGTAATACTTAACTGTTTCACCGCGCTTAATTTGTTCGTGATATTTGTATTCAAGCTTTGATGTGACCTTCAATAAATTTTATTAGTGTTGCAAACGACTTATTTTCTCTTAACAGTACCTTTACTCTCCTTGGCAGTATATACCTTGTTATCTGCATTGTCTTTAACATTTTCAATATTTCAGGTGCTAATGAGAAACTATTTTTGGATATTAGAAGCAGTAGAGGACCGAGATAAGCCTTGAGAATTCAATTATTTATCGTTCCCCAGACTAAGGTGATAGGGATATTAAAAAAGATGTATAATGGCGTGTTCATAAGGTTGCTCAAATCAACAAAGAGATTTCGGTTTTAAGGTATAAAAAAGGGGTGTTTTTTTTTCTGAAACAAGATGCATAAAGCATAAATAATGGCACTGCTCATAAAATAAATGCTTACTGCTATATATATCACTGTAGACCAGCCAGTAGAGCTACACACGCACACATAAAAAAAAAAAAAAAAAAAAAGCGAGAAGAAGCTAAAACGGCGCCCCGTGGGACTGTATAACGAGATTACTGTATCATTATGTCTTAATTACCTCATTGTTTTCCGTGAGTGGAGTATATTAAGTAAACAATAAATCCGATGGAGCAGAAAACAAGGGCGCCCGGCACACCCAGTAAACAGCTGCATTACAAAAGATTGCATCATTATGGGCCGTCTTTATGATACCAGCATCAGGCGCCGCGGCAGTGTTGTTCACACTCAACGCAGAAACCTCCGCCATCAAAAGTTGGGCAACATCCGGGAACCTGCTAGTTTCGACTGAGTAGCTTTACTAAAGCAATTTCTGCACACGCCGGATATTTTAGCGATCATATGTCATAAATAAACTTCTGCAAAAGCCTACGGCAACCTTCACACAAGAGCAGTCTAGTCCAGTCATGTCAATCCCTAGCTTGGACTGCTGGAAAATGTTTCAAAGCAGCGATTGGAACCGCCTATAGGTTACCCAGCGAGTTTAGATAGTCAGCAAGAACTTGTTTGGTTACTGGGGCGAAACAACGCAACTATAGTCCTTTTTAGTTTCAAAGTAAGTGACAGGTGATAGGAATAATTGTGCGAAAACGTTCGCCGCTTTGCAGTAAGTTTATCATCGTCATATGTTGATTTAACCATTAAGTAAATTCATGCTACCCGGAATAATGCCTAAAGTAATACTGGCCGCTTTAATGTGCTAACTTCGCAATCTTCTTCTACAACAAGACTTAGGCTAATCTTATGGGGTGGACGGATCTATACACCAATCCTTGCGGAGGAAATCTCGATGGTTCAGTTCTAAAACAAAACACTTTTCATTGTAGCCGGTACCTGCTAAATGTATACCTATATTCCTAAATCCATCTGCCCATGTTACTCCCAGTAAGGATTTTAATCTTGTTTGCATTGCCTCTAGTCTTGATTTCCTTTCGTCCCAATTATATTTCAACGCCTGTTTATTGTGTTTTTCTCTTATTCCTATCTAAATGTTGTTTTATGCATCCATTAAATATGTAATATACTGAAATGTTTTCTTACAAATCTGCATTTCTTCCTCTTACAGATATTTTTGCCACCAGTTATTTCAACATAGATACCTGTTGTATTATCTTACAATATTGACTCAGGATTTCTTCTTCCATCGTGGCATTTGCTTTTGTCTCTATCCTAAAATCTTTTACTGTATATCTTTAATTATTTCATTTAACTTTGTAATTATCTTTACTCTTCAGCAATAATATCTGCAAACATGATGTTTCATTTAGAATTCCTTATTTTGGCACATTCTTTATATCCCTCCACTATTTTGTTAAGAAACAAATAAACACGCAATGCTTGATATGTCTTACGTGTATGTTTCGTACAAAGCAATTCTTGCAACTTTGTTTTGTTTACAGTCACCATCAAGAGAACAGGCTCTGCTAAATGTATTACTACGACTTCCACATCGCTGGCAACGGGTTATACACAACGCTGGTGACTACAATGAAGGACAGTAAAGGTTGCTAACATGTAACTCTTTTGTATCGGTTGTAAATAAATAGTTGCCACTATTTAAGTTCCAACACTCGTACTTTCGCTATTAGTACAAAGCAATTCTTGCAAGTTTGATTTGTTCATTGTAATTGTCAATCGTTTTTGTCACTGGTTAAGGCACAAAAATTATTTTTCAAACTATTTACCTATAAATTATTTAATTACACTTTTTATCATTACTGTATTATTTTGTAACATGTATTGTAAATATACTGATAGTGCGAAAGAGAAGATTTAATGGTCTTGGCTTTACCAGTTTAAATAAATAAATAATTCTAACCTTAAACCTCTAAGGAATAATAAAATAAAATCATATAATACTTATTAAATTCATGGTTAATTAGCATATAAAGTTTTAAAGTTTCACCAGTCTGGAAATATCGCCAAGGTCTATGTATCGAGATAGTGCGGCACCGCAAACAAATAGAATGCAAAATGGCTGACAGTAGGTAAACACCTCCTTGACTCTCCTCGTAACATTGATATGAGGAAGTATCCAAACCGTTGCTTGCAAAGTAATCATTTTTAAATTTTAATTTACACGAAAAGTGTCTATTATATTGAAATACAGTAAAGGAATATTAATTTCGTCCTAGATTCTCTTCGTTATGACAAAAATCAATATCCTATGCGCAATAACCAAATGGAGTGGTCAAACTATTCCTCTCACAGCAAGGCGACATGTGGGATTTGTGGTGAATGAAGCGGAGTTTGGGTTAGTTCACTCCGGAGTCTCCGGTGAATATTTTTATTTTAGTATTTATGTTTTTTACTGAAAGCATCAAATGTTACTATATTTAAAATTAGTAATGGCAATAACACGCAATAAGATATGTTGGGAAAGATGCCCCTCAGAGGAAATACATCAATAAGATATGTTGGAAAAGATGCCCCTCAGAGGCAATACATTGCTGCATCTGCATAAGAAATTTCTGTATTTCATTCGGGTTTTCTTCCGTAAGAGACAGATTCCACCTCTCTTAACTTTTTAACAAGGTAGCGAACAAGAAAATCCATAGCCAGAATATTTTCTTGTGAATCGTTTTATCACTTCTCTGTAAGAATCAGTTATCACACACATATATGTACATAAAAACCCGTTCTTCAAGACTTTATGTAATGGCATAATTAACAAAGAACAATTAGAACACAATAAACACACAATGAAAACATCGAGTAATACATGACAGTTTTCCTCAACCTAACTACAAGCTTACTACCTGCACATGCATTGCAAAGACTTGATTAATGGCTTTTCCTAGTATGCAGTCGAGCTCTACCGACCAGTAATTTAAATAACCTCATTGTACAGATGGACTATTAGCACAGGAAAAATTTTCCGGGTATTTCATTAACTCGTTTGTGAATTAAAAAGCATTCATGAAATTAAGAGTTTTTTTTTTTTTTGCAATATTTTGTTACAGTGTGTACCGTGACGTTTTTCCAACACTATAACACTCTATGACTTGTACTAATGACTCTTCTATTCCATTTTTAAATGCTTGTCATAAAGTTATTGCTACCATCATTCTTTTGTTTGAAATGCATTTATTCTGGTCAAAATAGACAGGCAAAAAGGCACGTAAAATACTAAAAACAGGTAGTAATATAATTAAAATACGCATTTATTAAAAGTGAAAACTGGAGTAACATTATTCATTAATAATAAAAATAGGTATTTAAAATATAGTTTCTTTATCACATAATTGAAGTGCTTGAGCTTATTTTTCTTGATAAAAGCAAAAATAAGATGTTTTATTTAAGATGTCACCTGTCATAGAGAGACCATTTTTCATCAAGCAAAAAGAACGTCCTACTTCCACTGAATTGATTGCAGCATATTTAAAACAAGCAATTTCGGGAAGACTCATACTAGTTACAACAGAACATTACCTTTCAGAACATCATGATCAACATTGATCAAGAAAAAGTAAAGTAGCTTTAAGTAGTCGTGACGAATGAGCAAAAGATGGGCAGCGGTTTCTGGTCGAGATCATTTTCTGTTAATGCGTTTATAGGGGAATCAGGTTAATATCTCTTTTACTTACGTACTGAGCACATTGTAGGGGCCGTTTATTACACAGCTGTTCCGCTCTCATCTTTCTCGCTTGCCATTGATTGTTACATTTATACATTGAGAAGTTACTCTCGCCACAAATTTGCTAGAATAGTCTCGCGCAGATCGATACAAGGTCATTCTCCAAGACTATTCAAAACTACAGTACTTCCGTCCTCTCTTCTATTTCCTGGTATTCGTATGTCCGAGGTAACCGTACGCTCCTTTCACTAATAAAGTCTCTGCTATTTAAAGAGCTTAAGTGAACCGGTTGAGAAGAAAGTATTTGACTGCTGGAAAAGAAATGCATAACAAGATTTTCAAAAGATGTTTTTGTAAGGTGAACATGCCATTTAATTTTTATAACTCTTTTTATTTCGATATATTGCAATTCTTTGTGCTTTTCAAAATGCATAAACAATTGCAGAAAAAATCCATAACGACCAAAACCGGAAGAAGAAGAAGAAGAAGAAGAAGAAGAAGAAGAAGAAGAAGGTCTTAAACCTTAAAATAGCCACACAAACATACACATTTCTATCTGACTTTGAAATATATCCACCCAGATAGAAAAGAAATTTTGTTTAACTTTTCCAGGCTGTGATGATCACACTAATAGATTATCAAACAATGCCTAAACTCACATGCTGCTGAATGGAATAAACACCAAACTAGGTAGATATAGATTATTAGACACAATTTTAACATACCTTGGTGTTTTGACACGTTAATATTACTGGACATTTGCTTTCTGAAAATGAAGAAAAATAGGGAATAGGAGTAGGGCCCTTCAGGCAAGATGGGATGACATGACATACCATAGGGGGATTATTACGCTGGGTAGTTCAGTGAAACCGCGGCTGGTGCGTAAATGCTAAAACCATCCTAACAAAGAAACGTAATATAAACGAAATAAAAGAAAACCGAAGTGTCTAGAAGAGGAAGGAAAAAAAACGAATACTACAGGGGAGAAAGGGATAGACCGGCACGATGAGAAACGAGGGGAGAACGCAGAGGACAAATAACAGAGAATGGATGAAAAAAAAAATGATGAAAACAAGTAAAATCATCATATATCACAAAGCATGGTTCTTTTACCCTAATGCACAAAAAGCCCAGGGGATCAAAAGGAAGTTGGGAGTTTATTCATGGAAGGGAGGAAAAACTGTGATAAACGGAAACGACTGTATGATAAAGTACAATAAAAGAATAACTGCTGTTCAGACCACACACAGTTATATAGTACAAGATATGTGGGCCTGAATCTTGCATGAGTGAATGAACTCCATAGACCTTAAATACAACCGCAAAAATGGCCTGTTCTTGATCGAACTTCAGCAACCATATGTCGTTGTCAGTATACGCAAAGCTAAATATGTCTGAGATGAAACAGCAGCTTAGGAACTATATTCGTGAAAGTATTCCATTTTAAAACTATGAGAGGGGGGGGGGGTCTTAACCTAAAGGCTTGCATCAGCAGCATCCGCACGAACTGCAAGGCAAAAATGTCTCTGATGAAAGCTGCGTAATAAAACGACTCCATGAATTCCCGGTCTTGAACGATAAACTCTCACAAATGTTCAAAGATATAATTTATTATGGGCAAGATATTTGCAGAATTACCATGAAGATTGCTTTTAGAATGAGAAGTCATATAGTCCGAGATCATATTTGGGCAGTGAGAACATTTTGGATTCTTGTTGTTGATTTGGTTTATTTATGGACGCTCTTTAACATCTAAGGTCATCAGCGTCCCACACAATTCAGGGCGTGAAACGACCGACAAATTTTGCTCAGAGGCCTCTTCTTTCAGTCTTGAAATTCTTTTATGGGCTATAAACCTACGACACGGTACCCACGGCTTTGCTTCCCTTCCGAAGGAATTTTGGATTCTCGAGTGTTTTCTTCACAGCTAAAGAGGTAAGATTTCTGATATTTTTTGGTTTTACTGATATACCACACTCTAGCCAAGAACTTCAACAGTGTCATTAAACAATGGTCTGCGCATGCACAATAGCTTTCCTCGCTTACTCTGAAGATAAATGAATTCGCCGACACACCTTCAGCTAGATATCCTTCCACTTGCTAGACTTGGATACAGAGATATTGGGGGGGGGGGGGATGTGGAGTTTAAACAACCTCCAGTATGTCAGCCCATAAGGCTTATTGTGCTAAGTCTTCATTGTTTCCAAAAACTGTTCCCTGTACAAGTTGCAATACTTTGGTTCCAATGTTGGCGTCCTTTCCCAGATCTTCCCTGGTTATAGAGAGTAAAGGTCTTTCTTTCCAGGATTGGACACTCAAAGAGGATATGCGAGGCGGATTCCTCGTCCTCTTTTGTCCAGTTTGAGAAGAGATGTGTAAAGAGTATTGCTAGGACCTAGGATACATTTCCTAGCCTGTTTTTGTCCAGCATAGGTTTGGCACCTTAGTTGATGTTTATGCCTAATCCATGTTTTAACCGCGGTCTAAGCAGTACGTGTACTGATTCCAAGCGCGGGCTCAGGGCCAAAAAAGGATGTAGCAGCACCCCTCTTTGCCAAATGATTTGCTTTCTCACTCCCATAAATGCCCTGATGCCCAGGCACTCATCGCAGTTCCAGTCTGTTAGGAGATGCCATGGCAGAATGCATTTTGACTTCCATATCAGTTTTGATTTCACCTGGTCCCAGGAAAGTGCTTTTAAGGCACTTTGACTGTCTAAGAGGATAAGAATTCGTTTTTGGTGATGACCCTTCTCAAGCCTGCTAGATTTAAGAAGGCAGGAACATATTTCGGGCGAGAGTAAATCCCGCCGAAAATATTTTGGATATATTGTAGTCGTTCTTGCAGAAATCACCAAGTTCAAAATTGTGTTTCTGAAATATGATTTCTACATTTGAGATTAATTTAATAATACGTTATGCAATGCTGACAAACTTTGTCTTACTTTTGAACTTTAGTAAGATAGATATGTGTTCAACAAGCAGAAGTAATTAAGTCCATTTACAAATGTAAAATATGAACTTAATGAAAATACATAGAAATAAACAGAGATCACTTTATGGGATTCGCCAGATTATAAAACTCTTTTTCCTTATGAAAATATGTCAAAACATCAAATTTTGAACTTAAGTGACTTCTGACAGAACTACGCCGAAATAAATGCACCGATAGGTAAATTGCGCAAAAATGTTATATTATGTTTTGTTTAAATGTTAAGTTGGTTCTGTTATAGTTCCGCGCTACACGACTGCAGTATTACTTCTGTTGCTCGCTACACATTTACCACAGTACCCGTTGTCGGTATCACTTTATACAGATAACTTTGGCTTCTTTCGGAAGGGAAGTAAAGCCGTGGATCCCTCGTCGTAGATTTACGGCACGATAAAGAATCTCAAGCCGGAAAGAAGTTACCTCTCAGCAAAATGTATCGGCCGTTTCACGCCCTGAATTGAATGATCAGACATTTTCAACGGCGTCCTTAAATGAACGAAAATAATGTTTTAATGGTGCTTGGCGACTACAGCTACACGAAGAAATATAACGGCACGTTTCTCGTTAACAACCGGATAACCGTTTCCTTAGAGAACGATCGGTTGAAGAACTAAAATAACAATGGGTGTAGAATGTCCCTTAAATTCTCATTTTACATTCACAACTTGACTTTTTCCCTGAAAATTTGGGCGCCATAAGCGACGAACAAGTTGAGCGCTTTCACCAAGACATCCTTACCATGCAACATCGTTATAAAGACCACTGGAACCCTTCGATGGTGGGCGACTACTTATGGTGTCTTCTTAGGGAGTGTGACGAAACACCACACAAAGCAAGAGCATCATCAGCATACTTTTCAAAACAAAATAAAGAGTAATATATTGTGAACTAAATTTTAGATCTTTCTGCATCATATCCACACATATACAATGTTTGCTAGTAGTATTTTTTTTTTGGTAATTATACTGTACATCTCCAAGTACTGTGACCTCGAATAGAAAAGCTGTTTTTTCCATTAAATTCAGCAACTCAAAAGTAGGTAAATTCACATATTCATTAATTCTAAGTGCAACTGTTTCGATGCACTTAAAAACATTAACGTGCACCCACATTGTATTGCATGCGCGTGTATCTAGGAAATGAGACGTGAGAGAAAAAAAAAATCGGGTTTCCGCTGGATTCAGCAACCCAAATATAAATGGAACCATTATATTTCAAACCACATAAAGAAATTTGTTGACTATTGTCATTTTTGTCCATTCGTAGTGTATAACTAGCACCACTTCTCAGCTCTCTACGTCCGTTCCGTAACCACTGCCCCTTTTTACTGTGTCAAATGCCCCAAGAGATTTGCGACCACTACTCCGATGCGAATAATAACAAACAATTCCGCGGTGATGGCTGCATGTGGACAGTAAGTGGCCGTTTGCTGTCATGAAAGCAAACATTCTTTCTGTCTTTACGTTACCACTTGTTATTATGAAGTGAAATTTTACTACAGTGTATAAATGGTGCCACTAGAAGAGAGAAAAACTTTATTTTATAGGAATAACCCACATACTTTAGAGCCATAATCTGAAACGGCGCGGGCCAAACTTGATCACCAGTGTTTGCTCCTCTACCTAGCATTTAACCGGCGGAGGAAGGGGTACTTTCCTTTGTACGAGATATTTCCGTATTGTCAAACATGTAGAAAACACAAGAACTAGAGCAGAAAAAGTTATGTTCAAGTTAGCCAATATTGGACAAAGATATTTTAATATACATGCTAACGGAATAAAAATCTATCACAATAACATCTTTGCAGCCATATTAAACTATGGAGCAGGAGTTTGGGGGGAAAAGGCACGCGAGGTTCATTTTATACGTACTTTAAGAAGCTCCCAAAGAAAAATTTTATTGAGATGTACAGGGGCATTTTCCACTTCTCCAACAATGGGACTACTAGTAATATTGGGTATATGGCCAATTGATTATCTAGTTCGACTAAGAGCAGCCTCTTATTGGCTTAAAAAACAAAATAACTCAAAAATAATGGACATTGTTGGTAAAAAGTGTCGGAATAAAAAAGAAATCAAAGATTCCTTATTACAAATATGGCAACGAGAATGGGATGAAATAAAAGAAGGTAGAAGAGTGCATGAAATATTTCCATCCATAAAGGAAAGATTACTATTTAAGCACATTCATCCCAATAAGGGTTTAGTGCATTATGTAACAGGCCATGGTCCATATTGCTCATATTTGCAAAGATTTAAATTACAAGCAAATAATACATGTACGGAATGTAACGTAATCGATACACCGGAACATGTCTCATTTGAATGCCCTAAATACCAGTCATTTGTAGCAGAGGAAAGACGACTACTTGCTGGGAAACACATCTGGAACATCATGAGAGACGAAGATGATTTTAGGGCATTGAACGAGCTAACAAATAAAATATCATGCAAAATGGCAGAAGAGTATAAAAACGGCAAAAAACAAACAAGAGAAAAAATCCAAAGGCCAGAAATGGTATATTCCCCTAGAAGATCCGAGAGAATCAGGGAAAGGCAAGAAAGATATTTACAACTAGAATTAGTTGAAGAAAAAGATGATAAAGAAGATAACACCCAATTTGAATAAGAAGAAGAGAGCAGAACTGACAGAAGAAAGGAATAATGGCAGTTTTCGGGCGGAAACGAAGCAGTTGAGAGAAGAAGTAGACAAAGGTCAAGAGAAGGAGAGAAGTGAGGGAAACTACACTGTCAACACACCATGGTCCAGTATAGCTGTTGCTTGAGACCGGCAGCAACTCCACTGATGTCCAGGTTCCGTTGCCAGGAATTCCAGTGGGGAGCAGCCCGGATACCGAGCGTTAGCAGAAATGAAGACGCATAGAGTAAATTGGATAATAATTGTAAATTAATAAAGTTTAAATGTAACTATTGCTACTGGGTACCAGTTGCAATTGTAGATGTTATTATAAGTCATAGTAAATAGCCGTAGTGCTGGATTCCAGTACCGGTTTTGTTTTTGAAGTTTTAATTTTGTTTAGTCATAGTGTTAGTAGTGTAGACTTTAAAATCTGTAAAATTTAATTGTAATTTAAATTGTATTGAAAGATATAAGAGGAATAAATAAATGAAATCTGGAGTATTACGTCCTGATGTAGAACCAAGATATCAGGATGTAAGTATTGCAGAATTAAAATTAAAATAAAATTAAAATTAAAAATTTCCGTATTGTCATTAACCGCTACCTTTCCTTTCATACGCATTGGCATTAGTTCTGGATATTCAACTGCACTTTCCTGACATCAGTTATAAATCCATACCGGAGCATAGATCGACTGATCCTGCTTTAGACTTTTAAGTACTTCTTGGCAACCAGCGCACGCGCTATCTTCGTATAGACCACACACGGAACCTTCTCTGTTCAGTTTTTATGTTCGACATACCAGATCTTGAGATGCTAACCATCACTCGAGCCGACAACTGGAGTGACTTTGGCCCAGTAATACTCGCGTTTAGCTACAGACGTAAACAAAAAGTAACTCCGTTCATCCACAGCGACATTCTATTAAAGTTAAACGTAAAGTTAAATGTTAACAGTTTCCAGCAACAATATGCTGCAATCATCCTGCACACATTGTTTCAGTGCACTGGCGCACCGTTTATTTGTGCCGAATGACCAGTACGGTAACTTAGTGTAACTATGAAAAACGGTGTTGATCAGGCAGAAAGCTTTCACAAGGATTGAGCCGAGGTTTATCTATTCAAACAAACTAATATCTCTCCTAAGTAAAACTGACTCTACTCGTTTCATATCCCCACGTTAAGCTTTGCATATTTAATATGTTAAGGCACTTACATTCCCCCAGCTCGACACACCAGAGGTAGTAAATATTACAAAGCGAATTACAGGGAACATCCATTCCGTCAAGCTAGAAAAAAAAGCTTCAACAGAGGGTGAGGATATATTTCCTTGGCCATCGACTCGGGTTAAAACGAAAAATACGGCACCGAGTCCAAAACGAGGAGGAAGATTTGCATTTAAAACAGTTTGCCGGAACTGCAGAAAGCTGGAAGAAGAGAGAAGTCTGCAGAAGGAATAAAGTCGAAAGAAATGCAGCCAACTCATTGAATTTCAGAGCCCGTGCGAGGGCATCTCCAAACTTTCCTCGTAACCGCTGTTCCCTACTTAATTCCCCTCTCACAAAGCCCCAAACTGCAATAATTAACGTGCTCGTTGCCGTCTTTTGTCGTTATGAACGATTAAACTTCTAACAGAAGCACTAAACCAAATAAGGAATTGTTTGCAAGAGATAGATCTGCCTTAGTAATCTATCATTCATCTTTTCAGGGAGAGAGAAATGTACGGGAATTAATAATAATAATAATAATAATAATAATAATAATAATAATAATAATAATAATAATAAAAAACTTCCACCAGCGACTTAAGTCAACGAACTCGAACCGAGGCCCATAGGTGCTCAATTTACATATGATATTATTATTATTTATTTTTTTTAAAAAAAAAGGAAATTCTTGCAATATAATTTAAATAGAGACCATGCACGAGTTTTATGTCTGTTATTGAAAATACAAAGTAATACAGACCACATCACTGTTACCAAACGTGTCATCTACCTATTTGTAAATTTATGCGTTTGCAAAACAAAACAAAATTGGGCGTGTTATAAGCAACAAAAAAGTACAAACCAAGATATGTTGATAAAACGAAAGGTAGGGACAAGATAAAAACCACAGTTGGAATAATCGAAAGATGTGTCAGTCAGCCTTTACGGGTAAAAATCGGGATCACATATACATAAATGCAGTTTATATAAAACTACATGTTTTAAGCACAGTGTATTTTGTAAGTACTTTTGTTTTTCAATATAAAACTAAAGGGTGCACGGAAAAAACAGTCAAAGTCTATTTTTTACTTTTTTAGAGGAATGTAATTTGAAGTTTAAAAATGCTACGAAATAAAGCACATTAGATATATAGCTTTTTTTCTATAATAATTCGTAGGGTAGTTTTCTAGCATACCCTTAAGTGTTATGTGTTATTTGTTCATGTTTATTAACAATAAAAAGTCAAAGTACACATCTTATAGATATAAAACAATAAAATTCCACTAAGTATGTTATGAAATGTACAAAATTTTACTAAATATGTGAGAAAAGTGTATACATTAATGAAACACCATTGAAAATAATCATTAAATCAAAATTATTCATTGTCTATTACAGGTATCCTTGATAAATAGAGCTGAGCATTTTCAGAACAGAATCTTTTCAGACATTGTACGTCGTCATGTTTTACCTTGGAAAGCGCAATTAAACTTGAATAGGAAGGGGCTCGTCATTTTGTCAACAATAATGGGACTCTCAGGAGTCAGTACACATTGTTGTTCGACTGGTTATAGAAGAGGTTTTATCACTTACAATTTTTCGTATTTCTACAATCTTCATTGGGCATGTCTTTCTGTTTTCTTAATTAAGAAATGAAAACCGCGCTTTAAAAATATCCTGGGAACACTCAATGATATTGAAGGGAGACTGTTTCACGCGGCATCTTCTGATGTGCTCATTCCAATCGCTGGCCTTTTTTATTTATTTATTAAATTCATATCTCTCTCACATTCAATATAGCTGTGGCCTCTGATGGGAAAAATCACTAACCTATTTAAATACGTTGTACTTATAGTATGAATGAGGCGAATAATGGTGTAATTTCTATTTTGACCGGGGGCGAATCACAAAAGATTTACAAATTTCGAATTCTTGATCGTTTTTCCCCCTGGATACTATTTTTTCTATAAGATTTGATGGGTTTTTTTCTGTATGAATGTATTGGAATGTAGTACTACATATCTACAATTCAATGGCATCAATATCTCAAATTTCACCAAAAGTGGACTTGATTGTTTTTCCCTTGTACCGTTAATTCTAAACTGACCAACATGAAGCAAATGTTGTAGACGTGCTCTTTGCAACAAAATTAAAAATATAAACCTACCTTCAAATACGAACAAATCACCACTTCCGTTAATTTCATTCCCGATGACACATGAAAAGCTAAATTCTGATTCAACCATTCTGAACTAAATAGCATAATGCTCTTTAGTAGCATGTGAATATTTTAGCTGTGCGTCAAATCCCCTACTTGTCCTTGGTTGGGAAGTACGCAAGGGGTGAGAAATCCCAAGTAATCCTACCTACATAAAACTTATATCCAAGAATCTTTCGGAACGTGGAAAAACGGAATTTTTTTGGTGGGGGGAAAGATCACATTCGCTACAAAATTCTTCTTAGAACAATTCGCCATCCATTCACTGACAACTTCAGCACCGAACTCGAGATATATTTTCCTCGCCGCTGCAATAGCACTCTTCCCTAGTTTCATAGAGCAGATAAACTTGTATAATCAAGCATCTCTGGGGTGTTTATTCCTCTGAACCAAGAAAAATTGAACCTACCAGCTTAGCACTTGTTCCTACCTTAACTTAATTTGTTGCTCATTTAGTTGTTGCCAACGCCTGCAATTTGAGCGTCGCACAGAATTTTTGGTAACTGTATATTTATCAGCTGTTTAAATATCAGTTTACATGAGAAGGCATTATGAGCTCTGCTAATTCGGGCAACGTTAAGTATGGAAAAACATCGATAATGCGTTCATGCGATCTGATATCATACCTCGGTATGTAACCATGCAATGAAAGCAGGACAACCTTGAGTTTAGAGAAATTAAGGGAAGAAATGAAATCACGAATCAGAAACGAAGCAATTCAAGAAAATAAAAATAGACATTTTAGCAGTCATGCACTAGTGCTTTCTCCCAAATACATTCAGAAAACTATTATATTCCGAAAATCAAAGATAAACAGTACAAGAATTTTGATGGAATACTTTAAGAATATACAACTCAAACGTAGAAACTAGCCTTTGGGACAGCATATGGAATAACCGGAAATGAATTATAAAGTGAAACAAGAAAGACAACAGACTAAGCTAGTTCGTCATGTCAATAGGAGAAAAATGAATGTCAAATAACGGTGCTAAATGGGAATTTCTTTAAAAAGCAAACCTAAGAACGACTCTCTACAACACTCGATACCAAACCATAGCTCGACCAGTTGGAGACATGACACAAAAGGGTCATAGCTGTTCTTGTACTTTCCACATTTTTAGGCCATACTTTCATATACAATGCTTATCTGCTAACATCCTTGGAACCTTTGATCATTAACCTGTCATTTATAATTCTCGCGCAATGGCTCATTATTTTCCCTGCATCCTTTTATCGTGGATAGAATCATAAATTCATCTCGTGTTTCTCCGTCACTGTTCGTATCTAATTTACCTGAGAATCTCGGTAAAGCCCACACACAACATAACGGAAAACTTCAACACTTCAGATGCGATATCGGATTTTCATAAGCGATATGCATATGTGTATAGCATATAGTTACCCCATCATTTATTCGCCACAGCACAAACTCTTCATCGTCACGTGGGACGTGCGTAGAAGTTTAGCCAGGCAGGCTTTGCCTCGGGAATTGATTTATGATCCATTCATCACGACGAAGTCGAGAGAAACTTTCATTTCCAGTTGGATAATGCTCAAGTGTACTCCGAAGGCCCTCTTGGAATAGTAAAAGAGTGAATGGCTTATGCAATAAGTCCGTGACTATTGGAGAATTAGATAGCGGATTTACTGACCAGTGGGTTCGTATTCGAACTCTGCACAGGTACAAGAATCAGCAACTCCCTTAAGTCAACACCTTCGGCGTCTTCCAGAAGAGCCAAACACCATTTATAAATTCATCCTTCATTTTCGTTGACTTTAAGACTAACATTCCATTCCTAAGAATTAATTCTCCTGAATCATTTGACCACATTTTCTCATCTTCTATCTTAAAATAATAATAATAATAATAATAATAATAATAAAAAAACTAACACTGCCTCTAGCACTAGACAAAATAACTTAAGAGCTATTCAGTTCACCTGGCACTAACTCATCATATGCCCTATTTGGGAAACAGAAAGTTGGTGTTTGTAAATTATCTTCTCGTCACTTATTGTCATTTTAAGAAATACATCCCTAATCATCTCTTTTCTACAGCAAGGAAAAACTTCAGAAAAAGGTCCGCTCAGGTAACTTCAACAACAATATCATTTTCGTCACAGCCGTGAATGTCAGAATTAACGGCGAATTTTAGACGGAATTATGAAACATTATCTGAAATTCCTCTTTGTTTTAATTTTAAATCCTTTGCGTTAGCACGTAACTATTATCGTTCTATATTATCTCGTCAATGTCTACTTTTTAAATCCGTTTACACTTGGTTGTTGTTACATAAGCGTTAAAGATAACACTAAGCCACCTGTGAGAAACAAACTAATCTGCTAATTTGTTGAGACACTTTGCAGTAAATCCGTTCAATGCCACCAAGGATTAATCTTGTAGAAAAATCAACTTGGGCTTTAAAACGCAGCCTCTAGCATGCAACCGCAGAGCTGAGGATCGAATTCATGGTCGTTTGTTTCACTGCGGAACAATGCACATCATGCACGACACCTTGAAGAGATAAAAATATATTGTTCGCGATCATTCCGGGACCAGTTTATTTTTAGTAGAAGCAAAAAGAAGGCTGCAATGCTAGCGTGTTTAATAACCTTTTTAAGTCAATCCAATGCCTTGAAAAGGCCAGGATATAAATAGAGATTAGATTTACTAATCCATACAAATGAAATAGGTTGTATTACATGCCTACTTTTTAGTTTTATTAAAATCTGTTTTGCATTTATTTTTCTATATTCAACGATTGACTTTTATTTTAAATAGTTTTATATTCTCAGGAAATTTTTGATTCAGCTACCTGTAGCTAAGAATAATGCAACAAGGAGCGCCATCGTGCATGAAATAAAATATTTAAATTAAAAGAAATAACAATTAAAGGTAGGACAGTGGCAAATATCTACATAACAGATTAAAAAAATAATAGCAATTAAAATAAATGTAGACCAGTGGCCAGCGGGTCGGAAATCACGCGTTTTTATTTATTTAAGAAGTATCTCTCTAGATATCGTGAGGTGAGTCAATGAGACGTGTATGATTTATTGACATGAATAGCAGAGTGTCATAAACAAACTTTACAAATTATAAGTCAAGCATTTCTGAACCCATATCCACGCAACTTACTTTTATTAACTCCAAAATAGGAATTCATTTATGCAGCTATGCTGTATATTTTGAAACATCCTGTGTATTCTTCAGAAATTAGTTGCGTTATTCGTTGAAAATACACACATTAGTTTAAGGGCGCACCGAAGTGAAATTTCAAATGTTTGACCATAGATATTTCAGGTTTTGCACGTACATTGTTCAGCCTTGTAATATTAGTTTACAAACTTTTAGCTTAACTGGTCAATGTACTTTCATAAAAGTTTAATTTTTTGCAACATTTTGTAAAAGAGCTCTAAATAGTCTTACACGAAAGTTATCATGATTTTTATTTATGATTGGTTAATTAAAAAAAATATGCACTTAAATGCAGAATCATGGAAAAATTAGACAGTGACTATATTAATATTTTGGTTATCCATTTTGTGCTTTACTAAAAATGTATGCTAACTTTGGCAGCAAGGCTTACAGAATAGTTTTTAAATATTTCATGCATGTACATAAAATTGTGGTAGGTTTTTAGGCAAACAGACTATAAGCTAACAGCTGAGAAAATTAGAATGCATTTAAAATTAGAATGCATTTTTTGGATGCCTAAAAGTTAAAGGCCGAGATATGAGAATTTAAAGAGCACAGGCATTTAAAAATGGCTGCTAAAGCATCTGTTCGAAACTTCTAGCTTCTTAAAAATCTCGCGGAGGTTCTCCAGAGTTCAGAGTAATTTTTTAGGATGTTATTATTTTATCACTTCGATGTCCTCTTTAAGTCTCTGTACGCTCACTGGCTATACAATTACAGCAAGCACGAAAAGGAATATTGGAGTTTATCCTGTTTAGTTATTTGGTTATTTACAGACGATCTTTGACCTCATCAGCGTCCTATTTGATTCAGGGCGTAAAACGGTCGACAAATTTTGCTCAGAGACCTCTTCTTTCAGGTTTGAGGTTCTTTTACATGCCGTAATTCTAAGACATGGGACCCGCGGCTTTACTTCTCTTCCGAAGTGAAGCCATATTAAGATTTTTACGCCAAAAAAGCCATCGATTCTGGGCGGGAATGAAACCCGCGATCTTGGTTCTGCAAGTATGGTTATCACTAGACCACCAGGACTGACCAAGAGTTGAGACATAAACAGCAAAAATGCTAAAGAGGAATTAACTTAAGCAGCTAACATGAAAACATAGCAAGCTGTTTTGAGAAATATTCCCCATATCAAATCTGATCTTCCTTAAGGGAGTTGAGCTAAGGATCTCTGTTTATTCCTGTGAACTGCTTGTTAGCCTGGTTCGTCTTATATTGTAGATATGGAGACTTAAGTGAGAGGCTGGAGGCTTCTATAAAAAAAAACTTATAGCGCAAGTGCTTCCGTCAAGGGCAATTCTAGAACAGAGCCATTATAGCAATTTCCACTGTCCCTTCCAAATCTTATAGTATGAAATTACAGGTGGACAGGATTTCAGTCATTGGGATAAGAAATTCAGAGCATCAAATGAAGTGAATTAAGTGCTCAGGAAACTCGTGGCTTTAGAGTCTCCGTCGCAAGCAGTAATTTCAAAATAGTCCAATACGTGGACACTGGGGTGAATACAGCATTCTGGAGTGCCAGAACGGCAGATTCCACCAGCAGTATCCAGATGTACTGCAAGTGTTGACTGCTTTTGATGCTTTACAGGGTGGAAGGATAGGAAAGAGTTCCTAAAAATCACCCAAAACTTGGAAGTGAGTGTGATGGAATTTGTAGCTAATGATGTTGATAAAATGTGAGGGCATTTAACGCCTCAGTGTAGACACTACAGCGAGAGATGCAGAAAAAGTCTCGCGACAGTTCGACGATGAAGAATTGTCCAGAAAATCGTTCGCTATTGTACAAAATGGAGGTTTAGCAACAGTTTCGATAAGTGGAGTGAGCATTATTGTTAAGACATGTTGAGGTTAACGTGGAGTATCCATGAAACTCCGGACGCGAATGTCTGACGCCATCAGTACTAGCACTAACATAAATTGCACATTCCATTTTGGACTGGAGACTCAGAAAAGCGGGGTCAACAGACAGGCCAAACTTGCGATAATCCGGAACTTCCGCTATCTGTTTAGTCTGTTACACTTCTCGAATGGTATTAAGAGAAAAGTATTTGAAAAATATAAGCAATCGAAGCATTTATCGTGGTCACTTAGAGCTACACCAGAACATAATTTAAGTGATGTTGGCACTGGAAAGAAGCTAGAGTAAATGCAATATTACATAAAATTATAAATACTGACAAAACAAACAAAAGACATGTAAACATTTGTCTAAATAAATGGGAAAACGATGGAATTTTCTGACGAAAGAACATGTAGTCCTGCCCGTGATGGAAATGCTTATATTTACCAGCATGCATCGGCCACTCCTGGTGGCCAAGCTTCCAATCATAGTTTATGGACCATGAGCATGTCTTCACTGGAGAATAAGCGGATGGACGCACCTTAAAAAGTGACGTCATTGCTATGTAACCTAGCATTACCTCATGGGGGGTCTCGTGCGGGTCATTGCCGAGCATTGCGCAAACTTGTCCATTTTTTCCAATTTGAAAGCACAAACAACACACTAGCTCTTTCCATTACACAATACCAATTGTTTATCTTGCCTAAGTGCGACACATAAGCTACTACCTCTCAGTCTCTTAAGCATAAAATGCTTTGTTTTCATTAGCTTAGTTGTTATCTACACATTCTGGTCAATTGTTACAGTAGTGGCATTAATTCTGGACACTTTAGAGAATGTTGTTTAATATTACGTTAAGGTTTTGATTTTAATTGAAATTTATGCTTTTATTGAAGTGAAATTTTCAGGAAAGTTTAACAAACATGTCTAATGTTCAATGTTTCAAAAATGAGCAAACTAAATTACATTACCACTTATCAAACAACTGCTGTAAACGGTACATTTGAACATATTCATATGAATTATTGTAAGTGTTTTATGTTAATATGTTGTTGATATCCTTTTGATCTGATTACTGCCTCCATTCTTCCTGACATTGAGTACACCAAACACTGGACATCTTCTGGTGTTATCACTCTAAACCGTGATTGGATGATGGCCTCTAGCATCTCTCTCTTGTTACTGGAATTCCAATGTGACACCAAAACTTTCCAACTTGACCACAAGTTTTCAATTGGGTTGAGGTCAGGACTGTTTCCTGGCCAAGGGAGGACAGTAACACGTATCTGAACCATTTCTGATTGATTCGAGCCATGTGGCACTTTGCGTCATCCTATTTGAAGAAGCACCGCTGACTGTCACCTCCAAACAAATCACGTATAGTAGGCAGTTTTAAGTCTAAGACCTATTTTTGGTATTTCGTGGCATTAATGTTGCCCTCTAACACTGCTAAGCCTCGACACCATGCTTTGCCATGTTTCCCCGCACCATGACGCTGGCAGGATGCCGCATAGTGGCAGCGATGCACTCAAGTAACTTGTTCTCATCTATTCGGCGACGCACAAATGGGATGCCTTCACTTCCAAAGATGTTGATTTTCGTTTCATCGCTCCAGTCTTCTTGCATCCAATCCCTGTGTGCTAAAGCCCACTCCTGCTTTTGGTTGAGATACGGCTTCTTTCTTGGCGTCCTTGCTAGTAGACCATTATCCCAAAGTGTTTGTCTAACTGTTCGATCATAGGCTTGTAGCCCAGAAGCCCTCAATGTCGGCGATCTTGTAGAGAAAGGCGGCAGATTCTGCGGCATTCTTGAGAAGATGGTTTTGGTTTTCTACCATTTCTTGGAGAGATTCTTGTGCTCCCGGTTCTTATTTTTCTAGCGCCACCACTCAACCTTTTCGTTATTTCTTGATAGGAACAGCCTACTTCACGAAGTGTTTACTGTCTTACCCCTTTTGCTTGGTGACCAATCAACGTGTTTTGTCCTAGGAGTCATTGTTTCAAATTACGGGATAACTTTTCAACCCACTCTGAGAGATGGTCACTTCACAAAAGTTAGTCGCTAACTGCTATACAACAATGTTGATCACGTTTGACTTTGGTACTTAGATGATACAACAATCGAACACAAGGACTCTGTTAGTTGAAAATGCGATAATTAGGCAACAATTATGTTGCTGCTGCACTAAGATGGAATTATTGGAGTTACTGAATGATATTAATATTGTTTCTAATATCTATACAGAATGTAACGAGTTTCACCTTTCTTAAATATGGTATAGAAACATCATATGCAAAATAAAATTACATCTGTTAGTCAGCACAATACAATTTTTGTATATCTTGTAAGATTTAAAAAGGATAAAAATTATGCGTTAAGTGTCCAGAATTAATGCTTCCACCGTACGACAACAATGATGACTAATGCATGTCAATTCACTCATGCTGTTGGCATGATTTCTTCAGAAGGTTTGAGTGCACAATAAAGGTTTACGGTATAACAGCAATATACGTTATAAATTTACATGTACACCTATGATTTATGGGACCACAATTGTAACGGGCTAAATCCAATATTCTAGCGATCCTATCAGGCTAAATGGAAAGCCTTTTCTTCCTCCCGAAAAGAGGGGGAAGTAAATATCTCCAGAGTCCGTTAAGTTAAGTAGAGAGAAACGGCTAGCGATAAAAGCAATATCTCTGGAATATGGTCCACCTATGCAGTCATTTGTTTACGTGTTCTCTGTCACCAATTAGCGCATGCACCCAACTCAATCCAGGAAGATTGGTGATAATACTATATTTGAAAATACAATAATCGGTCACAGCACGCAATTGCATTATTTGCATAAAGAAACTAACTCCAAATGATACAGAAATTAATTTTACATATGAATGTCAGCTGCTTATATGTTAGTAAAAAAATATTACGTTAAGTTTATGAAAAAAACACGCACTTCAAAAAATGTTACTATAATCAATTAAAATGCAGAATCACTAAATGCGTTACTTCTAAATGTTTAATAGTAATGATATCGATTTAAATGTTTAATTTTGAAATATTTAAAAGCGTGTCTCATGTTTGTTAAAAACTTTTGTGTATTTGTGCTCTATAGTTCACAATCAATAAATATACAGTTCCCAATTACAGTCATTTTGGCTACATAGGCACTAATAGCATGCATTTAGATACACAAGGCAGGTGTATTGTTAATGCTGTTTGAACTTGAACAGACTAATACTATAAGAGTTCTGTTTAGGTAATAAATTGTTTCAAAAGTTATTATATATCCCACATGAAAGAACAGAATGCAAGAGATTACTTAGGAATACCGGAATAATCTGCGTTATTAATAATTATCAAGTGTGTACAGATAATTAACAATATGGCCTGGCTCAACCGAAGTTCTACACCCGGCCAATATTGAAATTTTTATAAACACATTGGTTAATAATTACAATATTTCTAACATACAAATTACCCTGAACAAACCCAATCCAAATCAAAAGTCCTATCCCCTGACAGACCTCCATTTGTTCTTAACTCTATACAAATATTTTCTCAGATTTATAAATTGACTTTGATCACCAACCATTCTGTAATTAACTTATTTATCTTCAACCATTTCCCATTTTTCAGTTGTTGCCTCAATTCCCTTGTTCCTGAGCATTCAAACAGAATATGTACTACATTTTCCACATTTCCACATATAGGACAAAATCCATGATCACCACTAGTTCTAAAACCCCGTAATCTCCAAATTCCCAATCTCTCCCACTTATTGCACTTACTAATATATTTCTCTTTTGGCATCCTCTTGATCTCCTGATAAAACATTAACGAACTTTTCTTCCGCTTTATAGAATGCAACATCAGCCCATCTATATGTAGTCTGTTTCCAGAAACCTCTCTCCAAATCATCCCTTCTTAGCCATAGATCTCTCCTTGACGCTTCCCCAACTTTGTGCATCCAATAACAATTAGCTATCCCAGACTCTTGGAATATTAAACATTCTTTTAACACGGCGGTCTGCGGCATCATGAACCAATACTTTAGCACTGTTTCAACTCACACCAACCATCCCTATTTCCAAGAGTGCTCCGGCATTTGCAGCATTTTGTGAGATTCTCAACACAATCTTACAAAAACTATTGTGTACCCTATCTATCCATTTCCAGCTTTCCTCTATCACCTATATTTCAAAACCATATGCCCACTTAGACTCCACCATTGCCCTATATAATCTTTCCAACTAATTTACTGACACCTCGAGCGCAAAAAAGCATGCATTTCTTTATTAACTTCAGAGATAGTAAACCCTTGGTTAGGATAAATTTCTTCAATCTGTATCTCCTGCCCGGCCACATACCACTTCTCATCTTTCCTCAACTTATTTCCATTTTTAAATACCATAATTTTAGTCTTCTCTTGATTAACCTTAAGATCCCATTTTTTGCAGTACCTCATAATTTCTGATATTGTAACATTGCCCAAAATAGCTTCTTCACTCTTCAAACAAATGACACACTTTTTATTCATATGTTCACGAATGAAAAAAGTGACTGTCGGAAATGACATGCATATCTCACAAAACAACTCATGGACATTTAGTAATCATGTAAGTCATACAGAATTAAGAAAATGGAGCACAAAAACTAAAGGAAACATATCTGCTTTTACCGTAACATTGTGATTATAAGGAAGTTAAGAATGAGCCATAACAAAAAGAGCAACAAGAGAAAAGGTTAGTAGTCTACCGCGACAGAATTAGAAATGTAAAAATAAATTTAAAATAGCACTTGTTTCTCAATTTTAAACTAGAAGCACGCAAAAGTTGAAGAAAATGCTATCGTATGCACTTCAAGCTATACAACGAACGGTTTTAAGATAGATCAAAATAGCCTTCCAAAGGACGTTAACAGATCCACATCGACCCTACAGATGATAAAAGTCTTAATGAAAATGGGATCACGAATAAGGAAGTGGCCGCTGACAATTTCTTAACGCTCTTTAATCCAAAATGTCTTGGATATAGCCTCACGAACAGGCAAACTTTTTTTTTAACTGACTTAAAAATACAGCCTTTATCATAAGATAGCGTGCTTTAAAACTGGACGGCACCTTACTGTCTGAGCAGTTCGTGATTTCCTTCAGACGCTATACAGGCTAACCTTTCGTGACCATTTCTCGTTTATCTGCAACCTCTGCTACCAAACCTGCTGTCCGGGACAGCTTTAATAAAAACACTGTTGCGGATTTTTGGCAGCCTGCTTTCCTGTTGCCTGAGCCGCGGCAGTAGGTCTGCTCCGAGTACACTGCCGGCTTCCGCGGTTAATTACCGACTGATCAAAGAAGGGCCCAACAGTAACACACACCTCACGTGCAGTTTGCCTACAGTTAAGTTCCAGATCGCTATTTCACTGAAGCTAAAATATTACACTGGCCTGCGAAATGCTTTTTTTCCCCGCTGTCTCAAATGTGAATGGTGATTTTGGCATGCTGAATTTAAAGTTTAAATCTGTTTTCCTTTATCACGTAAGGGTTTTAAACAAATCGCAAAAAGAATTTAAAATAAGTCGATTTTTGTGAAATAAAGAGTATCATAAAATCAAACTAAAATGTCATATTCCTTCTAATATACAAAACGGGTACTATATATCTTTCAAAAAAGGTCCAATGTCAGAAAATCAGTATCTTTTCTCTTGATGGTAAACAGTGATGATTTATTTTATGTTTGGTTGCCTATGTTCTGTCTTCAAGCACCAGCAGTGGTCTGCCAGCATTGTTCCACTGTCCCTGATATCGTCTTTCCAGCTCCTTAATTTCTTAATAAAATCTTTCACTTTTCTCATCATTCATGAATCCCAAATTAGTTGGAAAGTAGTCAAGGTGAGAGTGCAAGAATTGACATTTCAAACTCATATTGTAACCGAAAAATTGCAGTCTTCCTAACATATTTCTTACAATTTCTTCATATGCACGTCTTTTGCATTTCCGAGGAACTTGTTGATAACATACTTGAAAGCACACCATGCCTGAAGTTCTATATCGATCATAGTGTGCAAAAAGTCCATCAAATACACTCTCTTTTATTTTAGCTTCAGAAAAAAGTGGACATTTCCGGTATAAACAAATAAATAAATTCTTGTCTAGTACTTTGACGAATTGCTTCATGATACCATGTTTAATACAAAGCGGAGGCAATAACATCTTTTCAGGGTCAACTAGACTGACACGTATTACATTTATTTTCTCCCGGCGTTAAAACTTCTTTTAGGCTATTCTTTCGTTGACCAGTGTTTGTCCCTACATCTGTTGTTCCATTCACACAAAAACCAAGTATACCCACCCCGCTGACCAAGTAAGATACCACAAACTTTTAGATCTCCACACGTAGCCATTGATGTTACGGGTATTTATTTTTTTCTAAAATGGATTTCCAAGCTTAACTTTAAAATGTGCAAAATATATTTTCTTAATAAATGGAGAAACGTTATTCTTTTGTTTTTTTTTTAAAGTATGAACTTCATATGGAACAGAAAGTATTTGAATTTTTCACACATTGCCGTCTTGATATTCAGCAGTTTTAAGTCATCTTATTATTAGTCCGCTATATACAACACAAAGGAAAACGGAAATATAGCACTAAACAACAAATACACTAGCAACTACCACGGCTAATGAATTTTCACTTAGGTCTTTGTCGTTTTAGACTACGGCGCAATCACTTCCCGTTACTTACTGGTCTTGCGTTGATAAGCTCCAGTTACGTTTAAACACGTGACAGAGGAACTGATAAGAAAGTAAATAAGGGTTGCTTTGCACTCTGCATTATATTCTATATAAGCATTTGTGTGCATTAAAGTTATTCATGTTGTGCTATCATTATCATCGTTATATAGCAGTATAAGCAATAGAATGTCAAATTACAAAAAATCTGTACGCGTAATGAAAAAAACTGATATCATTTTGGAATTTCGCACGACGTTTTCCATATAAATTATTTATTTTCACAAAGACTGCAAAATTATCACAGGCCAGTGTTATTGGCGCGGTCAGATAGAGAGTATCTATCGCTAGACAAGTGAACATTTGATAAACATTCAAAGGTTCCCCGGTAGTGTACGAGGAAAGTGTGGAGCGTTCAGGTAAAGAAAAAGCAAAATGAGAGTGTTTTGTTTTTAGCGAGGGATCGCCGGTAACCACGACTGCGCAAATATTTTGCATGGGTGAATAAAATAATACAACGGAAGAATTATTTCTGAGTTTTAATGTATATAAGGACCTTTCTTGGCCCATTTTAACTTAGATTATATAGTGCATGTATCTTTCGGTGGAAAGTTATCGACAAAATAACTGCAGATTACTGCGTTCTACAGCGGCTGACGACAGACGAAATTCTTATACGAATAGATATATTTTGCAATTAGTTGATGGGCGGTAATTTTAGTGACGTTAATTTGACGTTTCATAACATCAGAAGGCTTAGCTTGATGAGCAACTACACTTCCCATGATCGGCATCTCGAGGGCGCTTATCGTACTAACGGTACCACATGCACTTGATCTCATTAGAACTTTCTTTCGTGTGAAACCAACACAGGAAGAACCCGAAGAAAAGGTTTGTGTGACACTATCTCTGACGTTAATCGTTAAAATTAAGCAGCGGCCTTGAATGCTATTATACGTGGCGTCACCCTGCATTAAAACGATTTGTTGCCGCGTCGCTACTTGCAAGGTAACCAAACGAATGTGTTCTGTTGTTCCCCAGATGTATTGCTTTACGCTACTCCGCCAAAGTATCTTTGAACGTAATTATGCAGCAGAAAGTTTTGCTCTTTGTCTCTTTTCTGCTACCATATTCCATGTTATTCTTTATATATATGTTTTTTCAAAAGTAATGAATTACTACAATTAAAATTATATGAAAAATGTTTTAAAAAACGCCGGGACACTTCAACTCCTATACAGCGAGATTATTTGAGCTACAGGCCGGCAGAGCATGGCTGCGTAGTGGGAGCAGTCAGTCGTAAAGAGTATATAATGCATGTGGAGGTAGCACTTGTAGTTACTTTGAGGGAGGCTTTGTCAGCGAGTGGTTGTGCCTTTGTGTTACCCAGTGTTTTCATTGTGAGTAAATTGTGTGCTAATTGTTCGTTAGTTTTGAAGAACGGGGCTTTTCTATACGATAAATATGTGAAAACACAGAAATGGTAAAGCGATTCGCAAAAAAAGGTAATCAGTATTACAGAAACTGTTCGCCAACTTTCAAAAATCATCGTGAAAAATTCAGATGAAATATGGGAAAATTCTTCCGCAGATGCCGGCAATGTACTGCCACTGAGGGGTATCATTTGATTATCTCTTGCCGCACAGATTAGTGCTTATTCGTATCGGTTTTAAATACAATATCATTTTATACTTTCAGTAAAAAAGAAATACTAATAAAAATATAAACTTATATCCACTCTATGTCTCTTTTGACAGCTGAAACCAGCATTAAGCAGCCACGACCAGGTGGCGCATAAACCAAATAACCTCACATTATTTTGTAAACAACAGTTATAAGATTACTGCGATCAGACATCACAGATATTTTTAAATAGCATGCTTTTATTTATTTATTCACGTCTGAAAGCGAACATTTCTCTCGTCTTGGTAAGTTACACTTAATTCTGTTTCATAGTAATACTGCGGGATAATCTGAACCGACACTAATGCTCTGATAATAATTAAAGTGTCATGGTTAGATTGTTTCATATGATTGTTGAGTTAAAGAATGCTTCTGGCAAAGCCTTTCTGCCTCCGAGGAGCTAAATAAATATAGCCGAAGAAACGGAAGAAGAAGAAGAAGAAGAAGAGGAGGAGGAGGAGGAGGAGGAGGAGGAGGAGGAGGAGGAGGAGGAGGAGGAGAAAAGGACAGGAACTAATAGAAACTATTACTGAACTAATTCACTTTTTGAGTTTATAATTTGTACTTGCAGAACAATATGCACTTTAGTGACGGTGATGCCAGTTTTTTTTTATGGCCACCTAGGCCCTGTTTCACAAAAGTATGGTCTAATACATACAAGTGTATTAGGGCAAGCTCTTGAATAGTCTTGTAACTTTCTCTTAAAAGAAAGAAATGCAACACTTGTAAAGTATTAGTAAAAAGTTACACGTGACGTCATATAAGCGCAAGATGGAGGAACAGCTGTTTGCTATACGTCGTCATACCTGAATTAGGTTATGTCCACTCCTTAGGGATTTTAAATGTATAGAGCGTATTATTGTCATTCCTGCAAAATGGATTTTGTTTCCTTCTCAGACATAATGATAATTTAAATACTTTATTACATATTTATAGATATTCAAGCGTAATAATGCAGCCTTAGACGACGGTCCCATAAGGCTACATTTAGGAGCATTAATTTCAGTCTTCGGGAGATGGCACAAGAATCGAGCATCCCGATTGCTCTCGGCCATTTATTTTATTAGAGTATTTGATCATTTATATTTATTTATTTGTTTATATCGCTTGACGATCACTTTCTTAAAAGTAAAAAAAAAAAAAAAAAAAAAAAAAAAAAAACACGGAAACTTATGCCAAAAGAGATTGTTTTAAAGAAGAATGAAAAGAAATTATTTTCGTGGCATGTAGCATGACCTTAAAAACACATCAACTAAGATGCTGGTCTGAAATATGCATTTGGAAAGGAAACGTCAATATCAGTGATAAGCTGTAGTTTATTTGTACTTAACTTTATCATTATACACAAATATTTATTCTTTCTTTATACATATTCCTACTCATTATTATCATCACTTTCGCTAATACTTAGCACATTTGGGTCAACTGACTCCCGAAATCATTAAAAAGATAATTTTTGTGCTAGCATTTGAAGTTACCAATGTGCCTACACTTGTAGAGAGATTTATACAAATTACCAGTGTCCGAATAATATTAATACTTCTGTGGAACAGGCCCACGAAAAATCACTTGTACATTTATAAGTATGGAGTAGTAAAGTACAAGCGTAACAGAATTTTACTAATAACTACAAGTTACAATCCATATACTTGTAATGTATTAGACCATACTTTTGTGGAACAGGGCCCAGGTGTGTAGCAATCTGTTTAAACCAACAATTAAAAGTGCCTAGCCTAACACCGTAACTGGAGTAATAGTCGTGTCTAGTCAATGAACTCTTTTAAGTACCACTTTATACAGACACCAAGAAAAGTTAATTAAACTCGAAGAAGAAAAAAAAAGGTCGCCATTCTTGTTGGGTAGGAAGTATACCCATATCACACACTACTGAACTTTCATCATCAAATCAGCGCGCTACACACGACCTTAAATAACATATAAGGCACTAACAGAGTAATTACACAGCAAACGATTCGAAGGTTTGCATCTACAAAGTTATCTGATATAGCGATATGATTCCACATAACTTCGGCTCAAACGTTCGGCCTTAAGTGATGTGTTAAATTTACGTGAATATCAGTCGCTTTTTCAAATTTATTCATATAGCCCTTATGGTCTACAAACAAAATACAAGCATCTGGCCGAAAGACGTTCATTATTGTAGAGTATTGTTATAAAATAAATGTACAGTATTGACACGACGAAGAGCACAGGCTTCATTTTTTTATTTGTTTATTTAAGGACGCTCTTTAACATTCAGGGCGTGAAACGGCCAACAAATTTTGCTCAGAGGCCTCTTCTTTCAGGCTTGAGGTTCTTTTTCGTGCCGTAAATGTACGACACGGGACCCACGGCTTTACTTCCCTTCCGAAGGAAGCCATACTTAGGATTTTTACGCCCGAAAAAATCCATCGACCATGGCCAGGTTAGAACCCGCGATCTTGGGTTTAGAAGGCAAGTATGGTTACCATTACACCACCAGGACCGACACAGGCTTCGTGAATAAAGAATAAAATGATGCAAAACGTTTGCTGGAGCATAGCAGAATGTAATAGTTTGAGGAGCGATATAATTTATATAGAACTTTAGTTATAAACTTTGTCCGCTCAAGTAGCGTTTTACGCCTCGGCTACTAGGCGTACTGTAGCCGGCGGTGTCCGTACTTCATCATCGCTTCCCCATTTTGTCATGTTTTTTAATGCTGCTCCCTGCCGGTATTACAGTAGTATACACCATTCGCGAATATAAACAACTGACTCTAAAGTAGCACATTTGTGTGTAAACGTTATTTCAAATACGAATTAGGCATACCTTTCCTCACCGTCACGGGTGGCCGAGGTCGTTAAGGCGCGGACTCTTGAGCGGAAGGTCTGGGGTTCGAATCTCCCCAGGACGTCCTCCCTGACTGGGCTTTTTTCCACGTTTTCCTAGTCCTCATAATAGGCAAATGCCGGGGAGGTACCCTAACCTTAGGCCTGGACAGTTTTCTTCCTAAAATAAAAAAAAATCCTTTCCCAATGTATCATTTCATCTCGTGTATCATCAGTGTCCACCGCCTGTGGTGCCTCAATAATAAAAACGAGCATTAAACAACATTAAAAATACTTTTCCTGAATAATTGCCTCCTACCAGAGCTGCAATTTACGATATTGTGAATCTAATGATCCACTGTTTTAACAGAAAAAAAATTGATAAATTGGCGCAAATTCGGGGGGGGGGGGTTTGCCAACAATATTACCACCGAAGGTAACACAAGTAGGAGTTTCGGTATGTAGCTAGGGAATAAAAAGAAAAAAAGTCAAGGCGTCTGAACTTAATCGTATCAATCAAAATATATTTTCCCAAAACAAAGCCTGGTTAGCGAAGGAGGTGAATTTCAGTATCTTCTATAGGGCAAGAATGTAAACAATTTTTAGGAAGCGAAGTTGAAGAATAAGCGTCGGCAGCTGCGGCACATGTAACCGAACAAAATATCGCAATGAGCGGACAAGCTTTACAGCTAAAGCTCGGTAACTGAGTCTGGAGAAGTAGAACTATGTTAACAACGGTAGGATTAAAAAGAAACGTCGTTTATCACCAATTCTCCTTTATTATTTATCTGAAAATTTTAAGTAAATAACAGAATTTAGTAGACTCAGGGTGACACTCATTAAGAAATAAACACTCTTTTTGATGATAATTAGACACCGATTCATAAAAACAAGAGCATTACAAAAATGTACTTTTATTTTTTAAGAAGCACTACTATTATATAATTACCAAATATCAACGACGAAGATAACAGCCTTTCCTGTGAAATCAAAACCTGTGTTAGAATATATTTTAGAACAAATAATCAATTTCAAATATCAAATAGACAGAGGAAAAGAACAGTTTGGACAACAGTGAAGAACTTTCATAAACAACGTCATGATAAATATATAAATAAAGAAGTATATTGGATGACGAATTTCACCGTGAGTCATTTATGAATGAAATTACTAAGACGCTAGTTCTATCAGTATAATCAACTACGG
Organism: Metallyticus violacea; assembly: GCA_030762175.1. Lineage (NCBI taxonomy): Eukaryota > Metazoa > Arthropoda > Insecta > Mantodea > Metallyticidae > Metallyticus > Metallyticus violacea. The sequence continues at coordinate 56,026,662 of CM060841.1, forward strand.
GTTATTTTTGAGAATTAGCTGTGGAGAGCGGGAGTGCGCTATATGTGACAAGTGAATACCCGTTTATTTTACATTTGCTGATTTTGCTGGAAGCGCTGCGAACGGTGTATATTCGTTTCTATTGGTCCCTTACCCACCACCCTGACATGACGCAAGTGCAGCCGTGCAGGAATGCTAACTGAAGGCACAAACATAGAAAAAACTACGACAGGCTGCATTGTTAATGGGCCTATAACAAAGTAAGCTATGCTACGGCTCAGGTTAAACAGATAGAATCCTTGATGCTTACCCAGCTCGCTAATAACGTTTACGCCCTGTGTTATCGGTAGTAATCCTTTCACAACAACGATAATCCCTTCCTTGGCCGTCGGAAAACTCAAAACAAACAAGTAATGAGTCAGTTTGTTTACAAAATACGGTAATGCTGTTCTTTAACCACTCGCTAGGTCGTAAAATATATTACCCTAGGAGCCGGTGCCCTTTCACTATCAATTACGTCATCAATTCAAATTGAGTAGTTGTAAAATCCGAGTAAATTGGATCACCCAGTACCGAAATTGCAGGAGGAGCATTCATATGCAAATGCATATTTTTACCCGATCAATGAAAAGCATGTTTCAATGATCACGAATACGAAGAGTTTTATTAAGCACGTTCTTTGCATATTTTGGATGTTTCTGCATATAACAAATGACTGCATATTTTCAAGATTCCGTTTCATTAACCGTGATTTTTTGTGTATATTTTAATTATTTTCAAACATAATACGCAAAAAATAAACGAAATACTAAAATATTCAACACATGTCACTGACGCTTCTAGTGCGATTCTCTTAAAAAAGCACTGTCCCACTCTTTACAGCCAACAACAGGGCAAAACCTCCACTCCCCTCTTCCATTTTTCTCTAGATTGTTAAAAAAAAGTTGTATTTTATGCCTTACGCAAACATTTATTTTGCACTTAGAGATCGGATGTTTTGAAACACAGTTTTCTATAATTTGAAAATTTCACACGCTTTGGTAAATAAGTTTTATGTTAAAACCGACTTTGAGAAACACATTGGAGCGCGGGTAACCACTGTGTTTAAAGTGAAGAAGGTTTATGCCAAGAAAATTTGAGTAGCTTACAACTGGGCCTAACAAACTTGCATATTTGTACATTGTCGTTTGGCCAATAATCCCTTGTGAATAGAACGATTGTTTTCAACCTTGAAAAATATCCTCGAGGATGACTATTGAAAAAATTCAGAAATCGTGAGTCATATTTTGTAAACAGGAAAAAATTTAACATATATATATATATATATATATATATATATATTTGTTTCTTATTTTTGTACAAAATAAAAGATTAATTAAGAAGAATGGATTATTCTTAATTAGTTGATTACATTGTTGATAAACACTGGACATTGCATGCATTTACATAATTCGGATTTTTTGTAAATATAAATCGTACCCTAGTAATGGGTATATGAAAATATGAAAATGAAATCTGGGTCCACATCTAAATAAAATACAATATGCTACAGTGGTGTTTCTTAGAAATGTCAAAAGTTGCACAAGATTAAATAATAAAATTAAAATAAAAGAAATGAATTTAATATTGAATCAGTAAGCAATAAAATGCGAACCTGGGAAAATGATGGATCACTTGTTTGTTCCCGAAAACAATACGATGGCTGGACTAGAGGGGGGGGGGGAGGAGGAGGAGGAGGAGGAGGAGGAGGAGGAGGAGGAGGAGGTGTAGATGAAGAAGAAGAGACATTACAATGGTATATTTACTATATTGGCTGCGATTCCTTCAAATTTCTTTCCTATTAAAAAAAAAAAGCTTGTGCTTGAATTCAAATATTTAATTATATTTGTTTTTCATAAGACTTCTTCTGAAGCACGCTGTAAGGGAAAGCATCATTTTCTTGGCATTTAATTATTAAAACGCTACAAATTATTTTATTTATATATAAGCAAAATAATTATTAATATCTTTGTACGCAGATTCTTTTATTTTTACACATTTACACTTAAAAACTTCGGTTTACATATTGCAAACAAAATAATATGACCGGATTGAAAACAAGCATAAAGGTAAATATACATTCAAAATTACGCTCAATTATACTATTTTTAACATTTAAACACTAAATCTGATATCGCAAGGCATTTAGCATTTTCCTTTCTAAAGCTACACATTTACTGAAACAGTCACCATAGCTCGTTAAGGCGTTTCGCTACAGCCAACGTAATTAAGTCTCGTAATTATGTCACATAACGAGATTTCTTGTTGAGCATTCCAGAAAACAACATCCGCTGCTGGAAGGCCTGCACGTTGTTCGTGCTGAAGTTAAGAGGGGCGTAACGTTATGAGGCATTCAATGCAAAATATCAGTTAACAAAGGAAGGACGATCGCGATGCGAATCAAACAGCTTCCGTACAGATCGCGAACCTTGACAGCTGGGAAAAACCTGGCGAGAAAATCTAGGGAAAATTACAACAGGAAGTATCAGTAGTGACAGCGAAGTCTTAATTTCTGTTGCAACCAACTTCTTGGCATAGACAAATCAAAGTACATAAACACAAACCGTGCGCTAAAACCAGTTTCTTTTTCTTGACCATCACTCATAATCGTTTTGTCCAGGTGTTCTTAAACCCTCCGGGACATGATATAAATAGAGTATACAGGTGAGAGCCACGTGAAAACATCACTCAAACACAATGTTACCGATGTAAAAATCACCATCGTTCTCAACAGTTTACTGTATCCTTCACTGTACACAATTTACTCGAACGTTATTGCCATGGCGAAGATAACGAAAACCATTCGGGTGCTGAGACGAGTAAATTCACTAAGGGAGAGTATAAATGTGAAAAAACATTTCATTAAGACCCTGAAATTAAGTTGCTTCTACAAATATCAAACTATGTAGCGTCTGAAACCTGAAGTTCCCCTTAGTTATGACGCAAGCAGATCTGCTGTCTGTGAAAACCGCGTAAATGAGAATTAAATCTCCGCTCTCTTTTCCCAAGTAAACAGATTCCCTAAGAGAACCGCATTTAATAACAATCCTTCTATATTATGGCGAAGTTCCAGAAGATGTTCATTTGCAAGACATTTCCTGAGGCTCCACCCACCCTGACATCATTGGTAACTACGTGCTGTGAAAACTGTTAGGTTACCGTGTGGTCATACCAGTGGACATGACCCACATCAACAGCTGTTGCCGCTCTCTTGCGAAAACAATGCGAGGAAAAGATCGCAATTTCCTGCCGTATATATTCACATCGAACGCTCCCTTACTGGCTGTTGGTGCTCAACAGTTTTTGAATGCTTTATCCTAACGAAGAGCTAGAAGCTTGGATGAAACGCCACGGTAGTTTACACGTTTAGGCAAAATAACATAAAACAAACTGCGAGCTCCTTCAGTAGTTTCTATAACATGTTAAAATTATCAACCTATTGGTATTAGCATAATATGTGCTTAAATTTATTTTTTAAACATGTAGCAAATATAGCCAAACAGAACATGCTTTAAGGTTTTTGATAGTGCTCTAAGAGCACCAAAATATCCCTAATTAACTACAGGTATTCTTTGCTTTTTTGTTTGTATTTCATTTTCATTTCTGACGTGTAATTTTGTTGCAGTCTACTATGAACATTGTTGTGTTACATCTCCCATTAATATAAATATCACCAAATTTGTAAATACTTTTTCCAGAAACAAACTAACTTATATTTATGAAATTTGGTACTGGTTTAGCCTTTTGACTTCAACTGTTGTTTTAAAACATACTTATTTTAGGTCATTTCTACATCACTATTTCCATTAATTGTTTAAAATTATAAATTAATATAACTAGCATTGTTCTTTACTTATGCTTGCAGAAAAAGTTCAGCTGTTGTAGGCATTGCAAAAGGATAAATGTCTTTATGACCTATAAAAATGGTTTAAATAAAAAAAATATCAATTTCTGTATCAACTGAAATTACAAAACTAAAAGCAAAAGTCTTTTAACTTCAAATGTTGTTTTAAAAATTGTTAATACTATTTTAGGTAATTTTTACACCACTATTTCCACTATATATTTTAAATTATAAATGAATATATCCAGCATTATTTTTACTTGTGTTTGCAGAAAATAGTCTGTATGCTAAGAAGTTGACAGAAGGAAAGTAACTTTCAGAAAATGGGATATACCTCAGCTGTTGTGAGCATTGCAAAAGGGTCTAAATGTCCTTTATGGCCTTTGAAAAATGATTTAAATAAAAAAATATCAATTTCTGTCAAGTATCTACTGAAATAATAAAACTAAAAGCAGAAGTCTTTTTATTTCTACTGCATTTTTAAAAATTGCTATTGTTATTTTATGTAATTTTATATCACTAATTTTACTAATTTTTTAAAATTATAAATGAATATAGCATTATTCTTTTGCTTGCAGATAAAGCTCAGCTGTTGTAGGCTTTGCAAAAGCGTGTAAATGTCCTTTATGGCCTTTGAAAATTGGTTTAAATAAAAAAAGTATCAATTTCTGTATCAATTGAAATAACAAACTAAAAGCAAGAGTCTTTTAACTTCAAATCTTGTTTTAAAATTTGCTGATATTATTTTAGGTAATTTTTACATCACTATTTCTACTACTATTTTTAAATTATAAATTAATATTATTTTTTTATTTATTTTTGCAGAAAAAGGTACATATGGTAACAGACTGACAAAAGGAATGTTAAGTTTTCAGAAAATGGGACATACCCTCAGCACATGTAGGCATTATAAAAAGGTGTAAATGTCCTTTATGATTTTTGAAAATGGCTTAAATAAAAAATAATCAATTTCTGTAAAGAAACTAAAACTAAAAACAGAAGTATTGGCTCGACCCAAATTCATTTATGCCTCGCCTAAATAGGATAATTGCAAATTTCAAAATTATATCAATGATGTGAATCAAAAAAGTTGTGTTAAATCCTTTGAAAAAAATTACCACCCTGTTTAAAAATATGTGGAAAACTTGCTTTAGAATGTCTATATTCCAAAGGATGATATTGGTGCTGTATGATGGTCATTAACCTTGAACTATTACCATATAATCATGTGAATAAAAATTATACGGTTAACTGCTGCCTTCTGCTTATTCATCATTGTGCAGATAAAACCCAGAATGTCAAAGGGTAAGCATCAATGATGCCATAAATGCCACTGCATCTCTTAAAAGAATATGCATGCTCTGCAGTATTATGCAAAGGCCATTCAACCAAAAGGTCAATTGCTACTTGCCACCTAACATTGCAAAGAAATTTAAATATCTGTACATCTGCATTTAAGCGTCATATAAGACTGACTGGAACTAAAATACTATAGTCTGTAAAGAAATCTATAACAAATGTCCACTAGAAATGACCACCTCTGAGTATAGAAACAGTATTTAGAAGCATGGAATTTGAGATGCAATCAACCACTAGTTGAGAAGAAAATATCATTGTCTTTTGGTTTCAGATTTAAGTATGGTGTACACTCAACCTCAACATCTTGTGAGGCCAAGATTTTATCACTGAGAATTAAGTTATGCCAAAGGCAAGAGGAATGGCTTAAGCAATTTTTTTTATTCGTCTAATAATAAAATATATTGCTATCAATTTGGAGCCCTTATGGATTAGACCATATCAATTTAATAGAAAATAGTCTGGAGGTTATCAAAACATTACGACAGGAGTTAACTTAATGGCAGACAATGAAATTCCAGACATTCTACTGAAATTCCCAGCATGGGCCTATATCTCAGCAAATTGGATCATAACCTGAATATAAGACACAAAGATCAATGAAGAGAAAATTTTATTTTCAAGCAGCACAATCTCTTCCATACAGTAATTTTCCAAAGCAGTCCTCTCAGTATCACAATCTTTCAGAAGAAAATTACAAGATAATCGTTTGTATACATGTGTGTATGCATGTATTACATATCATCTATTATATGGGCCTATATCTGAGCAAATTGGATCATAACCTGAATATAAGACACAAAGATCAATGAAGAGAAAATTTTATTTTCAAGCAGCACAATCTCTTCCATACAGTAATTTTCCAAAGCAGTCCTCTCAGCATTACAATCTTTCAGAAGAAAATTACAAGATAATCGTTTGTATACATGTGTGTATGCATGTATTATATATCATCTATTATATATTTTGCAATTTTTTCATGCTGCATTAAAACTACAATCAATGAACAAGTACACACACTTCCAGAGAGTATACTCTAAAATAGTTTGTATATGAAGCATTTTAATACATAAAACTAAAAACTACATCAATTTTGCATTCCAAGATAATTGTTCTGAAAATGTCATCTCTAACAGGAAGCAAAACCTCCCATTTATTTATTATTTCCCAGAAAAGAGCATTTATAAAATGATAAACTTACTGCAATCAAAATTTTCAAGGTAGTAAATATAATGAATTAATGGCAAATAATCCTGGAGTTAGCAGCACCTAAAGTTTCTAAGCATTTGTTCTTCTTGGGCGAGGGGGAAAACTTTAGAGAAAGTCCACCCAGGGGACTTGTCTTTAATGAGAATTACTCCCAGCCATGAAGCTCAGAAGTAGGCACTAGTACTGAAGTCATGATAATGGACAATAACAACAATATGGGAATATGGGGAAAAAATTGTATAAAAATATGAAGATATGGTTATGAACTTCAAGATCCCAACAGAAGAAAATTAATTCAAAAGTTCACAAAATGTCCACGAGAGCTAAATCAAGTCCATCCAACCAACAACGAATCTAACCACCACAGGGGTCAAGGTCATTATGATGCAGACTTGTGAATGGAAGGTCTGGGGTTCAAATCCCTCCAGGACTGTCCTCCCTGACTGAGGGTTTTTTTTTTTTTTCAGGGTTTCCTCAGTCCTCATAAATGGCAAATGCCTAGATACCTACACTTAGCCACTCCTTTCCCAATATATCATTGCATCTCATGTATCATCATTGTTCACCAACTGAATTGCCTCAGTAGTAAAAACAGGCATTAAACACACACACCACACACACACACAAAAAACCCAATCCGGCATTCAACTCACAGCTGATGATGCGGGCAAAAACCTGTGAAACATGTTCTGTATAGCTCAATGGTAAGCGGAGCATAATAGCATTAAATTGTCTCAATAGCTAATTTTTCCAATTGCTTGAGCAGCATAAGAAACACTGCCAAATGTTCTAACTTTCAAAACTCTCAACATTATCTGCCTCAAATTTCATTGTATAAGAATGAATTTGTCATGCTAATTATACTAAGCTATTTCCCCCAAGTCTCAAGCTTATCATGACAACTCGAAGATGAATTCCTTTTAAGTGATAATGAAACACAGCTATGAGTGTAATTTCCTGTACACTCAATAAATAAAGTGTTTTCCTTTGTATAGTTCTATGGCAACCCCATTAACCTCACATTGTTGTTGCTTAGCAAAATTATAACTTAAATACAACCTCTGACAAAGTCAAAATCCTGACAACTATATACACATTAATGAGTGATATTAAATCTGACTTACTTTCTCGAATTAAAGCAGAAGGCAGAAGATCACCAGCAGCTTTGAGTTCATCAAATCTTGCCATTAAGGCTGGTAACCTGCAAAAATAATGAAAAAATAATTAAATTACGAAAAAATACACAACTAGAAGATCAGCAAGGCTATTAGCTGACAGACTTGTGCACAGAGCAATGCTTATGTTCTATACACAGAGAGACTTGAATGCAAGCAAATAATTTTATTTACTTTTATTATTAAATTTATATGTTCCACAAGTTAATAAGGATTGATCAGTAAATTACATTTTACACCTAAAAGCATCTAGTAAAACATTTCTACTGACCAATGAGGCTTTCCAGTTTGACATTACATCTACATTAATTGAATCTATGCAAAGGAGAACAAATCATTTACCTAATATGTGGTTCACTTTCATTAATTTTGGTCCAAAATTAAAAAGTTGTATAAAATACAAATTAAAATCCTAACATGCATTCAAAAAATTAAGCATTTGTTAAAGAATATTATTAGCTACATAAAATTGTTTCTATCATTTTATGTAACTTTTTAAAAAAAAAACTTAATAAAAGGTGCAACTCTACAGCTGATGATATAAGTGGGTGTCACCATTTGCAAGAGTTATATATAAATACAATGATTCTGTAGTCTAAGCTAATAAAATTTGCCAATTTGTTTTCATAATCATAAATAAGCATTTTTTGTTTGTGAGATATGTTAATACTAAAAGGCAGAAACATTCAGAAAAAAGAATATAATTTACAAACTCAGTAATGGATATGAATATTTTGTATGCACAGTTATCATAAATTACAATATTTATGAGAGAATAAATAAATTAAAGGAGTTGAAATATTTCTGAAATGAGAATCAGGATGTTTCTATCTATTAGTAATTCCAATAGCCTATCTTATGTACACAATTGTCTTAGTTACAAAACAAAACTACTCTTCAAATTTACCTTCGGAATCCATATTCAGATCTGTGTGCTGCATTATAACCTTTTCCTCCAGAACTCAGCTTTTCAAAATATGATAAATGTTTCTTTACAGACATGTTTCTCTCACTAGCTATTTTATAACACCAGCAGTAAAGATGCAATGGAAACTTTCATGTTGCAGTGATGTGGCTGTGATAGGAAATCAAGTGCTGCTACTGAATAAGATATAAAATGCACATCCCAAGCAGCTGTAAGCCCCACCCTACACATTTTAAACCTTTGTGTTCAACAGACTGTGAAAATGCCATTCTAATTCAGACAATGCACAAAGAAGACAATACTATCAGTGAATGAAATTTCTTGATAAGCTATATTCAAACCAATACTATGTAGAACCATCAGCATATTTGAATGAATATGTAGATTTGTTTTTCTTTATGGAGCTGGAACAGCATTAAAATCTCTTTTCCAGTAGTTCATAAACAAAAAATGTTGTTAATATACAATAAATATAGTTATAGCTCTGGAAATTTTAGTCAGTTTCTAGCCTGCTAGCTTTGGCATCTCTGTAATTTTGCATCTCTGACAAAGATTTTTTCTTTATCTTCATTAATGCCAGCATTCTTTATTATTTACTATTTATTTTCTGCAAACTATATATTATTCTATCTGGATGACAGTATTCAAGAAGAATTTTACAAGTTATCTCCAACATAGCACCTTTTAAACAAGTTTGTAAAACAATTATCAATATAAATGATGCATGAAGATATATTTGAAATGGCACCAAAAATCACATGTATAAAAAAAAATCTGTGTATAAAATACCTTCTATTCAAAGCTATACTTAGAAAGGCAGAATGGTCTTTACCAAGCTTTTAACTTATTTTTCCTGTCCTCAAAAATAAACTTATGAATAGAAAATGTCATTTCCACATAACATGAAGTGAGAGGAAAAAATTATTGACCATAATATGAAATAGAAAGACCATATTGATTACATTTTATACTAACTAAGCTTGCAACTAATCATTAATTCATTTTATAAATAAGAGCATCCTAAAACCATATATGCTTATTTTCATTCTTTAATGACTTATGGAATTATGTTCAGGAGAAATTCAGTAAATGCTAAACAAATATTTATTATACAAAAAGGAGTAATGGCAGAGGAAAACGATCAATTCATTGTAAACCACTATTTAAAACATTTGAAATTTTATCATAAGCTTGCAAGTACATTCTAGATGTAGATCTAGATCTGTAGTACACAGTTCTGAAGTATTTATAAAAAACTCAGATATACATAGCAACGAAACCAGACACAAGTAGGATTTACAAAGACCAAACAACAAGCTGCAGGCATTCCAAAAAGGTGCTTATTACAATGGTATAGTATTATTTAATTCACTTCAGCCATCTATAAAAACTGCATACTAATAAAAATAAATTAAGGTTAGCATTAAACTATATTTTATCACTCACACCTTCTATACAGAGGAGGATTTCATTGAATCTAAAAATAGTGTATTCATTTTTCTCAATTGAATTAATTCAGCTTTATAAGTATTCTAAATGTAAATACTTTAAGCTACCATGTTGTAAATATTACCAATGTAAATAATGTAAGTTGCCATTAATATATATATATATATATATATATATATATATATATATATTTCTAAAATGTAAAAATTACCATCTCTGACAAACTCTATACCACATTAAAATTTATAAATATGAAGATTGTGACAATTTCATAAAATGTATATATTATTTGTAATTTCTGACAAAATATACACCCTGGACTTAAGACTAACTTTTTTACAGTTGCCTAAACTCGTTATAGAATCGAAAACCGAACCGAAAAATTAACATTAGAGAATGCCACACAAGAGAAAGAACATTTTCCAAAACAATAATGTTACACATAAATGAATTAAGCCATGTGCAGGCATACAGCATAAAGAAAAAAAAAACAATACTAAAACAATCAATCTTGACTGTATATAATGAAAGAAAGCCTATATTTGTTTACCAAAAACAGCATCAACACTTTTCTTTAAAATAAAAAACAATTTCCAGTTCATGGCTGCAGAGCACTAAAACAAAGCAAGAGAAATATCAGATAATTGGCTTCTTCTAGCCCTAAGCAAGTGTAAATGGATTTTAAATACTTCACAATTCTTCATACATACAGAACACACACACAAACCAGTGTAATTATTTGTATCACATGTCAAGCTCCTAACACGTGGTTTAGCCTGACACTCTGTAATTATATTTCCTATGCCAATTGTAAACTACAACTGAAAGCATAACAGGAGTGAGCTGATGCTGCTGGAGGAAACAATGTGGACTCATGTCCTGTCAAGCAGATCATTCTCTGCCACACCCATCAAAAGATGGCACTAAAACATAGCTCTGTCTGTGCAACACATCCTTCAAACTTGTTACGAAACCAACTGAATGCAACAGCTAGATATACAACTAAATGACCATGTTATCTTTCATATATATATATACCATTCTTTTTATTACATAAATCAGTAAAACTAACCTACATAAAATAAAATACATGTAATTTTATTAATGGCAAACATACTATATAAAATATTCCATTTATCACCACCAGATACCTGTATTAAATTCTTTTTACTGCAATATTTTTTTGTTAATTTTAATTACCTCCTCCTTTGCTTTTGGGTTTAAGCAATTATCTGTTCTGACCTCATAATAGTATTTATATATCTTTTATGTGGGTTTCCTGGTAGGGAGTTTTGCAAGGTACTATTAACCATTTCATATATAAAAAATTACTTCATATTCCTTGCAATAGTAAGCCAGATGGATTTAAACATTGTAGAACAGATATTGCATTTCAAATATATGGACTGCGATATTAGATATGACTATGATGAAGATATAGAACAAAAAATCTAAGCCATCTCCACAACAATAAACAGAACATTCGAGAAAATAAAGAAACAAATCTAAAATTTTACAAAGTCATAGCTATTCCTGTTCTTTTATATGGAAGCGAGTCCTGGTTAACAACTAAAAGAGATGAGAATAAATTACAAGCAGCCAAAAAGAGAATGTTAAAATATGTGCACAAAGATAAAAGTAAATTATATTAAAAGTCTTTTATGTCCCATTAAAGGCAAAGGCCTCCTATGAGAGAAGCTTGTTTGAATCTCATCTGAAGATTAAGTAAATAAATTGTATTTACAAGCTGTATGGAGTAGTAATGTATCCTACACTAAATATATTCAACCTGTTTACACTAACTCCACTTACTTACATAGCACTCACTATGGCTGTATATAGTGAAACACTAACTTCTATCATCAGCTGGTGACTGACTTCACATTGGTGACTAGATCCCAAGATGTTTCCAACTTGTTGAGTTTACTGGACTTGGCAAAAGATTTTCATCTTAAAAAATAAGAAAAACTTAATGAATTTTGATATTCCACCTTGCTCCTACTAGAACCACTAGAGACTGCCACAGAAGAATCTTGGGATTCAGCCACAATTCAAGTAGTCGGTTAACAGCTGATGATGGAAGTGAGTGCTTCTATAACATGTTCTGGTATTATGTGCTATGTAAGTGGAGTAAGTGAACATGTTGAATACATTATTCATCTGATGAGCTAATTTAAAAAAAGGTAGGGTTCAATTCTAGTCACAATTATTCATTTGTCTGCCCACAATATGGATTTTTAGTCCATTGCCTAATTCTATCTCATTACCAGTTTATTGCTCAGTGACCAGTTGTCTAAGGCTTTCCATTCATTCCCACATCTGGCTATATTGGAGCACTGTCTCTCTGCCTGTTCCTCGAAGAGATCTGCTCATTTACATCTTGATCTTCCCTGATGCCTCTTGCTAATATAGGGGCCTCATATAGAGGCTCTGTCTCTCAATCTTTCTTTCCATTTATTGTTTGCATATTTAGAGGGTTTTCTTAAGATTAGTAGCCATGCAGCAGCACAGATATCAGAATAAATAACAATATCTGAGAAGAACTTAATATATGTTGATTGAATGATGAAAAATTCAAGAATCTAAAAAAAGGTGCAAAATGCATCTGGATAAAATGGACAATGAGAAATTACCCCCCTAAAAAAATTAATTAAATGGCATTTTTATTACCTCTTGGAAGAAATTTGCTCTCATTTGGGTAATAACCTGAATGGCTGGCTTCAGCCCTTTACCTAACACGTAAGTCTCACCCTTTCATCACTTTCACTTTTTCATGCAACATTACTTAATGAGCTCTCACAGAAAGTGAAAACAATGGGATAGTGACTTCAATAATCCTTAATGTAGATGAAATTATTACAAATCATACTCAGCTGAAAAAGGAGGAGAAGAATAGCTTGCTTGTTTGCTCTTGCAGCAGTGCCATTAACTAATATCGAGTAATCTATGATGCAACATAGATACTAGTTTTTATGGCTGAAAGTTACTGTATTTATGTGAATCTAATGCACCATTAAATGTAATGCACACTCCAAATTTGAAATTTTAAATCATAAAAAAAGATTTTGGCATATTTTGGCATCTTACAGATAAGCCCATCCGCTTCATAAAGCAATCAGAACATAGAATTTATAAGTGTTACATTTTGGTGCAAGTACGACAAAATCCATCACTACTGCTGTTGACGGCACAGATGGCATAAGTCAAAGAAAAAAAAAGTTATTTCTCATGATGTCATTAGTCCAGGTTAGCCCATTTTTCCTCCTTTCACGTAAGAAATTCCAAAACATTTTCTTCAATGTCAGGATATCTTCCTTTGCGAGGACCAGTGAATTTTTTCATATTAGCTTTAGTTGCAAATAATGCCAATTTCTGTTGCTACCACAAGCAAATGTTGCTTTCAGCTACATCAAACTCTCTTCCTGCCTTTCTCGTACCATTTTACACTTGAAAATAGCATCATAAGATTTTTTTTCTGTTTCCCTATATTTCCTGACTACCTACTATTCAAAAGCTCTATGCAATAATTGGTCAACTATAAATGTAAGAAAGTCGAGAATTGCAGCAATGCATTATGACATAACCAATGATCAATTTGAATGAAGCTATTGGCTAACTACAGAATGGATTTATACTTGAACCTAATATATCATCGGCATCGAATCTAATATGCACCACAATTTTGAATATTACATTTGGACAAAGCGGTGCACATTAGATTTGCGTAAACACAGTATCTGTTTGCACAATCTTTGACACAATACCATATAGAAAACAATAACATATTACTTGAAATCTTATCTTGATGCAGCTAAGTCCTCTTTTAGTTTTAAATCTTGGTTGATAATGGTGTTCGCAATTGTAAATTACATCTAAGATCCCCAATTTCAATGAAATATCTCTGTGTTGCTGAATTAAGGCCAGAGATATGGGCCTTAACCTACCAAATTATCTTGAAGCTATTATGGTTGATGACTAGTTGTGAATTTGCCCTTTTCTTGTTCTCTGGAATAAGTTCTACTCTGATCTTATCTTTTTTGTTCAACACACATGAGATGCCTTTCTGATACCATGCCTCTTACATTGCTTGATAATCTCATAAAAAGAGTACTTTGCATTAGAAAGTTCAGAAATGCACCACAGCAAGAATTGTACTATTTTTGGTACCATTTTATGTGGCAGACATGCGAGCACACTACAATACACTAGCTACATATTGCTCATATTCATAAAGTTACATTCTCTTTTATAGGTTTAAGAGTGCTGTTACTGTGAGCTGCTAAACTTTTACCATATATCAAAAAACCCTCTACATTATCTTGGCTTTAATGATAAGACCCTCCTCTGATAAAATGTATTTATATCTAAGTTATATAGAAAAACTGAGTCATTGTATGAGACAAGATAACTGTGACTGTTTATTAAAGAAATAAATAAATATGGAAAAAGAAACATATTCATATTGTTAAGTGCATATTTATATGAATTTTTGCTACATAGTCTTCTCCCTTCTAAAGTGCAGTCCTGGCTAATAATTGGGTTTTACATGCTCCTTCAAAAAGCATTTACACACGCTTACTGTGATATTAATTACTTATACTAAATGTGACTTGAAAAACCTAAAGCAACAATAATCACAATTTTATAAAGCAATAACTCTATTAGAATTGCAATATGGAAGTGATGTCTGAATTCACAGACAAAAATTAATTTTACAACAAAAACTGCAAGCTTCAAAAATCAGAACAGATTAGGGATAAGATAATGAGGAATTAATTACACCTGCTTAACCATATGAATAATGAGTAATGTTTAAATATACTTCAAATTTTCAAGATTACCGAAGTTAGCAATTAAAGACTTATTACCAAATAAAACTGCAACAAAATGAACAGAAAATGATGACTATAGAGTCAAGGCTGAACTAGTCAACCATGACAAATAAATATGTCAGATTCAGATTTGTATGGACAGACAAGTGCTATTTTGGGGTCTTTATTTGAACATATCTCTCTTTCAACATGCAGAAAAATTACGCCCTGTGGCCATAACAGGTTTCAAGGTAAAACAGCGAGCAACTAAGAAGAAATAAAAGTAAGTAGTTTCTCTCACATTGTAAATAAACTCATTTCTAAGCAGACAACTGTCTTAAAAGCACTTTTCTCTGAGATATTAAACAAAATAATTTACTCAATTAATTTCTTAATGGCTACCTATTACTTCCTCCGTAACCTCTTAGATATTCAAAGGTCTTTTTTCAATATGTTCATTCATATGTAAATAGCCTAGCAAAATTAATGGTATAATGTTCCAAGAGAAGCAGGAGAGAGTTGTTTTCTTTTTGAGAAAAAGAATCATCCCCCAACCAAAGGAAAGCTAGAGAGACATTATGAAGCCTGAGCTAACAGTGGACAGCTAAATTAATATAGCCCATATAAACAACACCAAAATTAGTTTGTAGGTAATGGATTGCATTTACAACGTTCTTTCTCCAAAGTCAGTATAGGTATCTGCTATTTAATGGACATGTGGATATGCAGAAGAAATGGGAAAAACCAGATAGCTAAACTCATGACTTACAAATGTTGAACTATTGTGATCTACCATGGATTTACTGTTTTATTGAAAACAAAGTGATAACATGGCCACTGTCGACAGTGTACAGACACCAAGCTTTGGAATGTTTTCAGGTGATTTGGAAGTATTTGTATGGATGATTGAATAAGATGGAACTATCATACATACAGAGAATGGAAGCAGGTACCTATTGCAAGCAATGCTTTCTGGTAATATGCCTGGTAATATGCCCGCTGCTTTCAAAGTTTCCAAAATTCTAATTTTTTATTGCATACTAGTAATGATTAATTTAAAAAAGTTGTTTTTACACTAATTTTATATAGACTTTAAGATCTTCATGAAAACATAATGCTACAGTTCAAAAATACCTAGAGAGCAATGTTAACACCGTCATTTGTTCATTTGGTTTATTAATGAACTCTAACATCTAAGGCCATCAGCATCCCATTCAATTCAGAGCATCAAACAGCACATAAATTTTGTTCAGAGACCTCTTCTTTCAGGCTCGAGGTTCTTTTATTTACTGTAAATCTATGACGTGGGATCCTTGACTTTACTTCCCTTCCAAAAGAAGCTATTTAGGATTTTTACACCCAAAAAATCCATTGCATAATTTTTCAATACACACTCCTTGCTTTTCAGTGCCCCTTTTCCAGCATGTCACTAATTATTGTTCTCATTTGCCCTGAAGCAATAAATTCCTAATTTCTTGTAAATTGTTCAGTCATCAGGAGTGCACTTGGTGCATAAAGAACGCAGTCTGGGTGGCATGGTAATCTGTGATATAAATCAGTCTGCAATGACAGGCTAGGAAAACTATCAAACCTTTCATAATTGACCAATTACAGTCCTCATTTCAAGGACTCATGTAGAGAGTCTACTCCATGTAGAGACTTAGGTGCCACATTTCTAGTTTTTCAAGTTTAAACAAGAGGAGAGTAATTATGATGCTGCATAGGACCATTTCTTGTGAATGAACAAGTTTATCAAAATTAAAAAATGAGATGGTTATTAAGATTAAATACCTCAATGAAATTTGATACAACACTCATACTGATTCAAAGACGGGTTGGAATTGAACTCATATTCTTGCACTCTACCAGCTATTGTCCAAAGGAAAAAGAATTATGGAATTGCATGCTTGAAGTTTTGAGGGTAGAGTAAAAAACTTTTTTATATCAGTAAAAAGTATAGAAAATGTAATAATTGATAGTCACAACGATATGGATGTTTCAATCTTTGAGAGATAGTTTGAAAACAGTCTTAAGACTTATTCATCAATCAGAAGGGTATAATTGTTTTAGACAATGGCAGCTCACATTCCCGTAAAAAGTAATATGGTCATGAATTTAAAAGCTACCATGCATTTTATGCTTATGCCACATATTGAACCATCTTGCAACAAAGGCAGTACTAAAAATGTTAAGTTACATGTAACTGCTAACACTCACCATGGCTATTGTCACAAGATTTTTTTGGACTTCCTCTGTGGTTTAGAGGTAGCATTTGCTCAGAGTTTTTCTTTACCCTGAGAAAGTGAATGCTAGATAGCTTTAAGGTGCTAAGGACTCTGAACTCATTGCATTAGACTTACACCTATAGTATTTATGTCCAATCTACAGATGCTGCGAGAAGACCATCAAAAAAAAAAAAAACAAAACAAAACAAAACAAAAAAAAACAAACAAAAAAAAAACCCCTGATTTCCACCTTACTTTTGTTGCCATTAACATATTGAAATAATATGGTGATAGTGGGAGAGAAGCATAAGGAAAACGAAAGCCCCCATTCACTGAATAGTAGTTTTGTCATTCATGTTGCAGCTGAACAAAGGATGCTACTTAGTGTCTGAGTTCTACACAAGTACTTCATTTTAATTTAGATAGGTTTGATACAGTGTATGTTGCTGTACTGATAATAATAGCAACGTGTTATATTTCTTATAAGCAAAATAGTCCATAAATCTCTCTTTTGTCAATAATCTTGATCCTTATGTATAAACATTTAACTTTTATACATTTCTCTGCTTTTTGTTTTTTAATGTACAATTTGTTTGTGTATATTTATGAAAGAGAAATGTTCAGAATAGAAAGAGGCAGTAAAAAAAACTTTTGCAGTACTGCAAATATGGCAGCAGGGGGATGTATGCATAATGTAAAGCTACTAAGGAGATTGGATGAAAGAATGTGCTGAACTGCACTTCTGTTCACTGAATAGACTTTAAATGTTGAAATTGGCTATCCCTCAAATCATTTAGCTGAGAAAGGGGGAAAAAAAAGAAAAGAAAGAAAAAATAAAGAAAGAAAGAAAGAAAGAAAGAACAGAACAGGAAGGAAGGAAGGAAGGAAGGAAGGAAGGAAGGAAGGAAGGAAGGAAGGAAGAAAAAGTAGCAATCAGAGGGAGTGAGATCTAGACTACATGCAGGATTCTGTAATACCTCAAAATCCAGTTTCTGAAGTATTTGCACAAACTGGACTGCTTTGTGTGGGTGTGCACTATCATACACCAACAAAACAGCTTTCAACAATAATTCTTAGTGTTTGCAGGCTTCCACTATAACTTGCACTGTTTATTGTTGACCAGTCTCTTAATAATGTTTCAATATTGGTTCCTGTGAGCCCCAAAACAAATTGAACATCACTTTTTCTGCAGAGAGCTGAATTTTTAATTTCTTATTGACTGATAGTTTTGGGTGTTTGCAGTCCATTATGGTGTTTGATTTGATTCAGAGCAATAAACCATATTTCATCCCCAATGACATTCTTCTCAAAAATGCTTCAACTTCCTTTGTACAGAAGTCCAGTAAGTGTTGACAGAAGCTACATGATTGCACTTGTGCTCTTCAGTGACATGTTTCAGGACCCATCTTGCATTAGACTTTATATAAAAGTTGACCTGTTGCAAATGATCTCACATGCAGAACCATGACTGAGTAGCTTATTACCTACTACTTCCTTATTATTCACTCATTGGTTTCTGAATCATGATACAGACTTGCTCATTGTTGTTGGTATTATTAGATGTGGTTGGGGTTCATACATACACATACTACTATAGTAAACAACTCTTTCCTTAACGTAAAAAAAATCTTAAATGAATTTTTTTCCCCCTGATACACATTTAAGAAGAACAAGAGGAAGAAGAAATCTATCCCTTAAGCCTCTTAGGCATTGGGTTTCTTCAGTCACTTTCTAAACTTTCCTCATCTTCTGCCATTTTTAGCAGTTCTCTTATTGACTTAACATGACTATGTGCCAATCTCTCCATGTATTGTTCTCACTTCATTTTGGTTTTATCAGATCTCTTCCTCCTTCCAGTCTTGCTCTCCTCGGCAATCTATACTATGTCATTCTTACCACATGCCCAAACCATCTCAGCTACTTTCTTTTCATTGTACTAATTATATTTTACTAAATTTAAACTTTCTCTTATTAACTCTTTGATATTCCTTGATGAAAATGAAAAGTAGTGTAACCATATTTACTGACCAACATCAGTAAAACTGAGTGATGAAATTCGAACATTCAGCAAAATAATAACAATGATACCACATCTCAATATATGCTGGCAGAAACCAGTACACCCCTGTTGTGCCTCAGCAGTAAAAACAGGCATAAAAAGAGAGGGGAGGAGGAGGAGGAGGAGAAGAAGAAGAAGAAGGAGGAGGAGGAGGAGGAGGAGAAGAAGAAGAAGAAGAAGAAGAAGAAGAAGAAGAAGAAGAAGAAGAAGAAGAAGAAAATAAAAAAGAAGAAAACAGTTCTGTCATACTAAGTTATAGAAAAAGTGTGAATAATAAAGGTAGTCAAATAAGCTTTCAGTCTCACTCATATGTATCTAACGGGCCTGCTTATTTTTATTGTCATAAGGGCATGGTATGATGTAGCAGGAAGGGAGGGATCATCATTGGTAGCTTAAGGAAGCACATTTGACTTGACTATTACTCATTTTCACAGGCACCAAAGTTTGGCCATACATAACAGTAGTGTAGTTAGTCCTGGTGGTGTAGTGGTAACCATACTTGCAACCTAAATCCAAGATCATGGGTTCAATCCCAACCAGCATAAATGGATTTTATGACTTCCTTCGGTGTAGGTCCCATGTCGTACATTTACAATACGAAAAAGAACCTCAAGCCTGAAAGAAGAGGCCTCTGGGGGGGGCATAAGAGTAGTGCCTAGGTCAGGCAGTTTTTATAAAATAAATGTGTGGGCAGCTATAAAAATGGAGAAAATAAGTTAAACAGAAATTCTATAATGGCAATGAAAGCAAAAGAAAGATAGGCAAATTAGCAGCAAGTACTTCCTATTGAAAGAAATTTTCTGCTTAAATTAGAAAAATTGGAGAAATAAATTTGCATTGATTCTGACCATATAAATTTATGAATATATTGATTATTCATAAACAATAAAAAATTCAACTCAATGAACTTTGATGCATAATGTTACAACTGCTTGATTTATATGAGAAAAATTACATAGTTTTTTTTTAAATTAAAACTTTTCTTTTACTTTCAGGCATAAATTCTTGGAGTATGTTACCTTTAGTAATATATACTCTAAGCTTGGGTTTTAACATAAACATCACTCGTCTGCAATCCCGTAAAGCAATTATAAATAATTAATGCCAAGAAAGCTCTAAATCTTACATTATTATTATTATTATTATTATTATTATTATTATTATTATTATTATTATGAGTATGAGTATGTAGTTCCTGCATGAATTTTCTTGAACTTTAAGACAAAGATTATGAAAGTTCTTTAGTAATAGTTATAGTATCTTAAAAACTACTGGAAACTTAAAGCTTTCAAGCAAATATAATATGATTACAATGACAAATATGACAAAGAGGATATTGCTATTTTTACCTTGTATCATTTATTTATTATTATAGATGAAATGCCAATTATTTTTTATCATTATAGCAGTTACATTGATGATCAAGAAATGTTTGAGTGATCAAACTCTTTTGTCACTATCATAATGTTTATATCTTGTAATGGTACTCTGCACATAGAAAGATGTACAGGCAGTGCAATTTCCCCAGTCACCTCATTACCAAGGAGTTGCTCTCAATGCATAGAATTCTCGTAGCAGCACTTCTGTACAACCACTTTTGCTTACAAGAATGGTGGAGAATAACCTTGTGTTTGTTCGCATTTAGCACATAATTATTGATTCACATTTGTATTACATTAAACTGAATAATAATAAGTAAATACTGACATTCAAAAGCACCAGAGTAAATTATATCTTATGAAGTATGAATATTGTAGATACAGCTATACCATCAAGATGCACTTGTATGCTAAAATCAGATTCAAGAACAGGGCTACTCCTCACACAAAATTATATGTTCTATTTTGTCAATACCAGGTGCCAATGTGGTCATTTGAATATGCTGCTGATCCTCTAATGAGGCATTTCAGGTATGATTCCAGTATCCTAAGTGGAATTTATGGTGTCAATGCATTTGGGTATGTTTTCTCCACATACACTGGTTTCCCATGCCATTCATTCAACTAACAGCTTCATTGTCATTTTCATCATCTAACCAAGTTCTGGTGTGCAGCTTGAAAATGGATTAAACCACTCTCTCTGGCAACTAAATGAAGACTGCAATGCCTTGACTGTCAAATGATCTGGCAATAAGAAACCATTATCAAAATTATAAACCCTTAACTCCATCTTTTGACTTTAATTAATTATGCAACCATGCAACTCATTGTACTTGGAAAATAATTTTGTTGATTTTGTTTCAATAACATTTTATGTGAAATATTATCAAGATTTTCAATGGAAGTAATGTGCACATTTCTAATCGGTTCTCATTATGAGATACACAAAACAATGACCACAGAGTATGAACCATCCTGCACTCTTTGTGAAGAACACAGCATCTTTGTCTTTGCCCATCTTACCATCGCATTTCATTTGAAAATCTTCTCAAAGTATTTCAATTAGTCAAGTGTCTTCCAGGTAGTGATTCTTCGTTTGTACTATTTTACTTAGCAATGAACTTAATCTGGTCTAATGAAAAATGAGAGTTGAAACAGTAAAAGCATTTTAACAAGTGAAAAACTTCCAATTTTCTTGTAAAGATGAACTTATTGTGAAGCTATATGGGAATGAACAGATCATTAAAGAGTTACATTCTTTAGAAAGTATTTGTACTATTTGTACATCTGAGCTTCAATTTTTATGATATTATATGAAAGACTCTAATACATGGGTCTGTATCGAAAATGAATTTTTGGATGTTCTGCAAACATGGCATCATTGAAGTATATCTTTTGTGAACAATGAGCAAAGCTTTACCACCTTGTATATATGTTATACTTATAAGGTGTGGTTAGAAAATAAACATTGTAAAAAAATTATTTATCAAATTATATTTTTAAATGCTGTCACTTTAAAAATATTTCTCTTTTCTTCTGTTAATTTCTTTAGCAGTTTTATCACTTTTGCATTCACTCTGTTCAGACTGAAAAATAGGCTCCTTTTAATGCAAACTTAATTTTTGGATATAAAAAAAGCTTGTGGTATAAGACCAAGTGAGTATGGGGGGATTTCAATATGAAGATCTTATGTTTCCCCAAGGTCTTCACAAGTCAGTATACTATGTGCCAGTGCATTGTTTTGGTGAAGAATCCATGAGCTGCTCTTCCACATTTCAGGCTGCTTTTTCCCACCCCTTATATGTATATTACACACACACACACTTAATTACCTAATCTTATGCGCCACTTACCATTGAATTATACATATTACACAGGCTTTTGTCCGCATCGTCAGCATGAGTCGACTGCCAGATTCCTTGTTGGTTGGATGGACTAGGCGTAGCTCTCATTGACATTTTATGAACTTTTGGATTAATTTGTCTTCTATTGGGATCTTGAAGTTCATAACCTTATTTTTATATTTTAATACAAAATGTTTTCCCCTATTCCCAGCTGTAAATGTCCATCTATGAATTTCAATAATTTGACTTCCATTTCTATACCATTCAAAAGTTATGCTCAATCATTAATTTAACTATCTGATTGTACCTGATGTTTTTCTAGTGTTTCCTTTGGCGTAATTCTTTCTGTTTTGTCAATATATACTTGTTGCATTCTGAACAGTTGACTTTATATATTCCTGGCTTCTTTTCATTAGGTATTCTATCATTATCATCAGAGTTGAGCAGATTATTAAAGCTTTGTTCACTGAGGACAATGTAATCCCAAACTCTCTGAATATTTTCTGAAATTGTTTGGTGGTCCAAGGATGATACGTAAAAATCTTGTGAATGGTAGTTTCTTTTTTTGCTCTCAATGTTGAAATCTTTTTAACCTCTTCTTTTATATGAATTTCTTGATTTTCTTGTCAACAATTTCTTGGTCATACACATTGGCTTTTGCCATTTGTATTATATGAGAGTATTCTTTGCTGAATTTAAACTCATTGATGGATATGTTAATGTATGCGCTAAACTGTTGAGAGCTGCATGTTTGTATGCTGTGGGATTGAAGCCACTTGCCTTTATGTAATTTTCAGTCTGCATATCCTTTCTGTATATTCCAAATTTTAAATTATTGCCTATTCTCATCATCTTTAAGTCAAGGAAAGGAATCTTATCTTGTTTTGTTTCGGAAGTGAATTTAATTTTCCTATCTTGTAGGTTTAGCCATTTCAAAGCATCATCCAAATTTCTTATTAACCATTGGCAAAGATATCATCCATGCATCTGTGTCAAACTTTAAAAATGTATGGAAATGATTTGGTAATGTGCATTTCTAAACTACTCATATATAAATTAGTCAGAAAAGGTGATAATGAATTCCCCATTGGTAAACCTGCTTCATGTTTATGAAATTCACCATTGAACCTGAAGAAATTCTGACTGATGCAGACTTTAGTAAATTGGATGTAGATATAGTTGGATATACTGTATTAAATTGGACACGAAATTAACTTTAAATTTAATCATAGCTTTGAATTTTGACTTGCTCATTTGAGCTTTCTTCTACCTAGGTGAACTCAAAATCTTACAGTCATATTTTTTCAAAGTATCACAAGGTATCAAAAAATTTGTCCATTCACCTGGAAGGAAACAAACTAGAAACCAATCAGATAAGTGTATTAAACATTGGTCCTTCCAAGTTTCTACATATCCAGGGGAAATCAACAAAGCAAATTCACAATGAGATAAAAGCAGTGTATTCAGAAGAAAGCTCCATGGATGAGATGGTGGATTAATTTGGTGTATAATAAGATGCGCCTAAAGGAGAAGAATGCGTTATAAGTGTTAGAGAAGAATTTTGTACATTTTTAATCAATGAGGAAACAGCAGATAAAGAAAGTGATAAGTGACATGAAGGTTGAAGCAATGTCACCAGTGGCAGAGTTCAAGAAAGGAGCAGTTCACATTATCAAGCCATCACCTCCAAAAAAGTCAAAAGAAAGTTTCCAGAAGAATTTAGTTGATAAATACAAGCAATGGATAAAACAACTAAGGGGAAAAAATGGGAGTTGTCATCCTCCCTACTAGTATCATTCTGGATTAATCTTTGATATTACATCTCACCTGAAACTTACAGCAGTCTTAACACAGGATAAATAAATAAATAAAGAGTAGGACTGTGTTCATGAAGTGACCTGTTTATAGCAAAGAGACAGAAAAATGCAAAAAACATAAACATATATTGAAAATCTGGGCGATGAAAATTAAGAACAGAAATGACCCTCATAATTCACTGCTGTTCAAAGCTTTAAACGCATCAGTAAAAAAATTTAAATGGAATAATATCATTTGTGGGAAAATAACCCACAAAGTCAACATGTGATCTGTTACCAGATTGCCAAACAAGATTTGATAAAGATGATCTTACAGTGAAAAGAAGCAAGCAGATTTTTTTGTATGATTGGACCCATAGCGGTAGCCACACACTCTCATATGATAAAGGCTGGAATTGTGATGGATGGCATGCTGCTTCTAATTTGAATGTCCTTGTATTGCAGTTCAATGGTCATTTTCCCATCAATATGAATATCAATTTACTGAACATAAAGGCATTTGCAAGCAGACCTGCTAACATGACTAAGAGGGTTTTAGAGATTTTCCTAGAATAAGCAATATATAAGCAGATACACAGGAAATAAATAAAGTTTGTTCAGTTGACTTCTGGACAGCCATTGGAAATGAAGAACGGTACCTGAAGGCATTTGAATTCATCAAAAACTGATCTAAGCAAAATGTATGTACATTGTACAACATGGCAACATTTTCTTTTTCCGTCCATGTAAAAATGTTGTGAAATTTATCACAAGTACTATTATGCTATCTTCTGACAACGAAATGTGCATATGGTACAGAGACCAGCTCTTATATGAGGGTTGATCCATAAGTTTCCGGCCTAGCCGATAAGGATTTCGCCTCCACTAACCCGTTATCTGATTCATACCTTATCTGTTAAGTAAATGATTGCAGCTGTAACTTCCACTCCATTGTGTTCAGTTGTTCAGACATAGTTGCACAAAGAAGGCTATGTGTAGAAGAATGTGATATGTTCAAAATGAAGTATCAAGCTGCTATTAAATTCTTCACAAAAGAAGATCTTACTCCAAATGAAATTAAACAGCGATTGGATGGTGTATATGGGGAAGCATCCCCCTCATATTCTACCATAAAAGAATGGGCCAAACTTTTCCAAATGGGTTGAGAAAGCATTGAAGATGAAGAGCATGTAGATTGGAGGCCCTTGGAGGTGCTCACTACTGAAAACATCACTCTTGTACAAGCAGAAATTATGGAAGACTGGCGACTCAAAGTTAACAGAAATAGCAGCAAGGTTGGGCCTTTCTAACACCATAGTCCTTCGAATTATTCATGAACATTTAAACTTGAATTAGGTTAATGCAAGAGAGTGCCTAGACTTCTTTCTTCAGTCCAAAAGAAGCAACAGGCATCTATTATCAAGCATTTTTACAGTCCTGCCGTGACAACAAGAGAGAAGTTCTGCAAACCATTGCTACAGGAGATGAAAATATGGTCCTCTACTATGATCCCTTGTCCAAAAGAGAATCAATGGAGTGGCATAAACCTGGAGAAGCACCGCCTCTAAAGGCCAAGGCCACTCAATCAACCAAGTAAATCATGGCCGCAATCTTTTGGGAATGTGAAGTAATACTCCTACATTGATTGACTTCAAGGAGAGGAACACCACAGTAAATGGGGAGTACTATGCTGGCCTACTGCACAGACTTGGTGCTTCAATCAAAGGGAAAAGGCGAGGAAAGCTTAGTGGTGTTGTGCGCCTTCTTTATGGCAACATGACTGTGCACACAGCTCTTGTTGCAAAGAAAGCTGTGAAGAAATGGGGTCTCAAGGAGATTGACCATCCACCCACAGTCAGATCCCAGTGACTATTTCCTCTTTCTTAAAACTTGACCTTTGAATAAGGAAATTTAAGTGTGACTAAGAAGTGATGGATGCTGTTTATGTCCATTTTGCAGACAAGAATTCTGACTTTTTTTTTAGGGTGGGGGGATTGAAATGTTAATTCAAAGATGTGAGAAATGTATTGCAATAAAGGGTAACTATATTGAAAAGTGAAATATAGTTTTTGTCTTTATCATACCTAGAAAATGGTTAGGCCAGAAATTTATGGACCTACCGTTGTACCTTCAGCTTTTTATTTCCAGTTCTCAACAGAAGAGCACATTCAGAAAAACATGTATGCATGCACTACACTTTTATTGTTGACTTGCATATTTTTTCCAGTGATTTTTTAGTCAAGCATTGGAAGTCTGTTATTGTGCATTTTATGTCACTATTGGCTATTCATTTGAAATAAACCACTTGCTTCATAATAATCTACAGGAATTCTCAATAGTTATAATATTACCATCGTAACTTTGAAGATTGCTATATCCTGTTGTAATAGTCAACAGTAGCTAAAACTTGTGTGGTGTATATGCATTGCACTTCTCCATTAATGCACTATTTATATGAATATAATTTGTGCGACACCATATCGTGACTCTTCCTTGTTCGTTTAGTTATGTGATAAATAAAATAGCACAGAATGCTAACAAAAAGAGTCTGCTGTTTGCAGACGACATGCCAGCCCTATTTGTTAGTGCCTCCATTTTGAATTCAGTTCAATTGGAATTTCAAATCTTAACCCATCTTCAAAATTCCTCAGATTCTTTCTGGAAATGAAGCATTGCTCAATGAAAGATATCATGGCTGCTGTCATTTCTAAGATAGAACAGTGATTTTAAACCCAAAGCACAGTGTTCTATAAAAATGGTTTATGTAAGGTAAAAGATGCCAGCAGAATTGTGTAACTAATCATGGTGACTATGCAGAGAAGGACTAATTGAACCAAACTGTCCCTAGTTGTTTCCTTCCCGGTTACTACAAACCTACAAACTGTTGCATTTACTTCCTCTTTAACATTCCTCAGCAAATCTTCATAGGCAGCAATTTTATTTTTCAGGAGAAAGTTGCTCTTCACAAAGATGATTTTTCTCATTTGGAAACAGGAAGTTGTATGGTATCAAATAAGGTCTACAGGCTAGCAATAATTTCATAAGAATTTCTCAGGGCAATATTTTTCCAAGAACAGAGGCTTTGTTGTGACGCACAAAATTCCTGCAACTAAGTTATTGATCATTGTTTATAAATTTTGAGAAAATTAAGTAATAAAATGTTGTGTATAACTTTGCAGAGATTCAAGTTTTGCAGCAAAGGAGTATTTACATAACTGTTGCTGAAAAGAGCTACTATTTTTTCTTTGCACTCCTTGGTCTCTTCTCTTTGGCAGAATGCACTTATCTGTGTGGATTAACACTCAAGACCTGCATTTAATTTTGGGTTAAAATTCATAAATCCAGGTCCTGGCACTGTAATGATGTCTGAGCCCTAGTGAGAGTCTCCAACACAATCTTTATGGTACTTTCCTGACCATTTCATCCTTATCTGCTTTTGTTCTTTGGAGTGTTGTAGAGTAATTTCCTCAAATCAAGTTGTTCATATGGGACATAGAGAATAGATAAGACAATAGACAAGACCATAGTATTCCTGAAGGGCAAGGGACTACTACCTTAAGACAGGGCTAGCCCTGGGGAAAATTCAGAGTGAACTAGTCCCTGTAAGCTTTGTTTTCTTTGTTAGGTTTGATTTTCTAGTTATGCCTACTATAATAATTCACATACACCTCTTTCCTCTATTTATTTTAGATCTAAAAGCATTTTTTCCCACTTCAATCTTGCCATCCTGGCTCATTGTATATATCCATCCCCTTTCTCAATTCTTGGGACTACCTTTGCTATGGGCATCCTCTACTCCTTATCCTAAGTCTTGAATCCCATATTGTTGTGGCATAGGCCCACCTGTCTTGCTACATCCTGATCACATGTCCACCCAGCTCCATTTGCTCTGTTAGCTGTATTCTCTACACCACTTCATTTCACTTGTTCATTCTTCACTTTGTCTTTGAGAGTGATGCCCAGCACTCCTCTTCATTTTATGTTGGCATTCCTGAATATCTGGGTTGTCCTTTGGAAAATGTCCAAATCTGACTGCCTCAGAGAAAGATGCATGTATGTAGAGTTCCTAAACTTATATTTATGCTTATGTAATTGTCCACAAGTATGAATTTTAATATAGAGAATGATTTTAATAATGTTAAGAGAAAATAGAGTATTTATGATGTTGTGTGAGATACATTTAAATGTTCCACAAAATTCCGCAAGCATGGGGAAAACAATTGGAATGAGAAAGGTTAGTGTGAAAAGTTTGGTGATGGAGCAAGTTTTGAAGTATTGATTTAGGATATACCAATTGAATGAACAATATAAAGCTATGTGTTAAATATCAGAAAAACAATTGGTGTATTAACGCTGGGTTAATTAGATAAAAGTTCAATTGGAAAAGAACAGAATGGATGATATTATGGATGAAGAGAAAATGCCTAAGAAAAAGATGTTGGAGGCTAGTCAGAATAGAGTGTGAAGATACAAACAGATTATGCATGGTGCAATAAAGGATAAAAACTCACTTAATGTCTATAAAGAAGTTAAGATAAATCTTGGGAGGGAAAAATATTTTGAGAAGTACAAGAAAGAGGAAATAGAGGAGATTGCTTGACCATATTGGAAACTGAGAGGATTCAGAAATACTGAAGAGGGCATATGCCTCATTTGTAAGGAAACTGAAGCTGCAATCCAAATATTCCTTCAATATCCAGGAACTAATGAAGTAATGAGCTAATTAAAGCACAATGGTTTAGAATATAAAAAGTAACAGCATATAGCAAAAGTTTGATGATAACCAAATTAGGAAATTAGGTGATTTTTTGTTTGAAGTTAAAAGAAAAAGGACACGTATGAATTGTAATAAAGTAAAGAATTGATACCAATGAAGGCATGGTGGTATAGGCTACATTATGATTGTTAAACATATACACTTTTTTTATATTAATTAAATTCTTTTCTGTTTTGTACCTTTTCATTTTGTGTTATTTTATATGTTGGGATGTGCTATGCAGATCACGACCATGGTCAGAATCTTTAGACATTCATGGCCTTGTAATTAATGCATTCATTCAATGCAGACTGCTAATGTCTTGTAGAAGCTTTTCATCCTTTGCCATTGTCTTCATCAGGAAATTCCTCATTCACTACAATTTATGGCCTGCCACTCATCTTCAGATATTTTTCCTCCTGTTAACTTTAGCAGGGCAGTAAAAAATTCACACATAAAAGAAAAAGATCCCCAAATGCCCTGTAAAATTCGTAAGTGACTGGCCATTATTATTTGCATTTAAAGTCATAAAAAAATCATTACACATATAGACAATTTTAAAAACCTACTGCCAACTGCTCAGAACAAAATGAGCCAAATATGCTCTTATCTGCCACTGAAAGAACTAATGGCATATTTGTTTTATTTACTCTCTTAAAATGGTAAGAGAGCTATAACAGTTTTAACTAGGGCCATGATCTCGTTACCTGCTTGCTTACTTACTTGGAGGCAGGAACATTGTGTTTCTTTTGTAGATCCATTCGCAGGCGATCTCCTACATGTCTATAAATTTCCACTAATGTATTAAATGCTGTATCTCTCACACTGGCCATTGGGTCTCCCAACAGCTTCACAATTGCGGGAACAAGGCGTGACACTGAAAGCGACTGTGCACCATGCCTAAAACAAAAATATTTACAAATGCAACTTTAATTCTCTTAATTTTTCTGCTTATAAATTTTAAAAGCTCATTAGTTTTACTTACAGATGCTATGTATATTTGTCCATTTACATCAAAGAATCAATTAATACTATGAGTATACAGTGTTATTTATATTTTTTTAATGTCCAATTACAGTTTTTACAATTGTTACCAAAAAGAAAATAGAGATAAATTTACAAAAAATATATACAATGTGGAAGTGAAATACCCATTCAAATTCAAAGGAATAATAACA
This sequence comes from Metallyticus violacea, assembly GCA_030762175.1. Classification (NCBI taxonomy): domain Eukaryota; kingdom Metazoa; phylum Arthropoda; class Insecta; order Mantodea; family Metallyticidae; genus Metallyticus; species Metallyticus violacea. Next base: position 56,056,686 of record CM060841.1, read on the forward strand.
GGATTTGATACTAATAAAAAATATGTAACACATTTTGTAATTAAATAATTAGAAAATTAAGTTGAAACTCTCATCAATGTTTAATGATGTCAAAGTTAACCTGCATTGTGACATACACAATGAATATCAACAAATGTACAACAAAAAGACTCACAGGACGCACACACTTCACTGGTTTTCCTCGTATACTGATACAAGAACAAGAATTCAGGTGTCCCACTCCCTTGATACCTACAATGTTACAAGCTCTTGACATTTTTTCACTTCAAATTAGTGATTTTTCACATTTAATTTACATAAAACATATTAAAACAGCAAAGAAATAGTAATTTTCAATTAGATTTTCTATTTACATGACAAAAATTAAGACCCTATACACAATAATTATCTGCTTATAGGATGAGAAAATGTTAGGTTTATTATTATTATTATTATTATTATTATTATTATTATTATTATTATTATTATTATTATTCAAGAAAACTATAAACTTTCCACCAATACTTGGTTATATAAATGAAATATTTGTACAGAAAATTTGCCTGATTATTTCACTTCCATCCTATTTGTTCTTAAAAGATTGATGTTGAGATTAAGAGTTTATATTCAATAACTGCTCTTACACATATTTCACATTTGGAATGGGCTATGAAAGATTCATGGACATTCATAAAGCAAGTCTTACTATTGGTAGCAAAGGGAGCAGAAAATACTGACACATTTCAAAATATAATTTTTTCATTTTAACTCTTACTTACAAATATAAACAAAGTGAATGGAGTTAGTGTGAAAAAAACTGTATTACATTGTTTATATACATATACCACTCCATTGTCAACAGCTTCGTAAGTACATTTAATTGAGTCTTACTTACAAAATAAAATAATAATCATATAAAATTGACATCTAATTTCTTGCATATGAACTTCTTATGACAGAACAATTCAGTTCTTCAAATTTCAAGGTAGGTTTCAGCATGGTCACATTGATATTTTCCTTGTTATGAAAGAAGTTTGCAAACTTCAAATGTGTTACAAAAACTTCTGTAGCTTTTACATTAAGTGGATATGTACCTGCCTTTAACTTCCTATAATATCTTTTTAACAGATTTCCGCATCTCATCAACTGTCAAGGTTTTCCGAGACAATGAATGGAATAAATGCAATGATGCAAAAGAGTTCAGACCTCAGCATCTAAAGTTACATGGTAATTGCCTTTACAGGTTACAATAAAACTCTAGGAAAAACCTTATCCTGCTAACATTTTCTGACCAGGAATCAAACTCAAACATGCCAGCTGAAAAGCAGATGCACTATCATTAGATAGTGAACTGTTGTTGCTAAATTGAATTTAAAATAAATTTAAGATAACTTAAGTCATCTGTTAACACAATATTAAAAATAAATGACATGCACTGGTACACAGTAAAAAATGAAATTTGTTACTTTAGATTAGTGATATTACAACAGTTCGTGTTTACAGAGTTGCAGGCATAATCTTTGCTTTTAACTCAAGCATATGCCATCAATGTATTTTAAGATGAACACCACACTAGCAATATTTGACAATATTTGACAATTTGACAATGACAATAAAAATATTGTAAATAATTTAATTTGCATCTCAATAATACCACTGAAAAGTTTAGTATATTGGCTGACAAATTCCATCTGTAAGCAATCTTCACCCATATCTGGTTCTATTAGCTATTACTATAGTTGTTTAAATTTACAGAAAGAGGTGTAACAAAAACTCTCCATCAAGAGACTACATCATAATTGTACCTTGTTCCCAAACCTTACTCGTTTTGTATTATTTTCGTAGGAGGGCTATATTAAGGAAAAACTAAATGAAATGTGGTTTTGAATAACAAAGCAGTTGTAACCACAATTGCTGGGTATAGTTCCTACCTAATACTTGTAATGCAGTTGCTTACATTGAGAGTTCTGAGTAAATGGAATCATGCTGATGATGAAGGCAAAAGCTTTCGAAGCATGTCCAAGTAAGTGCATCAACATTAGTGAGATTTGCATTATTTCCTCATAGAAAATTGCAAAATTAAAATATGTTTACAAATAATTTCTCACAAATGCATAAGCCACTATCTACAGAAGGTTTGTAAAATACATATAGGACAACACTCATTGATTGACGGTTTGTACCTCCATCCACATCAAAGAAATAGATTTTCTGGCTGTCATTATACTACAGCAGAACTCACTCAGTAAGTGTTCTCTGAAGACAATTCATAACCTCTTCACGGATCTTCCCATTTTTGTGTGAGAAGGCTGGGGTAAGTTTATCAAACAGTGTTTGAGGAGTTATCACATCACGTTCCATTAGTTTCAGGATTATCAGCTGTGCTTTCTCTCGAACCATTTCTTTGCTGTCACCTGAAACATTATAAACAAAATGTATCACATTCTCAAAAGTACTTTTCTTTAAATGTCATTTCTGCTTCATTAGAGCAGTCTTTTAATATCATTTAAAATGATGAAAATGACTGGCATGTGAAGTAATTACTTTTGCAACTTGAAACTAATAATTTATACACTTTGTATTTATGTAACTTATTTGTACACTAAAAATTAATTTTATAAAAGAGGACAATAAATGTCCTATTACTGTGCTTCCTTTTGAAGAATACTTAAGAACTACTCTCCTTGTACAAGAAATAATTCCTCACTCCTATGTATATGCGGAAGAGAATGTTATAGACTACATATTTTTCAGCACAATCATACATGTGAATATGGAAAAATATTAAATTTCCCTGCTTGGAGCCACCTCCCCTGAGAAGGGGAGGGGAAAAAAACTGTATTTTCCAAATGGAACTAAACTGCATAAAAGAGAGAGAAGCAATAACTGTATCCTGTATTCAGAATGTGATTTAGCCATGATCCTATGTGCCACTGCTCAGGGCTGAAAATTATTCAGAAACAAGTTTTTTTTTAAGATTATGTAAATTCCAACTCTCCAAACTGAAAATCAGAATGTAGAAAATAATTATCTATTAAAAGCAATTATGTAATTAATTATTAATTTAGTACAACCATTTAGTATGTTCAGTTTTTAATGGTTTGCTACGACTTTTTGGTGTGTGAGATTTCATTTCACTCACACAGATAACTATCATTCTAGAAACACTTATTTTCTATCATTACTGGATAGGCTCTTTATTTTTATTCAATCTGTAATAGAAAAGTTTGATATTTAGAGATAAAAGCTTCCTCATTACTACAAAACACTGATTGTGAGTCAGGTGCCAAGAAGAAAATGGTGCCTAAGAGACAATGTCTATGTGAGGAGAATTCAGAAGATTTTGCTTGTAGTTTAACTTCAAGACATTCTTTTATTGTGCTGTTCTATAACGCCTCTAACTGAATTAGGCAGATGAGCAAAAAAATATGCTACTGTAAAAACTAATTTCCATTTCTTTTTAACAAAAATGTTGCAACAGAAACACTGAATTTAGAGCTGTTACGAGCTATTACAGAAGAGAACTGATAGAAAATTTTGGGAATAAACTGTTACTTTAGAAGTGTGTAAATGCTACTTCAAACTTAGAACTGAAACATAATTTATTGCTTTAATTGCAGTATTGAGAAAACTGGGACATATATTTCCAAATGTTGATGCAATCCTGCAATTGTATCTTACTTTGCAATGCACCAGCTATTTAAATGAAAGGTCACAGTTAGTCACTTTAAAAAGTGATTTCAACATAAAGACTAACAGGAGAAACTAGACTCTCTTAAGTCGTCTTGTACTGAAAATGAATGAATGGAAGCTCTGGCTTTTGAGGATGTAAATTATTAATTTTGCAAACCTAAATCATGGAAAAATAATGCTCAATTTAGATGAACGTTGTTTTTATTATTAAAGTTAACAGTTGTAGCAGCTGTAATGTGTCTTGGTTCCATCTGCTTATAAGTTATATTTAAACATGAAAGTTGTCGTCAAATTAGAAAACAAGGCCACAAGAAAATTACGCTCCAACCATGAAACTGTAAATCACGTTCTGCTTGCATTTTTTAAACAATTGAAGCATTTTTGTCCCAAGAAAGTTACGAAAGGTGGTTGTCAAATTAGAGCAAAAAGCCATAAAAAATTATACTCTAGACCATGAAACTGAAAGTCAGGTTCTGCCTGCTTTTTTTAAACAATTGAAGTATTTTAGTCACAAGAAAGTTATGGATGAAGCATTATTTTGTAAAGATTCTACATTGCAAACAAACAAACATTTTGTTTGGGCATAAGGGAAAAATAAGTTAAAGATTCTACCTACAATGCAACAGGAAGAAAAAAAAAAAAAAAAAAAAAAAAAAAAAAGGGAAATTTCATACATAATAGGCTTTAATGACCCAAAATACAGGTCATAAGATAGGATTCTATAATGTACTTTTTTCTTAAGATATTATCAAATATTTGTACCCAATTCTTATTCATTAAGCCATTGCTTGCTGTGCTTCTTCCGAGACACGACTTCCCATGGTGGGACAGGACTACAGCCGCGTCGTGTTACATGACATCATGGAATATTGCGGGGAGCACGTGGTCAGCACACTGACTCCCGCCAGCCGGAAGAGAAGAATAGAAATGTAGGGTGACGATGAGGATGGAGAAAGGAAGTAGCATAGAAAACCACAAAACCTGCATTGTCCTCCATAAATCCCACATAAGGTCACTGAAATCGAACCTGGATCGACTTGGTGGGAGGCGAATGGTCTGACCACTCTGTCCAATAGTCCTACTTAAATAATGAAATTTACTACATAAGTACTAGGTAAAACAACTGACTGTTTTCCAAAACTACATTTCATATTACGTGCAAAGTATATTAATGAAGCATGGTTTATAATGTATTTAAAATTAATTTAATAATGGAAAATCAATTTAAATGTTAAAATTATTTCTATATTTTATACAGATAATATTACGACTTGTACACTTTTTTCCTTTGTTTATAGGCAGTATGTCAGTATTATGTAAAAACTGAATGTGTCAAATGTGAATAAAACACTTATTTGAGATTTTTTCTTTCATTCTTTGAATATATGCAAAACTGATAATAGCTTTCAATTAAAATATTGAATTATCCTATAAACTTCAACACTACCAACAAATCAGATGGAGTATAAGGGTCTAGAAATCGTCTAACATCTTAAATTTTATACTTTCTTACTCACTATATTCAATAAAAGTGTATATTGCATTAATGTCTGCTGGGAATCGAATCTCTTACAGGCGGACGAAGAGCTAATGCTCAGCGTCCAGCTATTGCAGCCGTTATACGAGATTTCTGGAGGGCGGAACTTTACAAAAGGGAAGGAGGGATCACGAAAGAGAAATGACATTCAAAAGCATTATGCAATGCTAGTTCTGGATATCCCCGTACTACCATCCAAAGTTTTACATAAACGAGTATTTTACGAGGTCTACACAAAAAGCTCTTTTTAGCTGTCACTAGCAGACAGATGCATTTGATACACGACTATCAAGTTTACTGAAACAGGGATAGTGTCTGTTAAAGCTAAATGGGGAATGGGCTGCGGGAAAACAGAAAAGAGGAGCAACAGGAACATTCTTACAAGTTATACGGGCGACATCTGTTAAACCCAAAACATTAAACATGCATTTAGAGACTCTCACAGAGAAGGGAGACAGCGGTACATATTTCTTAACTTCCTTGACATTCTAACCCTCTTAAAAATGCTTTAGAAACGTATTCGGCGTACCCTCTTTTCTACACGATAAAGATAAACGTTTTAATCTCACGAGTTATAGAAAACTATACGAATGAAAATATAGAAAGTTACAAACATGATACATATTAAAATTCCTGTATTGTTCATCCACTTTTCACCTATTTAACATAATTTAACACCAACTACTAAACTATGTTTTACAACATTTTTGCTGGTATATTAGGCTTTGCACATACGTTCAAAGTGTTCTGTACTTTCTTCTTCTCCTTTTGAAGATTTTGAAGCAAGAAGATCCCGAGTTTTTTCGATTTTTTGGTTTTAGTTCAGGAAAAAATCTTTGTAACAACAAATTTATATTTGGGAATAAAAGGATTACCAAACTGTTGCTTCATCGCCATTGGTGGCCGAGGCCGTTAAGTAGCGGATTCGTGAGCGGGAGGTCTGGGGTTCGATTCCCTCCAGGACCGTCTACCCTGATAGGTTTTTTTCAGATTATCCTCAGTCCTCGTAATTGGCAAATGTCGGAGAAGTACCCTAAACTTAGGCCTGGAACATTTCCTTCCTTATAAAAAAAAAATCCTTTCCCAATATATTATTTCATCCCATGTATATAAGTCGGCCCTGGTGGTGTAGTGGTAACCATACTTGCCTTCTAAGCCCAAGGTCGCGGGTTCAAACCCGGCCAGGATCAATGGATTTTTTCGGGCGTAAACATTTTAATAATGGCTTCCTTCGGAAGGGAAGTAAAGCCGTGGGTCCCGTGTCATACATTTACGGAACGATAATGAACCTCAAGCCTGAAAGAAGAGGCCTCTGAGCAAAATTTGTCGGTCGTTTCACGCCCTGAATAGAATGGGACGCTGATGACCTGAGATGTTAAAGAGCGTCCGTAAATAAACAAATCAAAAAAATAATAAATAAAAACGGGCGTTAAACACCGTTCGAAAAATAAAAAAAATGGTGATTCAATACCTCTTGACATTTGTATCAAGGTCAAAACAGCATTATAATTTTATTATATAATGATTACAGATTAACGTCCCTTTTTTTACCTCAGGCGGCAGACACTGAGGTTACATTATATGAAATGAGGGTTCCAGGTCTAAATTTGGGGTACCTCTCCGGCAATTGCCATTAATAGGCTGAGGAGACCAAGTAAATAATCTCAGCTAGGGACGCAAGGGAATCGAGCCCTATACCTCCCGCTCAAAAGTCCGCGTCTTAAAGTTCATGTTGGTAAGCATGCTGTGTCAATGTCTTGTTACCAAGTAGGAAGTTGATTTAACTGCAAAATGTGTTAGGCTCAGTGTACACCAGTATTAATCTATGTGAAATTACTCATAATCACAGAATAACTAAAGCTTAATATCCATCAGGAGATAGCCTCCTTTCAGATGCGAAAATATTACGGTTGATTTACAGCTCCATCCCTAACCCACTTCTAGTTAATTTAAAATTGCTATTTAATGACCAGAATGAATGAAGTACTAACGCCGCGTGTACAATTTAAAGGTCACACATTGTTGCATTACGTTACAGTAGCTGTTGAAATGCTACGCAAAATAGTTTTGAATAGTCTTGGAGAATGAGCAAAAGATGCTCAATGGTTTCTGGTCAAGTTCATTTTCTGTTTATGCGTTTATAGGGAGAAAAGGTTAGTATCTCTCTTATTGAACGCAATGTAGGGAAGGTTTATTAAACAGCTGTGCCGCTTTCATGTTTCTCGCTTGTTTGTTACACTTATGCAGTTGAGAAATTACCCTCCACAAATTTCCTAGAATTGTTTCGAGCATTTCAATACAAGGCCATTCGCCAGGACTATTCAAAACTACAGTAATGGTGACTCACTAGGAAAATTGAACGTTTCAAGCCAAAGACATGTGATTAAACACTTGCAATAAAGGGAATATTTCCGTTTAAAATTCATCAAGATATGTCAGTAACTTTAGAGGAACACGTTATCTCGTCATAGTTAAGTGAAGATGAGCTTAAGAGTCAACATTTTGAAACATTTTCGGGAGATCAAACAGAATTTTCTCGACAGATATGCGACTACAGATGACTATACAGTCCACAAGAAACTCAGTGCGGTCATCATTAAGCAGTGCCGACAATTTTTTGGAATGCAAAACATGTTCATGATGATTATTTGTACACAGGAGCCACAAACAGATCAGTATTCTGCACAATTATTTTGATACAATCGAGGAGAAACGTCGCTGAAAGTTGAGGAAATGTGTGCTCTTTCTCCAGGACAAGGTTTAAAGCCGAAAATCTTATGATGACTGCAATTGATAGGGCAGAGTTTGAAGTGCTGAAACTCCTGCTTATTTTCCAGATCTCGCTCCAAGCTACTTCAAGCTGTTCCCAGAACTGAAGAAAACCTTCCAGGGAGGAAATGTTTATCAGATTATAATTCATTTAGGTTGTAAACCAGTTTCCAGACCACCTCTGCAAGAAGTGCATCGATCTTCGACGGGAATATGATGAAAAGTGAAGAATAAAACATTTAGATCAACTAGAAATGAGTCAGTAATGAAGCATAGGGATATTGAACAATGATGGCGAACAGTTTTAGTTTTAGTGCAACCTTTCCTTTCATAGACACAGTCATCTCCACTCCCCATCCTTTCTTCCCGGAGTTGCCCCATTGGGGGTGTACGCACAAAGTATCCGTCATGAGCAAGGCTCAATTACCGAAAGTATTCTCCTCCGACCCAAACCACCCATCCATAAGAAGGGACCACGCAAGTAACACTAGTATGACCATTTTAGTACTGATGAGACTTAACGTGGCGCTTGCATCGATCATCCATCGACGTACATAGTAACGACCAGAGTCTTAGGCAAAATGCCTTTTCTATCTGGATGAAAGTATTTAAGAATCAGACAGAAAGGGACATGTTTCCGTACATTTAAGGTCAATAGGACCAGTTTTTATTTTTTATTTTATTTATTTATTTTTTCTTCATATTTTGACTTCTGTTGCCATTTTAAGATTTGAAACCTTTCCCTGTTTTGGATCGTTATGATATTTTCCTACGATTATTTTACGCATTTAAAAAGCACATAAAAATCTACGATATATGCGAATGAAGAAAGTTATAAAATTAAATGACATGTTCACCTTACAGAAATATCTACTAAGAGTCTTGTTATATATTATTTATTTTCAAGCAGTTAGACATTTTCTTCGCAATCCACTCACTTAAGCTCTTTAAACAGCAGAATCTTTATTAACGAAAAGAACACGCGGTTACCTCGAGAATACGAATACCAGGAAATTGAGAGGATGAGGGAAGTACTGTAGTTTCCAATAGTCCTGGCGAATGATCTTGTATCGATCTGCGCGAAACAATTCTAGGAAATTTATGGTGAGGGTAACTTCTCAGCTGCATACATGAAACAAAACAATTGCAAGCGATACTGCTGTGCAATAAATTTGTACCTACAATGTGTTCAATATGGAAGTAAGAGATACTAACCTGATTCTCCTATAAACGCATAAACAGAAAATACTCTCGACCAGAAATCACTGCGCATCTTTATCTCATTCGCCAGGACTACTCAAAACTACTTTACTTTCTCTTGACCAACGTTTCCATGATGCCCTGAAAGGTGAATGTTCTACTGTAACAGCCATGAGCCCTTCCGTAATAACTTGTTTTAAATAAGCTCCAATCACTTCAGTGGAAGCAGAACGTTCTTTTCCATGATGAAAAATGTTCTTTCTGACAAGCGACGGACTATGACAGTTGATATCTTGAAAAAAAAAAAATCTTATTGTTGCTTGTAACCAAGAAAAGTAAGCTTAAGTGCTTTAATTATGTGATAAAGCAACGAAGTATCTTGGTATTTATTTTCATTAATAATGAGTGATATTACTCTCTGTTTTCACTTTTAATAAATGGCTATTTTAATTATATTACTGCTTAATTTCAATGCTTTTTTTCTGTCTATTTAACCAAGATAAATGCCTGCACTTCTGAGCTCTGGTAATGGGGAAAAAAAGTATGTAATCATTTAACGGCATAAGGGAAAATAAAGCTGAGAATGCAGAACGAAAAACAAAGGGAAGGGGAAAGAAGGCAAAACTAGAAAAATTAAGCGAAAAAGTAAAGAGAAGAAAAAAAGAAAAACGGTAGCCTCTGAGGAACAGAAAACTTCTCTGACAACTTCCAAGAGGAAACATGCACGCTCTTAGATTTTCAACAAAAGCTAAGGCCACTAATACAGCAATTACTTCAACTACAGCACAATTAGGTCATGATGCAATAAATAAATTGAGTAGACGCATCGTGAATAATGAGGCGAACTTATATGTACCGAAACTGTTCTATATATATATATATATATATATATATATATATATATATATAACCGCTCAAAGGTATTAAACACAAAATACCTGTCATAAAAAGCCCTTATTCAACACCATTACGTTTCGCACCGTATTTAAATGAGATATGCAGTAGCAGCGAACAATCGAACTGCTTAATTCCTGGCGCTCTGCCACCAGAAGGCATAAAAACTCTCCTAGGTAGGGATTATAATGCTGATCAACAACGACGTGATGCAATTAGGAAAAAACAAGTGTTCATAGCCGCCTAATACTCTAGTTTTCTACGCGCTTCTTTGGTTTTATACTCAGCACATTTCCGCGAAGATGAGCATTTGTAATTAGTAGAGCATAAGAAGGACGCCTCTAGGAATTCTTAATGACTTCAAATCTACCGAGGAATTGTATTTCTTTACGGAGATAATTTTAAAAAGAACCAAGACATTTTTAAAGTACATTCTACTGGATTCATGATTTTTGTATTTAACATATTATCACAAACTACGTTATTTTTTAAAAAAAAATCATTACAATGATCTGATACTTTTATCGTTAGGAAACAGGATCAGTCAAATTTTTAATTACCTTCATGATAGAAATTTAAAAATAATTAAAACTAATTAAATAATTGAATCATTTTAAAAGAACAGCTTACTCAAGAGCTAAATCTTTTAAATAATTACAAAATTCATTTATTGAATAAATGCAGAAAATGTTGATTTTAGTGCAATGAGTTTAATTTTAACAATTTCTGAACAATTACAGGTAATTATTAATTACTTTTTTGTATGATATTCTAAAGTGTCTGCCTAATCTTGTTTTAAATAATGTTAAATAGTTACAACATATTCGAATCGAGCCGCCCCTGAGTTAAAAATAGCTATGGTCCTCAAAGAGTATAGACATTCGGATCTCAAACGTTTATCAACAGAGCCTGGAAGTTCATGTATTTAGTTTAAAACAGGCAGGCAAAATGGCAGTAATATAATTAAAATAGACATTTATTAAAAGTGAAAACAAGAGTAATTTCACTCGTTATTAAGAAAAAGGTATTTAAGATACTTCATTTCTTTATCACATAATTAAAGTGCTTAAGCTTACTTTTCTTGGTTACAAGCAACAACAAGTTGTTTTTTCAAGGTATCAACGGTCATAGTCAGCCGCTTGTCAGAGAGAACATTTAAGAACGTTCTGCTTCCAATGACGTGATTAGAGCGTATTTAAAACAAGACTATTTCGGAAGGATTTATACCAGTTACAACAGAACATTCACCTTTCAGGATATCATGGAAATATTGATCAAGACAAAGTAAAGTAGTTTTGAATAGTCCTGGTGAATGACCAAAACATGCGCACTGGTGGAGTTTATTTTCTGTTTAAGCGTTTATAGGGGAATCAGGTTAATATCTCTCTTGCTTCCGTAATGAACACATTGTAGGGAGGGTGTATTGTACAGCTGTACTGCTTTAATCTTTCTCGCTTGCAATTGTCTGTTACATTTATGCAGTAGAGAAGTTACTTCCACTTCAAATTTCCTAGAATTGTCTCGCGCAGATCGATACAAGGTCATTCGCCAGGACTATTGAAAACTACAGTACTTCTCTCATCCTCTTTATTTTCTGTTATTTGTGTGCCGGAAGTAACCGTGCGCTCCTTTCACTAATGAAGATCCTGCTATTTAAAGAGCTTAAGTGAATGGGTGGAGGAGAAAAATTTTAACTGCTTGAAAAGAAGTAAACGTATAGCAAAATTGTCGATATATATTTTTTGTGAGGTGAACATCCATTTATTTTTTTATTATTTTTTTCACTTCGATATACTGAAATTCTTTGTGTGCTTTTTAAAATGAGTAAATCAAAAAAAAAAAAAAAAAAAAAAAAAAAAAAAAAAAAAAAAAAAAAAGATCCATAACGACCCAAAACAGAAAAAAGAGGCTTTAAATAAAATAGGCAACAGAGGCAAAATTTTGCACAGAAAACAAACTACCCTACCGATTCAAATTGTACCGAACATTTAATTTCTATCTGACTCTTAATATATCCATCCAGATAGAAAAGACACTTTGCCTAACTTCCGGGCTCTGGTTATCAACTTTACCGGTCTCAATGAAGTGTTGGAAGGTGAGGTCCACTAATTGGTTCTTATTTCCAGCTTTTTAAACATTCTATGAAGGTATATAAGAACAACAAGGGTTTCATAATCTCTTCATTCAATAGTGAAACCTTAAGTGCACTGCATTCTTTCTGCTGCAAATGACTCAACAATGAGGGAGATAGTGTCTGGCAGCAAAATGTTATCCCATTGTCAAAAACATCTGGTACAGTTCCTTTTAAAAGTTTGTAACACCATTACAATAAGAGTAGATAGAGATCTAAATTAGACATTATATTAAATAAGCTAGTTTGTTGCCAAGGTGGTATAAAAATGCGATTTATTGATTTAATTGTCAGGAAATGTGTGATGTTCACGGTGTCGTAATAGATAAATAACAAAATAATTGACACTATGAGAAAAGTTTTGAAATTTAAAGAAAAAAGAATACCAATAGCTGGATTGTAAAGTGAGGGCATTAGAGAATTAAAAATAAAAACAATATCTTAAATAATACAAAATAACATTTCTTGAAAAATATATAATTTTACAGCCATTCATTGTTTTTTTTCTTCTTTTTGTTTGTTTGTTTTTGGTTTTATGTTAGAACTGCATCTTTTAAAGGTATTTCATTACATGTTTTTTTGTGGGTTTTTTTTCCGGGATTATGAAAAAAAAACCTAATGATATAACTCCATCGCAATCATCATCATCATAATTATCTGTCATCTTCCTTTCAAATATATTTCAAACATAATATAAACAAAAGTACTTTAAATCATTATTAATGGAGCATTTTAGCAACCTTTATTCAGGTGGGCATTGGCTTAGAAATTCTGGCTTCGTTTATCTGGAGAAGTAATCCAAAATGGGGTCTATTTCAATTTCAATGTTCCTTTTCAAATCCAATTTCGCGTATCCTGCTGTTCTACCAGAAAGTTTGCTTTTTAGCTGGCAATCTGAGTCAGTCTTTGTTATCCCAGCTAAGGGTTCAGGCTTCGTCACCTTAGCACTGGTATAGCTAAATTTGTACACAGGATGACTCATGGAACATGGCGGTTTTCAGAACCTTCTTATGGGACACACTAATAGAATTAAATAAAAAGGAACAAGTAGCATAATACAATTTATTAACCTGAATTTATTTTTTAAAAATCACAAGTGACCCAATGGAATATGACGAATTTCAGAATGCTGCCGATTCTAATGATTTTGCATTTCAGTTATGGTATTAGTTGCTATGTAACCTTACAAACATGCAATTTATTCTGTCCGCTTAGTAAACAACAGTATGGATAATTACACGGTTGAGAAAGGTGTATTCGCTGTTACAAGGCTTATTGAATCTAAGTTAATCTCCTACGTTCACGGAAGATTTAGAGCAGATTTTAATATGCCAAAATAAATGATACTGACGAAACTAAGTTTTGGTTCTTGCAGGATGGCGCCACAGCTCATACCGATCGTGAAACAATGAACACTGCGGACCCTGTTAAGTATGTTGCCTGTCCAGTGCGATTTGACGGCAGCAGGCTTCTTTTATGGGACCATCATGCAGTTAAAAGAAAACATATTTCGTGAAATTAAATGTTTTATTTCAGCGAGTTGTGATGGACTTCCAGAGTCGATTCCATGCACGTGTTCATCATGGAGCGCACTTAAAAATGTGATTTTTAAAAATATAAGTTCAGATTAATAAATTGTACTATGCTACTTCTTCCTTGAAACAGCATTTTTATTTAATTCTTTATGAGTGTCTCACAAGAAGTTTCTGAAACCTAATGGGTCACCATATATAAGCGAATGCTGGTAGAATTTTAGACTAATGAGAATTTAAAACTCTACTGCTGATGTCATTAGAGTTGTGACATTTTATTTTTCCCTGGTGAGCCTAAACCTTCAAAAACTTATCACTTATAATCTAAACACTGAAATTAATTTACCCCTTCTAAGAGTTTCTTATTGAAACAAAATTTGCTTTCAATCGAATAATTATCACAAAGAAAGTCCCAGAATAAATTTGCATACATTTATTTCGTGGTAATAATGATTGATAAATTTATTTGTACATCATACTCAAAAGTAGCGAACAGAAATAGATCGATAGCAAAACGTATGGAGGCTAATTTTAGATTCCTGTTGCATGTCTCGTTTCTCTTAAATTTCTTATAATAAGAGTTCACATAAACAATGAATAAAGAGGTATAGAGTCTACAAGTCTTCCTGCTTCTGTTCATATATCGGTATTCTGAAATTATATTCTCAATTTTCTTGTATACATTGCAAATACTGTGGCTGATCAAGAAATTCTTTTATTTACTTTGTCAAAAACTTTCAGGAAAATTAATAAAGCTCACGCGTGTTTCAATGCTAATTCGCCATGTTATTTCCTAAAAAAAATGTTACTGAAAAATATCATAACCAGGCTTCGTCCTTCGCTTAAGATTTTAGCAACTTTAATTAAATTTTATAATCACTGTTTTATAAACTAATTCCCTTTCTACTCCTTTTTGAAAATGGGAATTGCAATAGATTTTGATCGATGTGCACCAGCACAATTAAAAATAATAATAAATCAGCCATATTAAAACAAGTAAACTCAGTTTAAAATGTGAAAGCCACGGGGAAGCAAACCTGACCTACACGACAGATGTTGTTGCATCATATCCTACTGTAATCCTTAACAATGGAATGGCAGCTTTTGCAGTGAATTTGCGCTTGATTGATACTTGTAGAGATATGACAGGAATTGTGCATACCGGCCACATTTACAGCGCTTTCCAGAGTAAGAAACTCAGCAGTTTCTTTACTTTTTAAATGTCCTTTGTTACAAACATTAGACGCAGAGCAATTTTTCAAGATTATAATGAAACATCAACATCCAGAAAAAAACGGATATGACCAGATAAAGAAAAATGTGAACAGATGACTGTAAAAGATGGCGGCGAGGCAGTTACGGCTAATTTATGGCAGATGATTATGCCGATAACCCCTGCAGTAAAACTCTCATAATCCACAGCTTTGAACTGTGCATTCTGACACAAACAGAAAGGCTGATTACCGGCTTGTTTACAAATATAGAAATATAACTTGCAGTCGTTTTTGCAAATAAAAACGAACTACAGAAGAGTTTTAATAGGCTTTATATGATTTTTAATGCATTATCTCACAGTCGGTTCTCAAACTGTGATCCGCAGACCCCCGCGAAGCCCTCCCAGGCACTCCAAGAAGCATCAAGAGTAGTGTTACCAGCATTTATTATTGAATGTATTGATACAAACTATGAATTACGAGAAAACAAAAGAATAATACAGCTTTACAATGTGTTGTTACTGACGTACAGTAAAATAGAATAAACCTGAAGGAGAAATGGTTTCAAATATGGGAACTGGATCAAGTAGAACACTCATATGCCCCGTCATGATTTCCCTGCTAACAGCACGCATCTTTTGGCAACAAATTGCGTAGGCTGGGCCTCGCCTGCTTCTCTAAGGCAGGGGAAATGTAGATTTTTCGAACTATAAAAGAGTAGTTGTGCTCTCTGTAACAACTTGTGTGAAAGATCATTTTCCGAATTCACTTATCTATAAAAACAAGCACAAAAAACATTTGGAAAATGCCGAATTAAACTCGGAACAAAATACAAATTCTTCTATTAAGCCAGATATATCATTGCTTGTAAGTAAAACGCTATGTATTCCTCTGATTCAGACATTAACGAGCAATGTTGTGCCATCATTTATCGCTTTATACAATTGTTTTGAATGTAATATTTGTACTATTGTGTATGAATACACTAAATAAAAAGCACATATTGTTTCTGCATCTTTAAACTTTGTAAACCAGAGACGAATAAATTTTAAAAATATATAGGATGCAAACATAATATTTTAAACTTTGAATTAAAATTTGCGAGAGATCTTTAAGGGGAGTTGAAAGGCAAAATTTTGAGTTATCTAACATTTTTCAAAAAATGAATTATATTAAATTTTCGACATTTCTTAATTGTGTGAAATACTTTTTATTATGATACTGAAACAATTTCTACAGCCTATCCCCACTGAAATATTAATATAATGTATATGTTAATCATATTTTATGCATTTTCATTAATAATGTAGATATTATGTATATGTGTAGCATGAGATATAACTTTAATATGTTAATTGCATGTCGTCAAAACAGAAACTATTCTCGTGTAACTGTCTATGGTAGCCCAGCCAGACACAGGGCAGAGCCAAGGTAACAATAAACCGCTATACAAAGGAAAAGGGACAAGTGCTATGCCACTTCTTAAAAGAGCTTCCGTTGGCGAGGGTTAATAAAATGCAGGCTTTCGAACAAGGAGAATGAACTCACCAGCTGTTTGTACAGTTAACTTCAAACCAACCAATGTAAATAAATGTTTTAAACTTTCATATAGTGCGCTGGAGGTGAATTTGAACCAGCGAATAGTAGGTGTATATTTTGAATTTTTAAAGCAAGGCGCGAGACTTGCGCGTGCTTGTGTGAACCGCTTTGGCTTGGTGAAGCCAACGTTTAGTTAATTAGAATCGAATATATAAGAAGGCATTTGTTCCGCTGGGGCATCAGTTCTTAGTTCGCATATTCAGTTCAGAGGATCAAATAGTCAGATAATTAAATTCAGTTCGTCTGCTTGGAAGTGGCCAAGTTCTATTGTACGTAGAATTACAGTGGACGCGAAAGATCTTGCGAATAATGAATTCCCATATATATAATGATGCATCGCGTGATATTCTCTCCCAGTCCTGTTGAGCACGAGTAACAAAATAGCGGAACAAAACTCTGAGATATTGTTATGAAGCGTGGGCAGCAATACCAAAGCGATCAATAGTCAAAGATACGCCGCTGCTAAATATGGCGATCAGCAACTAAGTCGCTTGATAATTGGAGACCAACGTGACAAAACCGCTTAATAAACAGCTTAGATTTTTTTTTTTTTGAAAACACATCTCCATATAAAAAAATCCTGATTTTGACACCATACATTTCAAAAGTATATAATTTTTTAACCAATAGAGCTAGAAGGTTCTGATTTTTACCATTCGCTAGAGAAAATTTGTGTTTGATATTGAGTAATCTGGTGTGAACAGTTTGAACAGATCCGGACTATGGCGCAGGCATGAATTAGGTTTCAGGTTGAAGCTATGAGTAAGCTTTTAACAATTTTTTTCTTTGGTCGCTATTTTCTCAAAATCACATTTTCTTGCAATTTCCGTAACCTCTAAAGAAAAAGAAAAAAAAAAGGGCTGCATCAATTTTTGTGAAAGCTTTAGTAATGTTTATATACATAACAATGAACCTATTGAAGCAGAATTATGAAGAAAAATTGTATAACACTAGAAATAATGAAAGTTTTTGTATAATATTTTGAAAAAAAAATGGACTTCAAATAAAAAAATGTTTAATTACTAATTTCCAATGCTTAATTGTAATAATTCTGCTTCAGTATACAGATAAGTGTCAAAATAAGATGTTTGAAATTTAATGTTGTAGGCTTAACGGTTCTGTCACAGGAGGAACATAAACTTAGCTAATTTAACATTGGTAATATAGGGATTTCCAACTTCCCTTAAAGGGAACGCACTTTTAAGGAACGTTTGAGAACTATAGATCTAGTAGCTAAGCTTATTTGAGAACTATAGATATAGTAGCTAAGCTTAATAAGTCAAACGCTCATAAAACACAAACTTGAATTTTATAAAGTGTTTCATATTTTTTAAAAAATAGCATAATACAGCAATTCTGACAGTTTTAAGATTATTTTACGAGCATCATTAAGATGTTCATCAGCTTTGGATTCTAATCTAGATGTTCCAATTTTTGCATCTTTGTTTAAGTCACACTGTATAGGCTTCTAGCTTAAATGTAGGTAAATTTCGGAAGTTAAGTTAATGGACCTTTTTCTACCATGGACGTGAAGTTGCCTTAACATGAACCATACAGCGCAGCACCTAGCATCCCAATAAAAACAATAGTATGTTTCTGCACTGCAGCCACAAACTCTAACCCCTTCCTCCGACGTCATGTACCACTGCTCTTGTCGTGCTTATGCTGATATCTTGTTAGCGAAGGAATTGTTCCATCTCTAGTTATTACACATACATTGTCTGTTGATGTCTTTCATGATTCTGTGATCCTTAACAAAAATCTATGCATATTGTGATATTTTTCAAATCCCTTGGTTACAAAGCCTTGCTAACCATAAGGACGGGTTGCCTTGAAAGTGTGTTACGTAATTTGTTTTGTATCTTGTTGCTACATGTTTGCCAAAAAAAGTTTTATGATTCAGTGCTGATTGTTACACATCTGTAGTATGTGCCTACGGAAACAAATTTTCCTAAGCAGTTGAAAACAATAGAACAGATAACGTTAAATGAGCAGAAAACATACATACATTATTAAAATAAAAGGGAACAACGTATTTATGATTTGTCCGTGTTTCACATTTAGAAATATTTCTGAGCCTACTGAATGGATTTCCTGTGAAATTTTAAAATACGTAAAAATTATAAAACAATATTACAATATTTGATAAAAGGTTTATGAAGACATTTTCTGAAAATAGTGCAACAAAGCGAAAAGGATTTTTCATGCATCCAGAAATTATAGTTAGTATACCATTATCTATTTAAGATCCACATTAAGAAATGAGGCCATTGTTATGACGATAAGATAATATATAGCAGGAAAAAACTGAATATTGAAAAGAACGTTAATGTATGCATAATTTTTTTTATTCGTATAAAAACCTGTCTTCCAAATAATTGTCATATTTCTTAAAGAAGATCTAAAAAACAAACACAAAAATACGGTAAATAAATGAATAAATAGACAAAAATTGAATGGTGTATTAAAGACTTTTTGAGAAAGAGTAAATGAAAATTGCTCTCTTTCTTGCATCATTTTTTAAAAAATGTCATAAACATTTTTAAAAATCATCTATATATCTAAGGTTTGGAAGTATAAAAACTGAATAATGAATGGCGTGTGCCAAGAATGGTTACGGAGAAAAAGCTGGATTTTTATATCGCAAAGAAGCGCTTATTTACTGCTACCAACTTACCTAGTCTATCTATAATGGGAGGTAAGACGGTGGGTATGTAAGGGCGGAAGTCGACGCCCATGCGGTCTACCAGATACGTCATGGCGTCAATACCATTCTGCGACACCTGCAACAAACAAGGTCAGTGTCATCAACATCAATTCAGTAGAGAATGAGATGCTTCCTTCCCATAACCTGTGAAAACAATGGTTAAAATTTTCCCAGGAAACATCTACATAACTGTATGCACATTTTATCTCTCATCTTGTTCCCTGGTATGCCCCGCAAGTTACTTCTGCTCTGTCGCCTTTCAAATGTTAAACAAATGAATGTTACATATAATTACATTGTTCATTCTTCATTCTGTCCTGGGTCCTATTTCACAAAAGTATGGTATAATACATTCAAGCGCATTAGTATAAGTCATTGTATAGCATGTTCTGTTCCACGAAAGAAGTGAAACACTGGTAACGTATTAGTAAAAAGTTACAAGTGACGTAATATAAGAACAAGCTGGAGGAAGAGCTGTTTGCCATACCTTGAATTAGGTTATGTCCATTTCTTAGGAATTTTTAATGTACAGAGTATTATTGTCATTATTGAATTTTTTCTCAGACATAATATTTAAATACTTTATTATGCATTTGTCGATATTTAAGTGTAATAATCCACTTTGAGACGACGGTCCCATAAGGCTACATTTAGGAGCATCAATTGCAGACGTCGAGAGATGGCAGAAGAATCGAGCTTCCCGATTTCTCTCCATCATTTATTTTAATACTCCATTTGATCATTTATGTTTATTTGTTTTGCTTGGTAATCACATTCTCATTATAAGCAAAAAACTGGGAAAATTATGTCAAAAGAGATTATTTTAAAAGAGAATGAAAAACAATTATTTTAAAAGAGAATGATGCAAAACTATTTTCGAGGCATGTAGCAACAACTTTAAAAATACATTAAGATGCTGGTATGAAATATGAAATGCCATTATCAGTCATAAGCCGTACTTTATTTGCACTTAACCTAACTTTACCATTATACATAAATACTTATTTATTCTTTCTTTATACATATTACTACTCAGCATTATCATCACTTTCGCTAATACTTAGCACATTTAGGTCGACTGACTCCCAAAATCAATAAAAAATTATGCTAGTGTTTAAAGTTACCAATTTTCCTACACTTGTAGAGAAATTTATACAAATTACCAGTGTTGGACAAATACTAATACTTCTGTGGAACAGAACAACGAAACATCACTAGTACATTTGTAAGTATGGAGTTGTAAAATACAAATGTAGCAGAAACCTTTGTGGAACAGAATGTTACTAATACCTACAAGTTACAAGTCCATACACTTTTAACCTATTATACCATTTCGCTTAACAGGAGCCTGGTGATCTATTGATAACCATACTTGCCTCGCAGACCCAAAGTCGCGGGTTAAAACCGAACAGTGTAGATTTTTGGGGAGTAAAAATGCTTCCCTTTCGAAGGAAGGGAAGGGAAATAGTCATGGGTCCCGCGTCGTAGAATCCAGGCGAATAAACTTTATCGGTCATTTCACGCATTGAATTAAATGGGATGGTAATGAACAGATGTGTTAAAGATGATCTTAAATTAAAAAAGAATAAGGTTCAATTCCATTCCCCACAACAAACATGTATTAATGTGTCACTAAGAATGATACTACTCTCTTCAAGTGAAAATCATAAATAACGCAAGTAGCAATTACTTAAAAAGTTCCTTTCGAAGGACTTTCCCTTGAGATTTTTACGTCCTGAAAAACCTATCGACC
The DNA here is from genome assembly GCA_030762175.1 of Metallyticus violacea. Classification (NCBI taxonomy): domain Eukaryota; kingdom Metazoa; phylum Arthropoda; class Insecta; order Mantodea; family Metallyticidae; genus Metallyticus; species Metallyticus violacea. The sequence continues at coordinate 56,077,694 of CM060841.1, forward strand.
CGGCTGAGTTTGTACCCGCAAACCTTGGATCCAGAAGAGAGTGAGCTATCTGTAGAGAATGACTTGAGCAAATTATAACGGTCAAACACTTATTCTGAAGTAAAGGGTTTTTAGCTGGTTTTTTTTTTTTTTTATATTTAAAGACAAAGAACAAGAAACTTATTTGAGATATTTATTTTAAACCAAATTACCTGAAGTTTATTAAACACAAACACAGGGTGTTCAGAAAGTCACTGTGCACTTTCACTACGGATCTAGATTACGTTGGAAGTTCGAATTTAAGTTGGGTTTTTTCTATATAGAATCTTAATACTAGTTGGCATAATTGATTTTTCATAGATGCGTAATTGTTTTCTAATTCATTGTTGCATAACATTTAGCTGTTTAGTTCAATTATCAGTTGATAAATCCATTGAAAGCGATATATGTAGTGTTTAGATGTTCAATTTGGTTTTAAATTATGATACTTTCAATTGAGGATTGTATTTTTTTGTTAAACACGTCTTTCGACAAGGTGATAAATACAGAATAAAGTGCAGGAGGTATTTGCTGAAACATTCCCAGAAACAACTGTACCTCATCGTAATGCAGTTCGTCTACTTATTGAGAAACTTCGAAAGACAGGCTCAGCGTTAGATGCCGAACGAACTGGAAGAACACCTAAACTAAACGAAGAGAAGTTGTTGGGCATTTCTGACTCTATGCAGTGAAGTTCAAAATCAAAATCATTGCGCAAGTTGGCACAAGAAAAAGATATCGGGCTTACAACCGCGCATAAAGCGGCTAGGAAAACATTAAAATTCTTCGGGTATAAAGCGATAGCAGTGTAAGAATTGAAAGATGCGGATCATGAAAAGCGAATCCGTTACTGGGAACGGTTTACATCCTTTATTGAAGGAAAACCGTTGATATTGTTGATGTCACCTTCTATACAGACCAGACCTCGCTCCACCTCTCCAGTTATGTTAACGCACCTACAGAAAGTATTTTCCAATAAAATTAAGTGGGTTCAGGCTTGCATATCCGCCCGTGGACGATATTTCCAACATATGATGTAACTGCACAGATTTTTTTTTTTTTTTTTTTTTTTTTTGGACGCTCTTTAACATCTCAGGTCATCAGCGTCCCATTCAACTCAGGGCGTGAAACGACCGACAAATTTTGCTCAGAGGCCTCTCTTTCAGGCTTGAGGTTCTTTTTCATGCCATAAATGTACGACACGGGACCCACGGCTTTACTTCCCTTCCGAAGGAAGCCATTCTTAGGATTTTTACGCCCAAAAAATCCATCGGTACTGGCCGGGTTGGAGTAGCTGCACAGTGACTTTCCGAACACCCTGTATGTAAATGTCTCTCTCTCTCTCTCTCTCTCACACACACACACACACATATATCGTTTTATTTGTTTTCTCTTTAGTGTGTATAACAAACAACATCCTTAAACCACAAATACACCGTGATTACAGTTGTGGTGTTTAAATATTTTGCACGGCTATAAAGAGTAGCACAAGTTAATTTAATATTGTGATCCAGTTGTTAATTCTTTTAGGTCTTGGTTTTCTTAATTACAAAAAAAAAATTAGCCATTTATTATAATTACTTACGATGTTTACAAACAAGGTCTGTATCATGACCCACTGGCCTTACTAGTTTACTTGCAGCTTTCATTTCACCTACCTTGACAACCTTTTCTACCCGGTTAATTTAGCAGCATTAGTGTTTTATTTATTGTCGCTTTGACTGCATTGACGACTGTACACAGTGAACTGCATACTACAAGTGTAAGTCTGTAGGGATGAATGAAACGAATTAATGATGGCGTAAATCAGTTCTGAGTCCTTGGTGCCTTCAAGTTATCTGGAATTCGCCTTCTCGAGATAAGGAAAAACAAACGAAATAAAAACCTTACCCAGACAGTTTTCCCCGGTTGGGATTCGAACCCAGAACTTCCAGATTAGTTGTCAGTCGCGAACGCTACCACTTACCTTAATTTTATCAACAGTTATTTCAACAAACAAATGCTATCATTGATGCGGTGAGCATACAAGTAGAACGTTATTTCACTGCAGGCTATTGCTGATACTTCTTTGGCACAATCTTTTTTTATAACTCAATTTGCATGAATGAAAATGTGTTTTCCTTGAACTTTATTTGTGTAAAATACTTCATCTTATCCCTCCAAAACAAATGCGACTTGTGGTGTTCTTTGCCCATGGTCTTCATGTGTAAAATGTAACATTTTAGTATTTTCTCCCTTAATCAATTATTTTTTTTTTTCATTTTATTTTTTTCTCTACTATACATGAACGGGAATTCCTTTTTGGTTCTCCGGTATCTCTTAGTTCAACTGTTTTGCGCTGTTCGTCGTAACGGCATTAGAGGTCATCTGTCCCTTGGCAGCCTTTACTTTGCACGGTGGTTTTACGACAAGGGTAGTCCTGAGATGTTGCAGTTGTTTCAAAACCTCGGTTTTGTAAGAATGAAAAGCAAAAGACAAAAGATTCCCATTTTATTAAGTATTTCCAATAAAATTATTGTAGAAAAAAGCAAAATGGCGGGTATAAAGTGCGAGTGTGTACAACTGAGTGTTAATAAGTCAACTACAACGAAAAGGGTAGGGGAAAAATGGCAAAAAACGTGTCACAACTACTTTAAGGAGCATTTGTTCAGAGAGCGAACATATCTCAGGGTAGTGTCCATAAAAGAAGCCGCAATGTGCCATTGAAAAAGTATTGGGATGAGAGCAGGAACTCACAAAAAACAAAATTAACATCAGCAATTATGAGAAAACTGCTTATTTGGGCGAAAGCATTAAAAGACTGGAAATTTAAACATGGGCGAACTTAAATGCTTAATACTGAATTATAAAACAAATTTATACCCAAGATTTTTTCTTGTTAATTAACTAATTACTGATTTATGTGCATCATAAAAGGAAAATAATTTAAAATTTTATTGCTGGACATGTCAAGGAGTTGCAGAAAGCCTCGGTGTGTCAGAAGACATCCAGCGGAAACATCCAAAAAGAGGTGTGTTGTGCAAAATGTGAAATATCCACTAGAATTACTGCATTAGGGGAAATACGAACGTTAAAAATATTTACAAATGGTAAAAGAGTGAGAGGGCCAATGATGAATTAATGGTTTCTCTTACGAAATGGATTATTCATGCAGGAGGTTCCCCACGCTATAAGGCAAAATATACCACGAACGACAAATCTTACCAGGAAAGAGCCGGAATGTGAATCAAATAGTCTATGTGCAATGTTTCAGCTACTAAAATTAATGCCCAGAGATAAGCAAACCCTTATCTTCAAAGTATGTGTATTTCAGATACAGCAGTTAAAACAAAACAAATATTTCTATGAAAAATTAAATACTGCTAACAATGCGTATATTTGGGTAAATTAAATAAAATATTGCTCAAATATGCTTTTGAAAAGCTGTTTCAAGGGATCTAAATGGTTCTCTACCATTTCTAATCGGGTAAAAAGGCTTTTCATAACCTATCTTGTATTAATATACTTATATATACACAAGAGTAGGAACCGTCAAGGATGGCCGAGGTCATTATGACGCGGACTCGTGAGCGGAAGGTCTGAGGTCCGATTCACACCAGGACTAAGATTTTTTTTTTTCCTTCAGATTTTCCTTAGTCCTCATAAATGGCAAATACCGGGTAAGCGCCCTAAACTTAAGCCTTGAATGCTTCCCTATTTTTAAAAAAAATCCTTTTCTAATTTATACTTTCATCTCGCGTTTAACACTATAAAAAGCAACAAAAGTAGAAAATACTTCAGGAGCAGGAGTTTATGTCTTATTTCCTAAAGACAAAGACCCGTATGTATTAAAAACTCTGTTACAGTTTTTCAGGAAGAAGCAATGTACTTCTGACCTGTATAACTTCCGTAAGAATAGAAATTACGTTACTCAATTTCTTCAAGTCAACTCTAAACCTATTTTTGGGAATGTCTCAAGTTCTCGTTAACCTTTCCACAAAGAATTGAGTGCCTGGACATTAACATTGGGACATAAAATGAGGCTAGAGATAAACTCGGAAAAAAAGAGCACCATTGACTTCATAGTACCAGAACGTTTTTGCATCATTAATTCATTAGCTACAACCGCAGTATATCATTAATCAAGAAAGAACTGCAGATAAGATACAAGAACTTTCCCGGACACAAATGGGTAAAATTCTTATTAAAGCATCCGATAACATCCTGGGCTAAGGGCCTACTGAGTAGCGATAGAAAGCAAATCAGTAAAGCTATTGAACTGATCACCGGACGGACGATGGGACTCCACCAGGCCGTCCATGTAAATAGTCTGAAGAGATTGTGAAATTCTCGAAGGACAAAAAGCATCTCTGTTAGAATAGATTTGTTTGGAAGATGTGTTTCCTAAGCTTGTAGGGGATTCTAGAGTTCACTAAAGAGTTGGATATGAAACTACAGAGTTAGTATTAAAGGAGTGCATTATATATTACCCTTGCGACTCAAGTGCCAAGGTGTCTTCGCTAATCACTCAAATAGTAAGTCGACAGATATACGTCTCTAGTACTGTATTCAAGCTTGTCAAAGGTCTTCATATAGAGTATTATGCAAACAACAGAGCTGCCACAATCAAACGTGCAATTTAACAAAACATTTGTTTTAATATATATATTCATTACATTATTTTTAGTGTTACATTAATGGGAATAATATATTTATTGCACTGCGCTGTCCAACCCACTGTCCTCGCCCAACTCTTCCGATTCACTACCGCAGCAATAAGTATTACACCTTAAGAAACATGCAAAAGCTCCTTTAACATGCTGAAAATAATGACCTTGGCTGGTTTCTTTTAAATTTAATGCCCTTCAACAAATAACTCAGACAAAGCCATGAAACTCGAAATGCACTTAAACTTTAACCAGTGATATGCTAAAAGGTGGAGAAAAAATTCCAAAACAAGTGTTGGATTTGGGTTGTACAATTGTTTACCTGAGAACATGATTACTTGCCACAGAATAAATTAATTTCAAAGCAAACTAGCAAAGTACCTCACTGCCAAGCCAAGGTTTTCTGTACCATAGACTAGCCCTTGAATTTTCTCCAGCTACCTATACTTTTTTTTCTCATAACATGTTTATTATATGAGTGGCCTGCATGTTTTGTTACAGTATTGTAATTCTTGACAATATCCAATGTTTGTACACTACATCGGATTAATAAAATAATAATAATAATAATAATAATAATAATAATAATATTATTATTACTACTATTACTACTACTATTATTACTACTATTACTATTATTATTATTATTATTATTATTATTATATTCACGCTCAACCTCGAGGTAAAGGGTTACAAATTTGGACTCGTATAATCATCTTTATTTAGAGTGCTTTGTTTTTATTTGATAACATATTTCTAGACTTTACAATATTTAATGACTTTATTATTATTATTATTATTATTATTATTATTATTATTATTATTATTATCTAAAATAATAGTTTACACAATTTTTTCTCCATTAACAAACACAATAGTGATGAAAGAAAAGGAGAAAGAATGTGAGAAAGGAGAGGATAACAAAAAAGAGACAAATTCTTTGTTGTTATCATCCTCGCCTTCTTAGATTTACACGAACTATTTATTTCAGGGGACGGATCGGTTTGAACATTCCTTAGTGAAAGATATACGAGCAAGTTGTGTACCTTCCAAGTCTTCCTTACAAAAAAAGAAACTAGATCTACTGGTGGCAGCAGCTTCTTTACAGCTGATGATAAGTGTAGAGCAGTATTCATGAACTAGAGGGAAGAAAACATAAAAAGAAGCTGTTGGTGACGACCGATATTTGGAAATGGTTGAGAACGGGATTGGCAAAGAGCCAATTCGCCAGCAAATCCATCTGTAGACATTGCCCCAAAACAAATCGCTGCATTGCACTATTCCTTACACAGATAAAAGCAAAATAAAACAAAAACTACACCACATTTGGCAACCAATTTTTTCCTCAAATGTTACGGGTTCGTTTATACCACTTCGCTATATAAGCGACCGAGATTTTTTCTCCTCCTCCACGATATGAACCCTTCGGATTACAATGTACAACTCAGTCAGCGGCCGTAAACGCTTTCAAACTAAATACATAAGCCGTCCACGTACATGCACTGCTCTTTCCTCTAATAAGAATAGGGGCAAACAGCCTTAAAACAAAATATTAACGCAAATTCAGTTTATGTACAATTGATGTCCTTTACTCCATATCTTTTTTTTTGGGGGGGGGGGAGAAATACTTAGACAGGTCACCTCTTAAACAATGTCCAGCTTAAAACACCAGTAGTTGAAAGGAATACGTCAAAATTTAGTTGCTATACAGTAGTAACCAAGGTTGAAAAACTTAAAACACCAAATGTCTATAGCTTTAACGACAGATTTAATTAGTTAAAACTGTTAACATTTTCTGAACCCAAAAGAATTGCAATTTTAATTTCAATTTATTTCAACAAGGCCACTGTTTTGAATTAGAGTCAGATAGGAAAAAATTAAGGGTACTAACCACGGATATTCGACGTACCGTGCTGACGCTTTACCATCTGAGCTACCGTACCGCAACCGAGAATCATCCCCATTCTAAATATATATATATATATATATCTGGTGACCTCTACGGTAATCTGGTTGCACAGTTTTTACCTCTAAGAGGTAACTCGAAACAGCAATTCTTGTGACCACTGGCTTCATAGTTATCCCCACTAGAATTGATTTATATGAAATGTAATTTTTTTTTTTTCCACACAAGTCTTGTGTTAGACCAATATTTAGAACAGAGTCAGAGAGGAAAAATTCGCCCAGGACTCCAACTATGTAACTTCAACTTGCAACAGGGTATAGTGTGGTGGAGCAGGGCACGGTATCTCAATTGGTAAGAGCGTAAGCACGGTAAGTGAAGATCTGTAAATACCGGACGTGTCCTCGAATTTTTCCTTTCTGACTCTGGTTTCAAATCTTAGGCTAACGCATGTACTGCGTGGAAGGAAGGAAAAAAATAATAAAATCACATTTCATACGGCCACCATTTATACTACGGCAGATGTGCACCGGTACTTCAATTTTATCTAGATATACCTCAGCAAAGTAAAACTTTAAATAGCAAGGCAGATTTGGCGCTTAAATCAACGAGGTCAGCCGTTGATGAATCCCAGTAGGAAACAATCTATGAGTGCGAGGTCTGATGACCCTGGAGGCCAATCCATGGTCTCGGAAAATTGTCGTTTAGGAACATTGCACACCTGGTATGCGAAATGAGGAGGAGCGCCGTCTTGTAAGATATGCACTACCAAACCTAAGCACATTGGCAAAGAACCAATACCAAAGCAGTATTTTTTTAAGCTGGGCACCTTGCATTTTTATTTTTTTAATGAAAACAAAAATGTTTTAATATCAGTATTGTATAGAAAACTTTTTGTTACCATTAACTGAATGTAATATTGCAACACTTGTTCCATTAACTTTACAAAAACGTATGTTAGTATGAATGAAAACAAACTAATTTGTTGATCATTTTATTGGTACTTGTGCTATAAAAGACAGTTAACTTTTGTTGTTAAATTAGACATAAAATTAACTTTTTAGGTTAAAATTTTAGGATGACGGAAAACGTACACAACAGATCTATTTGATTTGTTTTATTTATGGACACCCTTTGATATCTCAGGTCATCAGCGTTCCATTCAATTCAGGGCGTGAAACGGCCAACAAATTTTGCTCAGAGACTTCTTTCAGGCTTGAGGTTCTTTTTCGTGCCGTAAATGTACGACAAAGGACTCACAGCTTTACTTCCCTTCCGAAGTAAGTTATATTTACGATTTTTACGCCCGAAAAAATCTAACGACCCTGGCCGGGTTTGAACACACGATATTGAGTTTAGAAGGCAAGTACGATTACCACTACACCAGCAGGACCGACAACAGGTGTAGAAAAATATTCCAAACAGTAATGGAAAACACAGAAATGAAGTTTTGGTATGTCTGAATCATTGTCAGGTTGTAAGTGGAAAACATTTAAAACGTCTGTTTAACTATAAGTGAAACATTTAAACTCAGAGGGCATAGTTCTTACTGAAATATTTGTAATATGCATATAAGGTAATTAAAATTATTTGGCACAATGAATTCGAAATCCCAAATGTTAAAGTGAGATTTTTTCGAACCAAAATTGTTACTTTTGAATACCCTTATTCAGAACTTAAAATTCAGAAAAATACTGTAATCTTTTTAAAAGAAATGATATTGTCTTGGACATCTATTTCAAGACCAATCTTTTCAAATGATAGTCTATGTTATTTTAAATGTCTATGGCGTCACACCTTTTACAACAATGATAAAATTGACTGTTTAAAACCCCTGTATTTTTAAAATGTACGTCGATTTTTAGATTAAAAAAAAGAAGAAAGAAATAAAAAGAAAAACGGTTATTAGCTCAGTTCCGTTGTCGTCTAACCAGAAATGCTTTCTAAACACGTCTCATTCGCGGACCTTTAAAATAGTGACGTCATCACGGTACAGCTGTGCCTTTGCTTGACAAAGGCTGTCGAACAGAAAACGTAGGCTGTGCTGTGGTGCCAGCGAGAGACAAAATAAAACGAAGAGGCTCAACGGTTCCATATTCGGTGAAGATTTCTAAATACAAGTGCTGCACGGAATGAAAACGTCAAGATAAAACAATCTGCCCTTGAAATTTTATCCCTGACCATCTCGTTTGTATTTATAAGATTGCAATGTTTACATATTTTTTTAACAAGATTGCGAGACCTATAGGTCAATTGATGAAACCAATATAAACACGATTAAGAACTGTTTTCAGACCAAAGACGAATTTCAGTGTTAATATATCTATTATACTCCCAACGAACTTCTAGGATCACTAGGCACTATTTCACGAAAGTGTAATCGAATAAATTAAAGTGTATAAGAGTTAAGTATAGAGTTGTAACTTGCTGCTCCACAAAATAATGTACAACATCTGTGAAATATTAGAAATGAGTTACAAGTGACGTTGTAAAAGAGCAAGATAGAGGAACAGCTGTTTGCCACATTAGGTCATACCTTGAACTAGGTTATGTCCACTCTACAGATAAATGTTTTCCTTATTTTTCTGAAAGTGAAAAATGCCCTTACATTTAATAAACCAATTTTGATGTTTTACAGTGCTGGTGTACGGTTCTCTCGCTCCTTAGATTTAAAAGTCTGTTATTTTTATTTGTGGGGTAGCCTGAAGGACAAAGTATACAAAACAAATCCGCAAACACTGGAAGAACTTATGAAACTTATGAACTTAGGAAAACATACACAATTAAATCTGAAGCATTATTTAGATCGAACTAAATCATGTTAATCGGAATGTAACCTGGCTCATAGTTATCCCCACTAGAATTGATTTATATGAAATGTAATTTTTTTCCTCACACAAATCTTGTGTTAGACCAATATTTAGAGCAGAGTCAGAGAGGAAAAATTCGCCCAGGACTCGAACTATGTAACTTCAGCTTGCAATAGGGTATAGTGTGGTCGGGCAGGGCAAGGTATCTCAATTGATTTTGAAATATAATAAAAAAATCCCATAGATAAATAAGCTTTTAGCAAATGCCAAGTTATTTATTATAGAGACAGAAGACGATTAGAGATGAGTTCATGTGTTGAAATATTGATAGGTAAAACTAAAGTATAGTAAAGTGGTTAACTATGAAGTCTGGACCTTAAGAACCCGAAGTTTTCCAATCGTCTCTTAGGGAGAAAATCCCTGAAACGAGGCCTTAAGTACCCGAAGTTTTCCTATCGTCTCTTAGGGAGAAAATCCCTTCAAAGAGACCTTCAGAACCCGAAGTTTTCCTATCGTCTCTTAGGGAGAAATCCCTGCAACGAGACCTTAAGAACCCGAAGTTTTCCTATCGTCTCTTAGGAAGAAAATCCCTGCAACGAGACCACTAATAACCCGAAGTTTTCCTATAGTCTCTTAGGGAGAAATCCCTGCAATCAGGCCTTAAGAACCCGAAGTTTTCCTATCGTCTCTTAGGGAGAAAATCCCTGCAACGAGATAACCTTAGATAACAAGGGAATTCCGCGGCTATTCATGCAGTTTTGCAACAACAATCCCAGACGTTTGTGAAGGTGATTATCGTAATGAAAGAGAACGTTCTTTTTCTCTTTTTCGCAAGGTGTGGACTTTCAGATTGAATAGCATTCTTCAGTTGGTCCAGTAGTGAAGCATAATACTTCCTGATGACGGTAGTGCACGAGCACCACACCATGAGAATCCCAGAAAACCATAGACATGAACTTTCTTGCAGATGGAACCGTTTTTGCTTTCTTTAGTGCATTTTCACCTGTTGCCACCCATTGTTTGAACTCTCCTTCGTCTCTGGCGTGTAGTGATGAATCCATGTTTCATCTACTGTTGTGAAACGTCGGAGAAACTTACTAGTTTTGGGTTTATACAAGTCTAAATATTCTTGCGAAATGTTTGTTCGAATGCGTTTTTGGTCCATTGTTAACAAAGGCGGCACCCATCAAACGGAAAGCTTTCTCATACCCAAAAATTCGTGTAAAATATAGCGGGTACGGCTTATCGATATCTGCCATGTAAGTCAACTCCAGTACCTTCAATTGGCGATCATTGAGTACGGCATTGTGAACTTTGTTACAATCCCATCGGTCGTAGCAGTTTTGGGACGTCCTGAGCGCTCGTCATCTCGAATGGAAGTACGACCACGCTTAAATTCAGCAGTCCACTTTTTAACCGTCGAAAACGAAGAGGAAGAATCCTTTAATGTGATATTAGTGTTTTATTTGAGGTTAAATATTTCAAAATGAAGTCATCGCTCATAAAATGATAAATGATAAAATGATAAATTGAAAAAAAATAAATAAATAAGGAAGGAAGGAAGGAAGGAAACGTTCCAGGCCTAAGTTTAGGGTAACTCCCCGGCATTTGTCATTTATGACTGAGGAAAACCTGGAAAAAAACCTCGGTCATCGAGGACAGTACTGGTGGGAATCGAACCCCAGATCTCCCGTTCACGATTTCGCGCCTTAACCACTTCGGCCAACCCGTGGCGGTTTATGTAGAGTGTGAATCAAATTTCTTGCGCTGTAATACTTTAGAGTACAGTGTAACAACACTTTTTGTTTCATTATTTTTCTATGTTACAACAAATGAACGTAGTATATTAAAAGGTTATAGTTATTATCCTATAATATCCCCGTAGGTAATGTAACAGATCACCACAGTCCACCCCAAAGATGAAGCAGCCTTTCTCTTTCGCGAGTTTAAATATCGGTCTCCAACACAGCAGCTTCTCCGTTGCTGTCACCCTGAGGGTCGGAGATATATCCTAATCTTTAAAGCAGGCAGAACATTTTTCATTTCAAGATAGAGCCTGAGGGGATGGAAAAGATGAAAATCGCATGCAGCAGCAAAGAATAACACATAGCTTCCCCTTTGACATCACTCTCAACAAATCTTGGTGGAATATTCCGGCGTTTATCGTGATAAATGGCTAAGCTATGCTTCTTAATTTCATACGCTACTTATTTTACATTTACGATCTCCAGCAGGAACGCCTTAAATACAAAAGAGACTGTAAGCAGAATTGTTTATTAGTTTCAAGCGCTTTGTTACAAGCGTGCATCTAATGAACTGAAATATTTAATAGATTAACAAAAATCTATATGCCTGTCCTATGTAAATGCTAATCAAAATCGGTTTATCAAATATAAGATTAGTTTTCACTTTCAGCAAAACGTGAAAAAAGTCAATGAATACATTTTACTGTTGATTCTTCTTCAGTTAGTGCCATTAAAATACTATTATAAAACGTTAAGTCTATGTTTCTTATTTTACAAATTTAACAACAATTTAACTATAAGGTTTAAGTGTTGAATCTATTAAGTTTTTGTATTATAATTTGGTACCACTTTCCTATTGGCTTCGGTTTTCTCTTCTTTCTGCGTAAAGATAAACTGTGCTTGTCTACAAGACTACTGAAATTAATGCATAACTGTGGTCATTTTCATTTATTCTCTCTGAAACGACGAGTAAGAATTCTATGGTAGAGGGTCTTGTTTTTATATTTGACAAGCGGATCCAAGATTTACAGACCAATAAGTTTCTGCTAAAAACATTAATCTCGAAAATGCATTCGAAGAGGCTTGAAAACAAATATTTATTATAACTATTTTAACATTTTTAATAAGCCAATCATTTGAAATCTGTAAATTATTATCTGTATTTCTACTCCAAAAGTTTAGGTTTACATGAGCTTAGCCATTTCTTGACCAAAAGTTCTCCCTTACTTTTATCATTATTTAATTCATTTTTATGCTATGTTTTAAGCATTTGCTTTTTGTTCTTTTCGATCTTACTAGCTTTCGTTCTTCCTCGTTCATGTAAAGATACCTTATGAAAGTGCCAAACGAAATGAACACCGTTCCACGCTCTAACTAGCAGATGAAAACAACTGAAAGTGACATTCCTTACAGCAAATCCAAGTAAACGCTAAAGTGAAACGTATAAAGAGCTACCACTAACTCCCACACGACAACTAAGAATACACGCAAGGGAATGCAATACAATATTCCAGGAGAGTTACTTCGTCGGAAGTGTCAGCTTTCATCACGTGTGACAAGATGATTGCCTTAGTGTTGCCAAAATCAAGACAGCAAACAGAAAGGCACGGCAATATGTTGACAGGTGCCGGGGTTTCCACAGAAGACACTACTGCAGAGAAACCGATGTAAACGCAACAAGTGTGGCTGTAAGTAGGCCGCTAGGGCGTGCCCTGCTGGCTTTACATGGCAACTTGACTCTGCCGCGAGTTTCGGGTTCGAGTCCCAGGAATTGTGTTAGTTTGCTAATAATAACGAGAACTGAAAACACCCACGCAGGCTGCCCTAGCCACTTCTTGGCCTTGCAGCTAGTCCGGTTACTGGAACTAGCAATGCGCAGCAACGCTAACGAAACAAAAGAGCATCGCGAGCTATATTTCATCATTACAAGTATGGCAGCCTCTTTGTGAACCTTGCTGAATATCCGAATATAAAACAATTACATGTGTATAGCTGTTTTCAAGTAACAAATTTCTCTATTTGTGGTTCTATTCTTGAAGCCTGGCTATTGGAAGATTTGAATGCGCGGGTAGGGCACTTTGAAGTCACTCCCCCCAAAAAGTAAAGTCCAATAAAAAACAAATATCCAAAAAATAAGAATTGCTAGATACATAATACAAAAATGGAAAACCGACCCAGGTGTCCAAGTTCTCGTGAACAGGTCTTTCGGGTCCTTGCAGAACAATTCTTCCTGAACGAAGTTTTATTTCGGATTCTCTCAGTACTCATCAATGTTACATGTCGGGGTGCCACCTAAAATTAGTCCTAGAACGTTTCCTTTAGCCACGGGTTGCCGAGGTCAATGAGGCGAGACTCGTGAGGGGGAGGTCTGGGGTTTGATTCCCACCAGGACTGTCCTCGCTGAGTGTGGTTTTTTACGCATTTTCCTCAGTCCTTATAAATACCAAATATCGGGGAAGTACCCTAAATTTAGGCCTGGAACGTTTTCTTCCTTAAAAAATCCTTTCCCAATATATCCTGTCATCTCATGCATTATCAGTGTCCACCACTTGTGGTACGTCAGCAGTAAAAACGGGCGTTAAACACCAGGAAAAAAAAAAAAAAAAAAAAAAGGAGCTTCCTTCCCGAATTATTTTTCTAATTAGTATTTCATCTCGTGAAGTACCAGTGTTTATTGCCTGTGATATCAAATAGTAAAAAGGGCACTTAAGGGGAGAGTAGGTATTTTTATTTCCTATCTCGTCATTTTCTAAAATTTGTGTGCCTTTTTCTCTGGAGGTAGATAAGCTAGGAAAATGAAATTCTATACACATATTTAGATATATTTATTTGCAATTGTATTTTGGACCAAAGAATTTTTAAAATAATTGTTTTTTCAGTTTTTCTAATCAGCTTTACTATTTGCACACTTTTTAAATATACAGAATAACTGGATCTCGAATTTTATGTCATATCAATTTGAGAAATGTGTACATAAATATTTAGCCAAAATTGGTTAACATGTAGATAAATATGTAATGAAGCTTACTGAATATTTCCTGGGTTTCAACATCTTCATTCTTGTTTAATTTATTCCCCCCCCCCCGCCAAAAAAAAAACAGTTACTTTTAATTGCCTACCTCCCCAAGCCATTTTTTTTTCCATCACATCTTTAATTATTTTGTCCCAAGTATTATACCAGATAGCATTCTCTTGCAAAGTTGTTTCAAAATATTTTGTTCATCTAAACACTTAATCCCTGAACAATACTTCAAAAATCATACCATTATTTTCCCTTTACTCTCTACTATTCCTAATTCTGTTTTGGGCAACCCCATTTGGGTGAAGTTTTTGGAAGACCAGAATTTGTTTACAAAAATTTCCAACCCTCGTTAATACTCCAATTCCGTGCAATATTTTAGCCACGATTACTGCCGAGTGTATATTCCTTCCAGCCATTTTATTAGTATTCCTAGAATTTTATGTCTGCAAACATTTATGGCTTTCAAAGTTATTCTTCTTTTTATTAATATATTTTCTTTTTTTTTTTTCACTCCAACCACCATAGCTAATGAGTCTGGTACCTAAATAGTCAAATTTATTAACCGCTTCAATTTCTGTCCTTTCCCAACAAGGTTTTAGTTACTTCCTTTCTTGAATACCATACTTTATTTTATCTCCGAATATTTATTCTTAGATCCCATTCCTTACAAATTAGATAATGGTTCAATTGGTTTCACTAAACTAACATTTGCATTTTATAAAATCCGGACCCTTATGACTTAAAGGCAAGAAGCACTGCTACCGCTTCCTATTATCTCACCATAAAGTCCGTCGAGGAGGAGTATGACAGAAAAAGGAAGAGCAGGAAGGAAAGGTAATAGTGGAGAGAATCTTGAAACATTGGCACAGTTGTTTAAAGTTAGATAATGACAATGTATTAAAAGAATGCCTTAAGTACCAAAGATATGTACTGGAAAGAAAAAGTTGGATCGGGGAGGTGGAGAAACTATTAGAAGAGATTGGAATGGGGAAGGCGTTGCGATTGACTGAAAGTAACATGAGTGGATTTTGGAAAGAAGCGAGACAGAAGGTAGAAAATATAGAGAAGCAAGAGATTTGGGCTAGGTTAGAAGATAAAAGCTCTTTAGACATATAAAACAGTTAAAGTTGGGAACAGGAGAAATATATAGACAATTGTGATCAATTCGGAAGATTAGGTCTTGTATGGATGCATACAGGGATATTATTTCTAAAAGGACTAACACAAAACTTTATAAAAGGTTGCATTTTGTGTGGGGAAGCTGATAGTGCTTTCCATAGTCCAATACAAGGTGTTCGGAAAGGCATTGTGCACTTAGAATACGGATGTAGTTTATGGACGTTCGAACCAAAGTTAGGTTTTTTTTTTTTCTTTATAGAATCTTTAAAACAAGTTGGCATAATTGGGTGATTGTTTTTAATTGGTTTCATTGATGTATAATATTTAACTGTTTAGTTAAATAATTAGTTATTAAAATCTATTGAGGGCGTTATGTGTAGTGTTTAGATGTTCAATTCAGTTTTAAATTATGGTGCTTTAACTTGAGGAACGTATTTTTCCTGTTGAACATGTCTTTCGACAAGGCAATAAACACACAGCTTTCCAGAAACAGCTGTTCCTCATCGTAGTGTAGTTCCGATTTATTGAGGTATTTCGAGAAACAGGAACAGAGTTAGATGCCGAACGAACTGGAAGACCACATAAACTAAATGATGAGAAGTTGTTGGACATTTCTGACTCTATGCAGTGACGTCCATCAAAATCACTGCGCAAGTTGGCACTAGAAAAAGATATCGGGCTTGCAACCGCACATACAGTGGCTAGGGAAACATTGAAATTGTTCCGGTATAAAGTGACAACAATGCAAGAACTGATGATGAAAGCGAATCCGTTACCGCGAATGGTTTACAGGTTTTATTGAAAGGAATACCAATCATGTTCTTGATGTTACCTCCTATACAGATGAGCTTTGGTTCCATCTCTTTGATTATGTTAATATATTGCAGAAAGGGTTTTTCAATAAAATTAAGGGCATTCAGGCTTGTATATCCGTCCGTGGACATTTACAACATATGTTGTAACTACACAACGACTTTCTGAACACCCTGTAGAACGTGAAATGATAAAAGGGTGGAGGGATGGTATCTGGGACGAAAAATGGGATAAACTACAACAAGATATAGTGGCAATAAAAATGTCAGATATTAGGATAGAGAAAATAAACAAGGCTGGGGAATTCTTAGGAAACGTAAGGGATAAGTGTAGAAATATAAGTAGCTAGTGAGCAGACACATTTGTGAAACTGGTAACTTATTTTAGCATATATAACCTGATGGTTACGGGGATAACCTTAGTTTTGGTATTGCTAAATTCTTAGATATTGCAAATTTAATTGTAATATTGTTTGCTGAAATGAATCCATTCATCCTATTGCCTCCCCTGGTGAAAACTGTTCACAAGTTTATCGACGCTGATTTGCCCCTACAGACATTTTTACCTATAAAACTCACTAAGCAACGCTTACAGGAAAGTAAATGTTGCCATTTTTTGGGAATAGCACAAAACAGCAACCTCCTGTAGGTTGGAATCGATATTTTAATGAGCCACAAGAGTCTGGGTTACAGCGGTTATACTCCATAATGTTAGACGCACTGGGCATCACTGAATCTACCTCAACATACGTAAACAAGCTGCAGGCAATCCAGCATTCCTAGTCATGAGCTCACCTTCAGAATGAACGGTTCATATTCTTGGCACTCTTCCACCAACTTCTTCCACTGCAGCAATCAGTCTGATACTTCACGTCCTCTTATTGTTGCACTTGGTGGCCTTCGCCTAAATATAAACCGAACATCTTACACACGTAACAACGCAGCACAAAAGCCACGAGTTCGCGGATCTCCGGGGTTTACCTACAGTCAGATGCTACCGAAATGTTTCTCCGAGCTTCGGTCAAAGATTGCAATCAATTTTTTTTTAATCAAAGTGCATACATTAAGCATTAATCTCAGTTAATACAAAACATGAAACACAGCATAGAGTGGTTTTTTTATTCTTCTTCCTCTCAATAATCACAAATTCATTAACCGATTTAAAGGAAATGTTGTACCACACTCTTCGTAAATTTCGGACAAAATACCCTCCCTAATTTTATCTCCTTTAACACTACAAATCAAAAGCCGCTTTAAATGTTCAACCAGTCTGGACAAAATTACAGAATTACTCTTTGAAATTATGGGAATATTTTAGCACATCCCTGCTTTTCCATAATTTCATCCTCTTCTTGTTGCACTTGAGCATGCGCAATGATGGAATCAGCTTTTATTGGTTTTTTTTCCAACTTAATATATTGCCAACGTTACTTAAGCAAATTGATCTTAGAAATAATATTATGTAATCATAATTTTCACTATCGCTTTATTTCTAAACCCCGTGAGAATGTAAAATGATACAATGTTGTATGGTATTGAAATATGGGGACTGGAAAGAGGATACCGCCACGAGTGGCCGAGGTCGTTAAGGCGCGGATTTGTGAGCGGGAGGTCTAGGGTTCGAATTCCGAATCCCTCCATGACCGCCCTCCCTGACA
Organism: Metallyticus violacea; assembly: GCA_030762175.1. Classification (NCBI taxonomy): domain Eukaryota; kingdom Metazoa; phylum Arthropoda; class Insecta; order Mantodea; family Metallyticidae; genus Metallyticus; species Metallyticus violacea. The sequence continues at coordinate 56,095,427 of CM060841.1, forward strand.
GGTTTTTTTGCAGTTTTCCTCAGTCCTCATAAATGGCAAATGCCGTGAAAGTACCCTAAACTTATAAATCCTTTCCCAATTTATCTTTTTCAGTGTCACCGCCTGTGGTGCCTCAGTAGTTAAAACGGGAGTTAAACACCATTTAAAAAAAAAAAGAGGAAAGTGGATGGGAAATTGTGGATGTTGTGCATAGGATGTTTTGCAGGGAAATTTTAGGTGTACCAAGCATAACAGCAAAGGAAGTTGCACAATTGAAATGGGAAGAGTGGCAAGGAAAGTTGTGATTATGAAAGGAATACTAAACTTAGATGAAAGAAATTTGTTAAGGAAATACTTAGAATTTCAAGAATAGAGTCTAAGGAGCAATGGGGTGTAATAGTCTTAGGATAATTCTGGAGAGCAATGAAATGGTGGATATTTGGAGAAGGGGGTGAACAATGTAAATGGTTTTTGGAAAACGTAAGAAGGAGATTGGAAGATATAAAAATACAAAAACTGTTTAGCGAAATAGCAGGAAAAGATCTTTAGTACTTTATACACAGATAAAAAAATTAATGGGAGAGAAGTATATTGATAAATCAAATGAAGAACAAAGAGAGGACTTTGCATCATTAAGAGCAGGTGTGTGGAGATTAAAAGAAATAAGGAAAGGGTTTCCTCAGAATCAGTGTCCAATATGTGGGGGAAAGGAAGATATGGAACATATAGTGTTTGAGTGCATGGGGACGGCACTCTGCAGGAAAGAGTTTATAAACGAGAAATGGCTTAAATTAGATAGAAAAATAGCCTTAATGAAGATCGTTTGTAAAGATAACAGGAATGTAGGGGAGATCCTGAGTTAAATGAAAAATAAACGGAATTGGGTACTACGAAGGGAAATAAATCAAATAACTTATAGAGCTGCATTTGTTTAATTATATTAGAATTTAGATAAAGGTGATTATGGTTTGGAGTGGATTAAATTTGATTAAATTATTGAGCTTGGGATTGGAAATAGTTTTTAGAAGGTGAGTAAATGTAGCACTATAGTATGCAGTTGAGAAATTAAGAATTATTAGTTTGTAGAGGCTGTAGCTAGCTAACAAAATAATGGCATAGATAGAGTAACTGAAAACCTTCTTGGATTGGGTCGGAGCCCGGTCCCCTGGAATTCCAATAGCTGCTGCTGATAAACCGGGGACTGGGTACTGATGTAATCAAGGTGGAAATATTGTATTCGTTTAATTATATTAGAACTTAGATTAAGGTGATAGTACAAAACCAATTATTGTATTTATATTTTTGTAACTATCTAAAATGGCCTGGGCCAGACAGGTGGAGACCCCCTGGTAGTTTGTATTTGTATTTTTTCTTAGCATATCAATAAATTTCATGGATTAAAAATTATATGTTTATAAAAATTTACATGCACATTGTTTTTTCGCACTTTATATATGGGCAGGAAATTGTAGAATAGAAAGGTGCTTTACCCCGGTATCGGTATGATAAATTGACATATTTGACACGAAAAAGGCTTTACCACTGTCATTGAATTTTTATTTTTTTATTTGGGGTTAAGTTTTTTTTTAAATTAAAGGTATTATTAAGTAAGGGTTAAACAAGATTAACAAGGGTTAAACACCTTTAATCTCCAAACTAACATTTTGAGGTTAGAACATGGGGTCGCAGATGCAAGAGCGCTGCATGATCATAATTGGAATCGACGTTATGAAACATCTTCGTTTGACAGTCAAAATGAAATGCAACTCTCACGACAAGGGTGTACATACTGTCTCGAGTACTGGGTACACAATGAGAAACTAAATATTACATGCGAATACTTAATTAATGTACTGTACAACATATCTTAAAAATGATAGATGTAGAAAGTCAAATGCTTGTGACACTGTATTTCATGTTAGTGTCCTAAAAAGTTCTGACTGATAAATCAAATGTTTTTACTTCTAAATGTGCAAATGAATGTTAAAAAGGCTTAAAAACAAGCTTACAGCTCTTATTGCTTAATTATTATCAACATAACGTAATAAATATTTAATATGATCAGCATTTTCATGCTGGCAAACAAAATAGCGGTGTGACAAGAATCGGCATGTTCTCTGATATACACCAGGAGCAATCTGAACTTCTTCTGCAGTTCTTATAACGCCACCTACTACATCTTGTGGATTCTCAACTCCTGTTTCATAAATTGTGTTTTTCGTGGTTACCTAGATAAAAAAATCCATAGGGCAAATTAGGCGACCGTGGAGGCCACCGCGTTGGCCCGCCGTATTCGATCCATCTGTCACCAAATGTTCTGTTTAGGTGATTTCGAGCTGCAAGTGGAAAATGTGCAGGGGCGCCATCATGTTGAAACTATAAGTTTTGCCTAATTTTAACGAGCCTATTTTTAATTTTCGTTATTACCGTACTATTCAAAACAACAAATGCTGCATTGTACATCAGACACAACTAGCGACAGTGACTAGTACTGTATAAGTGTGTGTTTTGTTTACATCTGGCACGCCACAAACAAGTTTCACAATCTGAGACTTTAACAGATTTAATGTTTACGCATGTAGCGCAGTAAAAAGGCTTCGGCGACGCCTTTTTTCCCCATCCTCAAAATGCTTAGTTTGGTACTGTCTTTCTATCCTTCAATTTTCTGCACATTGTTTTTCCGCACCCAGTATATTACATATAATACATTGCAAATCCGCTTAAATAGACTGATAATTTTGTTTCATATAAACTAAAATTGGTAGCACTGGAGTGTTATAAAAGCTATACAAAATGCACTTTCTAATTCATTGTATTGTGTTGAAAGAGTCGCTTTTAGCAAGGACTGCTTGCTTACAAATGTTATTTTAGTGAGGTAAAACCTCCGCTATAAGAAACTGTGCCTTCCGTAGTCAAGTAACATTCAATAGGGAATTTATAATAGATTTTTAGTTTGTATTCTCTTTGTAGTACTCTTATCTTTATAAGAGTATTACCTTGTGTCTAAATACCAAAAAAGCATGCAGTATTTCACTAAAACGCTTTTGATGTGATGCAGAATAAGAGTTCTTAATCCATGGACAGGAGAAACCTTCCTCTTTAGTTTAAGCGCTGAAAAGCAACACAACACGTTTCATTTCTGCGTTGTGTAAAGCTTTTGATGTTCTCTTAGCTACCTGTTCTATACAGTGATGGACGCTATCTCGTATTTCATTTCCAAGTCCAAACAGAAAGGCTAGAGCTATTTCAATTTTAAATTGCCGATGGTAGGCAATATGTGAAGTCTGTTTGAAAAGCACGTAGCCCTTTAATATTACAAACAAAATAGCTTGTGTAGCACAATAAAATGTCTATCATGCCCTACCCATGGGACCTCTCGCATTTTTCAAAACGTGTGCCCGGATTACATCAGTTCCTCGCCGCGTCCAGTTTAATCTCCCCTTTCAGCAGGGGAAGGCCAGAAGTTGCAGCGAGTCAACTCTAGGTTAACAATGATTAGCCTAAATAAATACGAAGTAAAAAATAATAATAAAAGTAAATGTCTATGGAAGATGCGACCTTGTGATTCGTATTGTTCACTGCTAGTCGGAAGACCACGGGTTCGATCTCAGATATCTGCTTAGGAATTTTTTAAGTTAGGGAGGTCTGGAACAAGGTCCAATCAGCCTCGTGAGAACTTGCGGAACTGCATGATAGAGGTGGCGTCCTTCGATCTCGAAAGCCGCGCGATAGGCGACCGGAATGCTGGGATGCTGATGACAGGCCCCTCTGCAATACTGCCCTCTATCAATGATACCGCCACAGGTGGCCGAGGTCCATAAGGCGCGGACTTATAAGCGGGAGATTTAGGGTTCGAATCCCACCAGCACCGTCCTCCCTGATTGAGATCTTTTCCAGGTTTTCCTCAGTCCTCATAAATGGCAAATGCCAGGGAGGTATCCTAAACTTAGGCCTAGAGCGCTTCCTTCTTTAAAAAGCATCCTTTCCCAATGTATCATTTCATTTCATGTATCATCAGTGTCCACCGCCTGTGGTGTCTCGGTAGTAAAAACGGGCGATAAACACTACCTTAGTCAATCTATCAATGATGAGGTAAAAAGGGCCAGGAGGGTAAAGAAAAGAATGCAAAAAGAAGATTTACACGTTAAGAGAGAGCCAAACAGGTAGACTACCTGAGAAACTAAACTCCATGCCACTCCAAGGCTCATTCAGCCAGCACTCAGATCTTAAAAAAGTGTGATTTTTGGGCACTAGACTATAAAAATTGAATATCTCAGCGCGTTACAAACACAAACAAATGAAAGTTTGGTAACTCACATTAGAAAGAACTAGAAGTGTTAGGTGACAACCATCATTACAGATGTAAAACAACTTAAAGCAATCGCTGAAGAAAACTACGCTGAAATCCTCAAGAGAAGAGCATTACTGACGTACAAGTATTAAAGTAGCTAAAAATGCGCAAGATAGTTGCATATTTCCAGAAAATATTTGGAGAACACGAAGAACTTTGGACAATTACAGGAGCCGTCAAAATGAAAACGGGTCAGATATAGTACCTCAAAAGAAATCTCCATAACGGTCAATATTTTTATCCCACTTGGAGATATGACAGTCAGTCCCACTTTATTACAAGTTTTTAGGCTACTGAAGCATTCATAACCTGTGGCATACGCCCTTGCCCGTTTGAAACCGATGTCAGCGAAGGTCTTTTTTTCAGATCGCACGGGATAAGATCTGGGCTGTAGAGAGTTGAAGTGTTTCCCAGCAAAATACTTGAAACGTGGGGGGGGGTGGGGGGGGGAGAAACATGTCGTTTGATAGTATTCCACGGCATTTCCACTTTATAGGGCGCTTTAGTGTCTTCCTAGCGCTTTTGATTGTGACGCAATGCTCGAGTATATTAACAAGTACAAGAGTAGCGGGCCATCGCAGTCGAGAGGTTTTGAATGCATTCACCAAAGCCATGCGGAAGGCAATTTTAATTCTATCTGGGTCAATGTATTTGCTTAATTTTTTTCCTAAACTCCAGTGTCATTGACTACCATCTTCCCAATAAGCGATTCTTCCCATGAAACCAGTACCAGCTATTCTAAAGCGTTCACCAAGATGTTTAGTAGAGCTGGTACTCTTTTCATGGTGAGAACCGCTTATTCGGAAGATGTTAATCAACACGACTGGGTTTGGGAAAAAAATGGATTAAAATTGCCTTTCGCATGGATCTGGCGAACACATTCTAAACCACGTTATGCAATAGAAAATGAATGTACTTTTTAAGTTTTAACAATCACTAGGTGGCGCTATTGAGATGCCATTACTATTTTCGCAACAATTGATATTTGCTATTGTCAAATTGAATTTGACAGAGTTGCTTCTTTACTGTGGGCGTTTAAACAGTGCTATTTTGCGAAAAAATGGAAACTTCACGTGAAGGTTTTCGTTGAGTGATTTTTTACGATTTTAGTAACAGCCTAACTCAACAGTAATGTATAGAATCGCTTTGTTCAACTTTAGGGAATAACGCACCATCATAAACTACAGTTTACAATTGGTTTCCAGAAGTTCGTCGCGGTCGTGCACCCGTCAATGATGAATTACGTGAAGATCGACCATAATCGGTTGCCATTCCAATAAACATCGATGCTGTTGGCAACATGATTGAGGAAGATCGGCATGTGACTTACAGCGAGATAGAGACGTTCTTAAAGCACAAAGAAGACTGCAGTACATTCGATTTTCATGAACATTTAGTGTAAAAGATCTGTTCCCGATGATGAATTCCACATAATTTGACCGAAGCTTAAGAAGAAGAAGAGCTTGTGTTTATTGGTATGACGAAATGGTCAAAAAATTCCATCGAGGAATATATAAATCCGTATACAACATCGCAACAGATGACGAAACATGGATATATTCGTATGAACCGGAAACTAAGCAACAAGAAAATGACCATTTGTTTCTTCGGTTATACTGGACATGTCGCAACCATTCCTTTAGAGGGTCGAAGAACAGTTAATGCTGAATGATATACAACAATTTATTTGCCAGAAGTCATCGACATAATCAGGAAAAACAACCGAAAACATCATGACAATGCCAGTTATCACACAGCACGTCAAGCAAATGATTATTTGAAGGAAAAAAATATTGAATTAATGTCTCATTGCCAATATTTATCTGATTTATCGTTTAACGAATTCTTTTTGTTCCCGAATGTCAAACAAAAACTGTGTAGACAGCGATTTTGAGCACCTCAAGAAGCTGTTGAAGCGTTTAAAACCAACGTTTTTGAGACACCAACTTCAGAGTGGAAAAATATTTGGAGAATTGGTTTGAAGCATGCAAAAGTGTATAAATCTTAAAGGCGAATATTTTGAAATAACAGTTTGTTCTTAAAAATGTTTTTTCTTGCCTATTTTTTGTAACAACTTAAAAGGCAACCCTCATATACACTAATAAACATGGCTAAATGTATTTTATACTTGTTATATAGAGGTATTATTTAACACGTGGTAAAAATCTCTGGGGCATTGTTAAGATGACCTAGAGCCAAGCACGATGCTCATATAAACATATGCCCAAATTTGTTTCGCTTTTCATTAGTCACTTTTTCTTAATGTGCTGATAAGCAACTTACATGTATATTAGTCCTTTACAAATTGGTGCTGTGCTGTCGTTAGTCAATGCCTTTTATCATCTAATATCAGTTGCCACTGAATGGTTATAGACTGAAGTAAGGTGTAGAACTTTCACAAAATTCATGGCGCTGACAAACATTTCCCATACAGTTTGGAAACTAGACAACAGTTGGAATATTGGGGATGCATTAATCAGTTCTTTTATTTCACTGACGGGAGCATCGCTGTGACTTTTAACCAACCATTTAACAGTTTTTTGTAAGAAGTTTCATTAAAATTAAACTCGCCGAATGGGTTCAAATATGATGGCATCTCCTCATTTTTCTCGTGATGCTAAAACGATTTTAGGTCAGCGTTTTACAAATAAATGGATAGGTCGTGGAGGACCAACATGCTGATCTGTTTGTTGTCCTAGGTTTAAACCATTGGAGTTTCAATAATTTACAGATTACTGACAATGTCAGCTAGGATATGAGCACATAGGGCAGACATGAAATTTACGAGAGAACAAGATAGTCCACGATACACGGCTTGGAAGCCTGTACTTGTATTAGGACTCTTGTGAGTACTTTGTGTAGAAGGTTGCCTAAAAAAAGGTACTGTAACTAAATAAAAAAGTGAAATTCGTCATACGTTTATATGACATTTTCTGCTTGTTACTATATACTCTTCAATTCCTAAAAGAACAAAACATTTATTAATTTTTTTTTTTTTAAAAAAAGTAATCCATTTTCATGTCCCGAATTTTAAATTTCCTGAATATTCAACAAGAGCATTTTCAAAGAAAAGCTAAACGCAGAAAAAGGCTGTAATTGATAAAGCTAGTTCAAGTAATATAATGGAGAAGATTTTATTAAATAGAATGAATCGTCCACTAGCATCCACGAGCTACCGCATGGAAGGATTGGAGCTGCGTCTCGAGGCCAGGTTATTGATTACGCCACATCTTACTGCATTTTTGCATTTCATCTTGCGTTAAACATTTAACTTCCCTGCACGACCCGAAGTAAAGAGTTTGTCTACCGCAAAGATTTTCATTTCCTCTGCTCTCTCAGCTCCGCGATAATTAGCTCAAGATCGCCTTAACCGAAGACGTCACACTTTCCTTCTGCAGTCAACCAGACATGTAATCATTTCGTTATGAGATCACACGGGGTGCCAGCTTTCTGAAAGTTGGAGCAAAAGGTAACATGTGCAGCAAACTTGTGGCTTGATTCTGCTGACACACTGCGACTTCATTATCCTTCATAACAAAACTACCCAGTGATGAAACTAATTGCAGCAATATGATTCATTGATTAGCAAAAATACAGCCGACTCCAGATATTTCGCGGTCCTTCTTCCTTTTATTTATTTAATTTTTTTTATACAGGACGAGCCCTGGGAACCTGAAGATTTTAACATACAAAATATAACATACTGAATGTCATTTGCGAGCGTGACTTCAATTTCTCAATAGCATACAACCTAAATGGCTCCCGTCACTTAAGATATCGATTCTGTATCGCTGATTGCACCATATTGTTTGTTATGGCTGTGATTTCCTCCTGTACAGCGTTCTTGTACACTTTCGACTTGAAGTAACCCGAAAGGATATAGACATATAATGATAGATCGGGAGAACGTGCAGGTCCCGAAATATCTCCTCTCGTGGAAATCACATGGTTTGGAAACTTTGCTTTAACCATTATAATGGACACGTTGGCAGCGTGGGCTGCAGCTCCATCTTGTTGAAATCAGATGCCATTGAGATCGATTCCACGATTATGTAGCTCTGTCGTGAGGAAATTTCCCTAAAATATTTAAATACCGATCAGAAGTCACTGTAACAGCTTTATCATTCTCTCCAAAAAATATAAGGACGTATGATTTCAAAATTGACAATGCACACCAGACTTTTATATGTGGACTATGGAGAGAGCGCACATGTGGGATTTGAATAAAACAGCTACAATTTTGTCTGTTCACTGTGCCACTTAAATGAAAGTGTGCTTCATAACTCATTAACTGGATGTCATCAGCAGAGCCCGGAAGTTAAGCAAAACACCTTTTCTATCTGGGTGGATATATTTAAGAGTCAGATAGAAATGAACATGTTTGCGTACATTTGAAATCGGCAGGGCAGGTTTTTACTTTGCCCTTTTGGCTTCTGTTGCCGCTCTTAAGGTTTAAAACTTATGGATTTTTTCTGCCATTTTAAAAAGCACATAAAGAATTTCAGTATATCGAAGTGATATAATGAAGTAATAAAAACAAATGGCATGTTCACCTCACAAAAATATTTATTGAGAACCTTGTTATACGTTTATTTCTTTTCAAGCAGTTAAAAACTTTCTACTCGACCCATTCACTGAAGCTCTTTATATTGCAGAAACTTCATTAGTAAAAAGTAACTCACAGTTACCTCGGGCATACGAATACCAGGAAATAGAGAGGATGAGGGAAGTACTGTAGTCCTGGATAATGACTTGGTATCGATCTGCGCCAGATCTAGGAAATTTGTGGTGAGGGTAACTTCTCAGCTTCATAAATGTAACAAACAACTGCAAGCGAGAAAGATGAGAGCGATACAGCTGTGCAATAAACCGTCTCTACAATGAAAGTAAGAGAGATACAAACTCGATTCCCCTATAAACACGTAAACTGAAAATGAACTCGATCAGAAACCATTGCGCCATCTTTTATACCTTGAAAAAACATTTTGTTGTTGCTTGTAAGCAAGAAAAGTAAGCTTAAGTGCTTTAATGATGTGATAGAGAAATTAATAAGCATCTTAAATGCCTATTTTCATTAATCATGAGTGATATTTCCTCCTGCTTTTACTTTAAATAATTGCCTATTTTAATTATATTACCGCTTCTTTTTAGTATTTTAAGTGCCTTTGTGCCTGCCTATTTTAACCAAAATAAATGCCTGAACTTTAGGGCTCTGGTCATCAGTAAAGACGTCGAGAAAGTTTTCACAGAATATCATTCGATTTGCTTTATCACAAACACAACCATCTTGTAAGATGAAAATTTAAATCTTCAAGCACAATTCTCCTCAAACTGTATGTTATAAACGTAAGGCAGTAGCGTGTTTTCTGGTTGAGCGCCTAGGACACCTTGCCGTTGCCTGTCTGACTCTTTTGATGTTTTGTGGTATTCTCACAGTGTACAGGACCTGGTGATTTCTTCTTCGTTACAGAAGCACACGCTCGGGAGTTCTGTATTCATAGTGTTCCTACTAGGAAGAGCACCATGACGCGGAACATTAAAATGTCGACGAAGTAATCGTCGTATAATGACAAATGAGTCACCGTTTTTAAAAAATGTTACAACAATGGCAATTATTGCGTGTGCGCATAACTCACATACTCACCTATATGTCATATTTACCGCCTTATTGTATGTTAAAAATTGCCAGGTTCCAATGGCCCAGCTGTATATAAAATATTGCACTTTAACTCGAATAGGTCATTTTTTCTTTCTCCAAATTTTCGCACGTAATACATATTTCCGCTTTCCTCTAAAGCCACTCCGCTTCCCTCGAAATTTTGCATGTAATGGCTTGAAGCCAAGCTACCACGTTTTCTCCCTTCAGTAGCATTATGAATAGTGTGACTTGGTAGTGCTGATCGCGTGCTGTACGTCTATTTTGATTTTACAGTTGTGTTCTGTAGAGCGCTTCAAAACGAGTATCATAAAATGAATTATACAGAGGAAGACACGGGAGATGCAAAAATATAATATAGCCAAGCTAGTATAGTATATATTATTATATATTAATACTAGTATATTATACGTTTCTATCGCATACGGAAAATGAGGATGATTATTCATTTATGGACATTGTTTTCCTACGAAACTTCCGCGCTAAAATCAGGACAAATGAACTGTCTTCAAGGACACAAAGTCACTAATTTTTTTTTTAAAGTTAAAGTGAAACAGGTGTTTATTTTTAAAATGTGTATTTGTCTTAAAATGCATTGTGTGTTTAAAATGTATTGATTTGAAATGTGCCTACTCTATTTATCCAATCTGGCAAAGTACTTTTTACCGAACTTTGGCGGCAGTTCTTACATTAACGCGAATTGACAGTGTATCATTCTCAGAACTTGTGCCTGGGAGAGGCTGCAGTTGTCAATCAAAAGTTAATCAAATGAAGGCAGCGATACTTTCCACTTGTTGTATATCACACCACTAGCTGTGTCCTAAGCTAACGCTTAGCTTTTCAGCATCTGAATGCGGAAAAATGAACCCTTACCTACTTGACCTTCCTTTCAGTTTAACGAAAAGCTGCAAATGATGACAACAGACCGGTTTCATCCTAAAACTGGTTTGTAATCGACAGTAACTTCTTAATAATATACCTGTATCAAACTTTGCCATCGAAACATCTGTACAATAACTTAATACTAGCACAACTGTTAAGTCCAACAGCTTTACACACTATTATAATGAAGTGAGGGCCCATGGACGGGAAAGAGCGGATAAGAGACTATTGAGCACCTGAAGCGTAGAGAATGGGAGCTGTCAAGAGCTGTTCTAAGGCGTGTGTTGGCTCATTATACTTTTAGGCTTTATTTCTTTCGTGTTGTGGTAGTGCTGCGGTAACAGTTGCCCTGTAGCGTCTGATCTCCCCTCTACAACAAAATGATAAAAAGCTCTGGTGTGGATATACAGCGATGTGAAATTCGGAGCTAAGATAAACCGAAACAATATATCGGTATGGAGATCAGCCAGTAGAGCAGTTCTCAGGGATGTATTCTAACTCTGTTATTGTTTAATTTATTTATAGATGATATCTCGGATGCCCTGTTAGCGGAGGAAATGAATGGCCCCAGTGGAAGGCACATGCAATCTTGTATTTCAATACACTGACGATCTAATTCTTTTATTGCTAACAAGAGATGGTTTGCAGAAAGGCATGCACATCCTAAAAGTGTATTGCCTGAAATGGAATATGATAGTAAATGTTAACAAAACCAAAACAACGACTTTAAAAAAATGGCTTCGGGTATGGCAGAGATGAAAGATGAAACTACAGAAATACAATATTGTATTAATTATAAAGCACAGGTCAACTAAATGAGTGTTTTGACGCGCGTTCCAGATATACCAGTAGATACACTAGAGAGTACGTACAGCGCTATGATTAAGCCTATTCTGCTATATGGAAGTGAAATATGGGGATGAGGGATAGCTGAATATTAAGTAAAATTCAAGTCGGTTTTTGGAAAAGGGTTATCGGGCTCTACAAAGGAACGTCAAACTGTGGGTCATGAGGGAGGTAGGTTGCTATGAAGATACGGTTAATAGTAAAACAAGGATGGTGAAATACTGGCTTACGCTAATGCAGGGAGATCAATACACACTTGACGTTGAATGTTATAGACACCAAATGCAAAATATAACACCAATGTTTTGGGCTGCAGAGGTGGAAAGAGGATTCTGAGAAATTGGTCTGTGTTCAAAATGGCAACGAGGCAATAAAAATAATAAAAAAAGTATGGAAGAAGGTTAGAGCAAGGATAGAAGGTATCAGCAGGTAGAAAATCGAGGCAGATTGTAACGAAAGTATCCTTGAGCCTATCGAATAACATTAAACTAACCCGGGGTAAAATGTGTATATGGTTATTCTAGGGAGAAAGGCGAGATCAGGAATAAACTAGTTTAGTCTAGGATGTTGGAAGGCTCACAAAATAACGGATAGTTCTAGGAGGGGATAAAGAATGGATTCTGGCAGAATGTACTCACTGGGAAAACCTGAGTAAAACGCTGTTCCCTAAAAACTTTTTAAGGTAAGTAGAGGACGACTGGCATGCTGGGATCTGTTTCCGAACTACACTAATTGATTAACGCATTTTCCTAGTCAAAGTGCGCGAAGCTAGAAACTATTTTCTGGTTAGAATGCAATAACTAGTGTAATTATAAATAATGTAATGTGTTTCCATCCATTATCTGTAAATTTCGTTTTTCCCATTTCAATATGATTATTAATACTGTTTTATTTGTATTATTATTTGTTCCTGTTTGAAACTGTGTATTACATTTAAGCATGTACGGTCTACGACCCATGCATAAAATAAATTTGTAATGTATATTAGAATTCTATAATAATAAATATACACCTACTACAACTACTACTACTACTACTACTACTACTACTACTACAAATTACCCATAATATTTAAATTTAAAGTTTAAAATTATCACTGTCATTTGTAGAACTTTCCAAATCATCCTCGTAAAATCTATATTTGAATTAGTACTCAAGCGTTATATGATCTTGAAACATGCATCGTTGTAGGGCGAGAGAGAGGGGGGGGGATAGAATAGCTTTCACAATTACAAAACATTAATTTCTTGTTAAATGTTTAATCCATAAATGAATACATAATATTACATCATTTTTATACTAAAAACCGAGAAAGAGGCGCATAAAACGCATGCTTTAAATGAGCAGAAATTAACATAAATTTCAACTTAAATGTTTGCCACTGGAAGATAGATGATTTTGAGTTTCGGCCATTTTTCTATTAAAGAGCATATTTTGTAGAGTTTTAATGTTGCTTCTCTTTATACGTGGTAATTCTGATTAAACTACTATTAGTTTACTATTGAATACTACAGAATACTGCAAAAGTATAGGAAAACAGATATGGTATATTTATAATTTAGTAACTAAAACATATAATTGAAGCACCATTCTCAATCCCTTTTAAATATCTTGCCGAACGCGCCAGATTTCATCTTCCTGTTTAATCTTTATTGCGAATATGTTCTTTGAAAATGTGCATAGTTATGTCTGCTCGCCACCGAAAAATAAATAATAAGAAGTCTTAATACATCTAGAACTATTTATCATATCGGTTTCAAAATGATTCGCTAGTTATGTTGCAAAAACTTTGAAATATTTGGCGCTAAGTTTGTGTTCCTTGTAAAGAAAGTAATTATTTAAATTTCTGAAACATTCTTGAGGTTTGTAATTTATATTGAGAGAAAGTAAGTCAAAGTCAATTATCAATTTTAGCGAATCCCAAAATGAATACTCTTGAAACAATTTTTAAAAATTTTCTTTAAATTTCCCATTGAACTTGTCTACTAGATACCGAAAATGACAATGAAAAAAATAATTTACTTGTGTGTGTCTATTAACGCTATAGCGGTCGCAATTTTTGTTTTTCTCAAAGAAACTCGGCATATAACCATCAATTAAAAAACTATTTGTAGAGTTAACCAGCAAATTTAAGACCAATGGGAGTTAGGTTTAACCCAATGCAACCAATGTTTTAACATTTTAATAATCCCTCTAGTGGTTGTTTTTCTCCACATAACTCATCATATTTCATTAAAATAAATTAATAAAAAAATAGTTTCTCAAAATCAGGGCAATCGGGTTATTAGGAGGGTAAACCTGAAAACCAAGTGGGAGCTAAAGCAAAACTTAAAAAATCCAAAAAAGCCAAAATTTAATTTTTTTAAAGGAAAATCCGTATATGCCATTGAAATAAAACAAGAAAAATAATTTCTAAAAAACAGTGAAATAGGATTATTAGGAATGGGCGTATATCTGAAACCCAATATTCATAAAACGCTCCAGCGACATTAATATTTGTTCGTTTTTTTTTTTTCAACAAAAGTCGGTACATATCATTTAAATAAAATAAGAAAAAAATTACGAAGGTCGAACCATTAGGAGTTGGGATATACTTGTAATCTCCCAAATTTACAAAGCACTCTTGGTTTAATTTTTTCTATATTGTTTTAAAATAAACGGACTAATTAATTCTGCATATAAACTGTGTTAATAACGATGCATGTGTTTTAATTTAACAAAACCATCGTCGTGAAGCTAACAAATGTGAAAAATTAATCCAATATGTGTTTAAGAATTATATTTATATGTAAGATCGCTCTGTAATAACCTTCAGTAAACATTTCCATTACATTGTTTTTACTACAGTAACATTTAAATTAAATTTCAAAGTCAACGAAAATTGATGAAACTTTTGAATGTATATTGTTGATTGTGTATATATGCTTAGTACGTTGTATTTGTTTCTGAATAGTACCATGTTTTTGTTTTATTGAAACATTTGAACATCTCTTCATAAATACACCTTGTAACTGGAAACTTTCGGTTATTTTTCTCTATTTTAGTTAATGTAAAAGATGATATCAAGTACTTAGCTCATAAATAAGATTACATTTAAAAAAAATTAAAAATACCAAAACAGTATAGCTTTGTCTATCTATGGTAATACCATTAATTTTTGTGGTTCAATCTCAATAATAATAATAATAATAATAATAATAATAATAATAATAATAATAATAATAATAATAATAATAATAATAATAATAAACTCTAAAAATACTGTTTCTCTTTTGTGATGTAGAATGTAAGAATTGTAATTTTGTTCCTCTTATACATACAGGAATATCATAATTACTTCGTTAAATAATAAGGTCTAATTTGGATTTTGTATTCATTTATAAAGCTATTCTACTTAGTGTGCAATTCGCTTAGTTTACCCTGCTCTTGCGTGATGGACTTTTGTATTTATGTGCACACAAAGACACAAAATTTTATTACCACAGAATGAAAGGAATCGCGAGAAGGAGCTCGATACAAATGAAAGCGCAAACTCAACTAACACGTTCCCACTTATCCCAAAAGTGCTGACAAGAGAGCCGCATGTTTGTACGGGAACAAACACAAGAACAACTTTCGCCGGTGTTTACACCAGCGTTGAGGAACCCCGTCCTCTTAGAGCAAGGCGACGACTTCCGCGGTGAAAACTTGAAGCGGTATCCGACGGTCATCTTGAAAAGGTTCAAAACTCGTTAAGAGTCTTGCTCATGGTCGAAATTTAAATGCCACATCAGCGAGGGGAAATTGCTGCTTAATATGACCAAGTACCGCGTCCTTGGAGCTTGCATGCAGCCAGCTGAGGACTGGACTTCGCCTTTCTTGGTCTGCCTGTAACAACGCGTTTCGCAACCAGGAAACGCTCGTCCTGCATTGAAACGGAAGGCCTGTGATGCAAAGAGATTAAAACAATACATTTCTATCCTGTTGCATTTTTGTCGCCTCTATAATGCGTTTGTTGAGATCGATTACCCGTGGTGGCTGAAGGGCGCTAGCACCAAGAGCTGATATGCGATTCATCTTAAAGCAACTGCACTTGGATTTAAGCAACCGTGATCACTAGGGCAAACGCTAACACGATAAAAATTCCTTTACCAGTAATATATGACTTAGGGCCGATTGCATAGAGCTAGCTCGAGTTTAGAACATTAAATTAACCATCAGTCATACTTAACTTGGAAAATTTGGTTGTATAAACGTTAATCTAAGAATATTTCGTCTTAACCTCAAATTAAATCTAACTTGCAAAATTTCATAAGTTACAATAGTTTAGTAATTGTTAAATCATACATTTCCCAGAGTACAGAAGCAAAACAACTTTATTTATATATAAAATATTGTATAACATTTTAATTTTATGTAGATAAAGTTTCTTCAATGTTTCACTGTTTATTTCCGCGAAATAACAGAGAAGCTCAATGTTATGCTAGACTAACCTTACGAGCGATATATTGTACAGATTTTTCATTATTCTTACATTTCATCCGATGATGAATTTCACTGTGCTCCTCGTGCTTAGCAAAAGATGCTGAAGAACCGGAACAGATGTTACGTCCCAGATTACAATCACAAACTAAGCGAAATCATGCTTTGAATTTGATGCTCATGATACTAATAACTTTACGGTTCTATGAGAAAGGGAGTTTCTAAATAGTTATTGGAGCTATATTTAAAGTGCATAAAACAACGGCTAGCAGAACCATGTATAAAGTTACTAGAGCAATTGGAGTTCTTAGGCGTCAGTTCATTAAAATAGAGGATGATGTACGGAAAATGATGGTAGGCTTCTACAATGTTCGCAACTTTCCTGGTGTTTTAGGTGCTATAGACAGCACACACATGGGGATGATAATACAGACGTCTAAGAATAGAATTATATTCTTTGGCAATTCCTCCCATGTACTCCTTTATCTTTAATTGAGATCGAATCTGGTTTTTTTTTTTCAATTATTTCCTTACATTTTAGCACCAGATCTATAATAAATAATCTCCTTCTCATGTTTGCTAAAATTTGCCGTTCGTATTCGCTTTGACTTTTTCTTAGCCATGTTTGAATACAAGGCAGAAAATATGAATACTTGATTTTCTCAGGTTAAATAGGTGAACACCAACTCCCTCTAAACACGAAGTTTCTATAATTTCGCGATGTTGCCATAGGTTCGACGGCTTGTGCAAACGAGATTATGTATACTGAAGTTATTTTTATGCAACAGAAACGACGACTAACTTCTAGTTACCCTTTAAATGCAATTTAAAAAAAAAACACTAGAGGTTAGTCATCCATCATTTCTGCTGCATAAAAATAATCTTAGAATATATAACCTCGAGTTTGCAATAACCGTCAAACTTAATGGCAACATCACGAAATAATAGAAACTTCATGTTTTGAGCCAGTTGATATTCAACCGTTCAGCCTGAGAAAAGCAACAGTTATTCAATTTTCCCATTTCCTAGACATGCGAAGGTAGGTCGGGCCTAACCATTTTCTAGATATGATAAAGACAAAAACTGTATTTCACTTTTCAATATAGTTACCCTGAATTGCAATACACTTCTCACATCTTTGAATTAACCATTTCACCCCCCCCCCCAAGAAATATCAGGAGTCTTGTCTGCAAAATGAGCGTAAACAGCATCCATCACTTCGTCACACTCAAATTTCCTACCTCGAAAGTCCTTCTTGAGTTTTGAGAAGAGGAAATAGTCACTGGGATCTGGCTGTAGGGTGGATGGTCAATCTCCTTGAGGCCCCATTTCTTCACAGCTTCCTTTGCAACAAGAGCTGTGTGCACAGGCATGTTGCCGTAAAGAAGATGCACACCACCACTAAGCTTTCCTCGCCTTTTCCCTTTGATTGAAGCATGTAGTCTGTGCAGTTAGCCAGCATGGTACTCCCCATTTACTGTGGTGTTCCTCTCCTTGAAGTCAATCAATAAAGGAGTATTCCTTCACATTCCCAAAAGATTGTGGCCTTGGCCTTTAGAGGCGGTGCTTCGCCAGGTTTATGCCACTCCATTGATTCTCTTTTGGACAAGGGATCATAGTAGAGGAGCATCGTTTCATCTGTGACAATGGTTTGCAGAACCTCTCTCTCGTTGCCACGGCAGAGCTCCAAAAATGCCTGACATCAGATGACTCGTTGCTGCTTTTGGACTGAGGAAAGAAGTCTAGGCACCCATTTTGCACTAACCTTATTCATGTTAAAATGTTCATGAATAATTCAAAGGACTGTTGTTTTAGAAAGGCCCAATCTTGCTCCTATTTCTGTAACTTTGAGCCACCGATCTTCCATAATTTCTCCTTCCAAAAGAGCCATGTTTTCAGGAGTGAGCACCTCCAAGCGTCGACCTGCACGCTCTTCGTCTTCAATGCTTTCTCGACCCATTGAAAAAGTTTGGCGCATTCTTTTACGTAGAATATGAGGGGGATGCTTCTGTGTTTTTTAATACATGTTGAGCAATTTTAACTTATGAAGAATAATTTGGATCAAATATATTAACTACATTCCGGTTTCCAAATGTTGGGTGTAATATAGAGCTGCTCATAACCATGTTCCCCAGCGTGTTAAAATTTTTGAATTTGTAAAACTATAAAAGGTTGAATTTTTTGAAATGGTTCTTTGTGTAAATTTGATTACAATTTATAAATATTGAGATAGTAAATAATAACTTTTAAACTAAATTTAATACTATGTATAAGTATAACCATCACACTTGAACTCAATTCGAAGAACTCCTTAACAGCCACCTTCATATCGTGAGAGAACGGCTACGATCAGAAAAGGAGGGAATTCACCGATGTGACGTTATTGTTTGCGGTGCGTGTGAACTACATCAGTGCTGCCAAGTTTCAAGACTGACTCGATGGCACATATTATTCGGAAATATTGAGCTTGTAAATCAAATAGAAACATAAAATAAAAATGTGCATGTAAAACAAGTAAATATGCTGCAGAATTTGCAATCTGGTGAAATATGCTTATTAACAAAACAAGCAAAATACGCATTATATGCAACATAAAATCTTATTTAAAATGTTGAAAATTGAATAATTACCTACATAAAACAGTTTTTGACAGTAGAAAATAAATGTGCAGTTGAAATAAAATCCTGTCCCTAGTCTGTACCAAATCGTCATTTTATTTTCTCGTTTCTTTCTCCAATTTGTTTTTGTCTTTAGTTGTCTTTTTCATTGCTCAGCTGCTCTAGGCTATTCCATTTGCGTTAACCCATTGAACTGATCATCTGAACATATTTAAAGCAATGGAAGCTGTACCTAAAGTCAAAATCGATAAATTATTTACAAGGCTCATTTTTTGTTCGGTGATCAAAGAACCAAGTAATTTATCGGTTACTAAATGTCCAGTATTTGTCCTTGATGTCAATCTTGGGATCAGCTGACAAAACACATCCAGGAAATCCTCTACCTCACAAGGCCATATAATCTACAACAGGTATTCATAGCCCCGTGCTATTCTATGGAAACACATTAGCAATGTAAAGTAGAAGCTACATAGCATGGGATTTACTTCGTTATAAGGGCTGTGCTGCTTGAAGGCCCTTTGTCTTGCGCGCACGCACGCCCGGAATCCGCTTGTCTGATAAATGTTTCACAAAATCTTGCCTTATGTTTGTACTGGGAAGTCAGTATAACACTGTCGGTATTCGGTCCGAAATATTTCTCCCTGGGGTCTCTCGAGTTCGCTTCGAAAGTCTCCTGGTGCCGCTGAAAACCTTTAGTCATCTATCTAAGTTTATCTGCTGTATTTCACCCCTGCTGCAGCTGTATTTTTTCCTTATTTTTCATTCGAAGGTGACTTGGCTTCCATAACATTTTTTTCACATTCAATTCCACATAAATCCCATCACTTCAGTTCTTCAGTAACAGCACACGCGTTAAGAGAAAGTTTTGCTACTAGGTGCCCGTTCATTGCATTTGTGATCATTACAGCCCAGAAGTTAGGCAAAATGCCCTTCTATATATTTAAGTGTCAGATAGAAATGAACATGTTTCCGTACAATTGGGGTCCGTAAGACCAGATTTTATTTTGCCTATTTAGGCTTCAGTTCCCTATTTTAAGGTTTAAAACTTTTTTTCTTCTTTCGTGTTTCGGATCAATGTGCAATTTTTCTGCAATTATTTGCGCAGTCTAAAAGAACACCTAAGATTTTCAATAATTCGAATTTTCACTTCACAAAGAGAATCTTGTTATACATTAATTTCCTTTCAAGCAGTCAAAAACTTTTTTTCTCAGCCCATTCACTAAAGCTCTTTTAAAGGAACGCACGGTTACTTCGGGGATTTGAATATCAGAAAATAGAGAGGATGAGGGAAGTACTGTTGTTTTAAATAGTCTTGACGAATGACCTAGAATCGATCTGGGCGAGACAATTCTAGAAAATATGCGGTGAGGGTAACTTCTCAGCTGCATAAATGTAACAAACAATGCAAGCTGCAATTAGGATTTTGTGAAGGCGATAATATCGGCGAGGCCGGAAACTTATGGACCTACCCTCGTACAACTTCAGGCAACTAATACCTAAAAACAACAATTTTTTCTGCAAAGTTTATGATAATTGCGTTTAAATTATTTTTATCTGGCAGTTTACTGCTTATTTTAAATGTTTCAAGTGTCTTTTTGCCTACCTTTGCCTAAACATCCCTCTTTAGCGATATAGAGCAATCGCTGATCCATTTTGTTCAAAACTACATGTTTATATATTAATACTTGAGTGACATTTTATTTTCTTTGTTTAAATATCTATACAATAAAACCTGTTAACAAAAGTGTGTCAATGAAAATTCAGTCTTTCTAAACGACATATTGTATCAAGATTAGTATTTAATCGGTACACTATCTCAAGATTATTGGCAAAATACAAGAAAGCTGTGAATTTCAAACGATCGCCTGCTGTTGCTAATAGCACGGTATTGAAACGACTCTCATTTCAGGACAGTTGAAAAGAGAGTGGGAAGTTATTACTGCTGTAGTGGTTTCCAGCAAAAGGTTCTCTGCTTGAAGGTCACTAAAGACATTTGGAAAACGAAAACGGAACTTATCCACTGAGCTAAAGTAATTTGCAGTTAAGTCGTCATCTCAGACAAATCTAAATTTAACTTAAAGAGAGCTTTATGGAAAATATATACCCATCATTGTAGAGCTGAAGAATTTCTTCCAAAATGTATGGATTCAACAGCATAGTTAACTGAAAACGCGATGATCTGGGCTATTATCTCCAAGTAGATGCATTACATTGTAAAGTAGAGGGAACAGCATATGAAATGTATGCATTCACCTTAAAAAAAAAAAAAAAAAAAAAAAAAAAAAAAAAAAAAAAACCACCAAGGGGCATTCTTCGTATGTCGGGCCATATATCCGATCCCCTCCCCTGAGGGTGTAGCCCGATGGGTGGGGTCCTGTGTCCCGCAAAATGCCACCCAAAAGAGCTTGGGTTGCCCACGTGCAGAGTCGCGAAGGCTTATGGTAGTTTAGGTCGCATTACCAGTGGTACTGGCAGCCTAGAAGAATGGAAGATGCGGGTATGCATATGGAGTCTTAAAACCACACACTATTATTAAAGCACATGCAGCTTCATAATCGCAATTGTGGCATGTTATGACTGGCAATAACTCTCTCTCGCTTTTTAAGGCTAACCTAACCACTTATTTGCCATTGCACAGATGGGGTGGCTTTGGCGGTAACACTTGGGACTCACATTCAGGAGGTTTCGGGCTCAATTCCTTTGATGCCAGTCATCGGATTTTTTAGTGGTTTTCTCTGGTCGCTTAGGCGAATGCTGGGGCCATAATCACTTTCCACGAACTCTCCGCTCTTCCATTTATTATGCTAGTTCTGTTACAGAATCGAAAGGGCCAGGGCAACGTGAGCTGACGCTTGTAATGTTGTCTTGCGTTTTGTAAAGGTTTCTGCCCCGGCGTCAGGCAAGGACGCGAACCATCTGAGGGGCTCGAACTATTTAGGAGGGGGGAGCAATC
The DNA here is from genome assembly GCA_030762175.1 of Metallyticus violacea. NCBI lineage: Eukaryota > Metazoa > Arthropoda > Insecta > Mantodea > Metallyticidae > Metallyticus > Metallyticus violacea. The sequence continues at coordinate 56,117,173 of CM060841.1, forward strand.
GCGCCGGGTCATTAAAAATACCTTCTACGTCCGCGCACTCACTGCCCGCGGATGCTGGTTGCCCAGTGTCTCCCTCCCTCACGTCATTCCTTCCTCTGGAGCTGAAGCCAGGTTCTTCTACGAATAAATCTGGTCTAGCGGCAGCATTTGCGACTAATGATCCAGATGTCTTGGGGTTGAATTCCCTTTAGGTCAAGCTGTCTGAGAAGATGAATGTCAGACAGTTTTAAGGCGCCAAGGACTTCAAGCTCATTTGCAGCATCATTAACTCACAATCCCTACAGACTTACACCTATAGTATTCAGTCCATAGCCTAGGGACATCTCGAGAAAAACAATGCAGTCAAAGCGACAATAAACAAAATATTAAACAAAACAAAAAATCTTTCCTTATCGACAGGCGAAACTGAACCACAGAACACTTCCTCTCAGAGCACAAAGCGCAATTCTTTTGAAAAATTTGAACTAACAATTTGTTTTCAGCCTAAATTAGCAATAAAAAGTTAAAGTATTAAATTATTACGTAGATGACATCAAATCACTCCCTACTTATAACGCCACAAAATGGACGATAAAGGTATAATGGAGGAATACAGTTCCTTTTCCATGATGAGAACTCGCTTCCTACGACTAGCTCAACCAGTTATGCAAATACTTTTTATTTGTTGGCATAAAGACTGTTACAATCTCTGAAAGCACCTGTACCTCGTGTTTTGGCAAAAGTTTTGCTGCAAACACGTCACCCTCATTGTTGAGTTCAGATGCAGCAGAAAGAGTACTTTACTTGACGTTTAATTATGAAATGAGTTGCTGTGCTAACTCTTCGTTGGATTGGAAATTTTCCAGATTCTTAAGAAAAGTTAAAATCAGTAGGATGCTTGTGTGCCGCACCATCAATCTCTTCAATGAGTTCGGTACTGTTGTTAACCGTTTGAGATCCGGACGCCAGACCTGTGACCACCGGCAATTGTCAAAGCACTGGCACATTCCATGTTGGCAGAAATTAGTTAGGAAGCAGATGATGATAGCCCTTGAGCTGAAACATCTATGAGGTCCTTGTTCAGAGTGGTTGAAGTGAGGGTTTTTTCCTCGCAGTTCTGGACATTTCTAACTTTGAAATGAAGCAGCAGAGGGCGCTGAGATGCTAACAATGGTCACAGGAAAATTCTTTTTACGGATAAGAAAGTATTCAATTTTGAACAAAATTACATTTGTAAATAGGACAAAGGGAATGCCTCTAAGCTTGTGGAAGGACCCTGAAGGTCCAGAGATGCCACCATTCTGCCTAATCTTTTAGTGGGCAGCTACGATGCCAAACTCAATTTGAAGATAACCACCAGAGTGTAGAAACCACCCTGCTGAAACCTGTGGTGAAGAATCTGAACATGGCTTTGTTCAAGAATAGACATTGAGGCTTCCAGCAAATTGAGCTCCAACCCATAAGGTAAGGTCCACCGAGATCTGGCTTGAGAGAAATGTTTCAGAAGATATGAAGTGCTCAAGAACGGCCACCTAGCAATCCCGACGTGAACTTCCTGGGATTACAAACTGTAGTTACTGCATGAGGGTATGGTTTGCGCGAAAAGACACCCAATCTTGAAATTGTAAAGCAATCCATGGAGTTAGCATTAGCGGATTTCCCAATGGAGGTAGTGCGTGTTGCTATAGATGAATGAACAAAGAGACTTCGGTCGTGTGTGAACGCAGACATTCTGAGAAGGGTTGGGTGCTAAACGTTTGGAATACATCAGAAAATACCTATAGCATATAAAAGTTTAACTACGTTGTAGTTAAACTTTGTAACAGTATTTGGCAAACCTAAGTGTATGTTGTTATATTAGCAGTAGATGTGACGAACACATTTTTAATAATAAGTCGAACTTTTAGAACAAAAAGTAGTAGCATAAATGTACATTCAATGAGCATTGTTATGACAACCAATATTGACTTAAAAAGTGTGTTAAGATAACAGTTTATCGTTATGGATTCCAAAACTGTTTTTCAACAGCTTTTTTTTTTTTATTTTAAGCTTCTTTTCTGCAAATAAACTGTTTTATATTCTTTTTCTTTCATAACCGTCAATTTTTCACAAATTCACAATATTAAAGCGCATGTGTAAGTTCTTTTTAATAACACTATGTTCAGAAACGTGATATGTTAGTACAAAAAAAAAACTGGCAATGGCTTGAAAGAGCAAACAAACAGCAGCGTGAAAAGGCAGTATTAACCTCCAAAACAGTTCTATTCCATACTCGGGCCTTGCGGAGAAAGTAAAAATAAACACATGCATGTGAGGTCCATCATGAATTTTATGCCTGGTGGAGTAAGCGTGAGGTGTACTTGAAATCCTACTCACGGAATATTCTGCTATCTACCTGTTTCGTAGCACATATGGTGATGCAAGCCATTCTGGCAAGCCGGTCCGCCCAAACATTCCCACTCAGCACGCTCTCGACCTTGTACTCACAAACTAGACCTCGTCGGTGATCGAACTCTTGCATCTCCTAAATAAAACTGTTCTTGGTTTGAAGAAACGAACTTGGGAATGTTTATATTAAATTCAAAAGCAAATCAGAACAAAATAACTATTTTTCCTCTAATTGAGGACAACAATATGGTCAACATGGAGAAAGATAATTAGAAGAAAAGAATCGCAAAAATAATTTATGTGAGGCACAAGGTAATTGTTATACTGGAAAACCCATACACTTTTTCAGTTATGTTTTATGAACAAGATAGCATAATACTTTGTCGCATATTTATGAGCTTCAATGAAAACATATTTCTGAAAATACTAAATATAAATCGAAGTCCACATTAGGAAAAAGAAATTTGTTAATTTTGATAATTTATTCTTCTTCTTTCCTTCTTCCATTGGGACACTGTCCTGTATTCCCCAGCTGAGATACTTTACTATGTCTCTTAAGAAATGTCGCCTTTCAAATTTGGTATTTTGTAAGACTTTAATGATTTTCGTTTGTTTGGCAATATTATTCACAGGATGCCATTGTTATTATGATGTATACTGTGAGCATGTGATATTGTTTATATTATTATTATTATTATTATTATAACATTGGGTAGAAGGTATAGTAAGACGAGGGAAATATTTATTCTCACAACTCGTTACACACCGACAGGAAAATATGTATCTATAAAACAATAGAAAGAAAACGAGAAAGAAGGCCAATCCAGTTATAGATGCGGACAACTCAATTCGAAACTGCTTTAGTGGCTTTGCTGCAACCAACGGAGAGCTTCTTGTGTCTGATCCCTGCCTCATATAGATAGCGTCGAATAATGTGGAAGCTAAAATTGGCAAAGGATATTAATGATTATAAATAAAAACTATTACATCTTCTATAAACAGCATATTTGTTTCGACAAACTTAGGCGAAAGAAAAGATCTTGTGGAACCTTACACAACGATAACAGAGAATGTGTACAAATTGGACAAACATTTAAATCCATATTTTCACCGATACCGAGCAGAAATTCATGCTATTACCACCATTTGAAAGAGGATTATTGGCAGTTATTGTCACTCTTAAATGCAATCAATGTGCGCCTCACGTATCCAGGAGGTACTCCCGTTATTGGCAAATTCTCTCAAACATAATCGGTTGCTGATGGAAGTGTAGAAGCGTAAACAGTGTCCCTGACAGACGTACACTGCGAGGTCCCAGGCCCCGTAGACCAAGTACAGGTATGCGGCGATTGCATAACCAAAACAACGACCTGGCCGATATTTTAGGTAATTCCGGACGTCTGCATATCAATGTGGTGGGGCCCCGTCTTTCTGTTAAATGTATATCTGCCCGTGACTTGTGTTCCAGTATGTTCAGCTAATATGTATGTGCTCTGTAATATCTTCCATGAATAAACTTAGCCGCACTTGTCATCTGGAAGAGGCATAAAATATTCACTTTAGGGCTGTAGATTCTAGAACTCCCATATCCGGAACACTGTGATTTTTGGCTTTTCCGATAAATAAAGTGTCGGTTCATTTCTAAAAATGAAGCATCCCTTCCGACCCTCATTCACTTTCATCATGGCCAGCAATTTTCAAGATGCTTTTCCCCCAAATGGCATATCAATATGAAATTGCAAATGTCTCTTTCAAATGGTGATATGGTGCATTTCTGTCCAGACTGGTGAAAATTTGGGTCACGTAGTAATTTATATATACCGGGTATATTGGTATATTGATAAACCTGTTGCTGCAGTAATATGACAATTAATTGCGGACAACTCTAACATCAGACCAAATAATCGGTCGACTTTCCCAACTATTGTCAATTATCTGATTTTAATCAGATCAAAAGTAACAATTCATAAGTAATCTGTCTCCTAGATTAATTTCGTTCTAAAGTTTTTGTCTTTATAACTACATTTCCCATAAGTTACGTACTCAACTATTTTCGAAAGGTATTCAGTGTGATCACTGCACTTTTTGTGGTGAGCGCTTTCTCTACAAATTTACAGCACTTTCACGTTAAGGCTATGCACTTTCCATACATGCGCCTAGTGCATTCGTGTGTGGACGACTTAATCCTTACCGCAAGGCTGCATTTGAAGGTAAATGAAGTTATTGCCCATCCTGATGTTCCGCTATGAACATCAAAAGGAGCAAGGAATAAAAGTTGTGTGATAAAAGAAATATTTTCGTGTCAGATCTACTTTTCTTCATTTCATGCAAGCATATTGTTGCTAATATAAGGGACATTCAAATGAGAAGTCAAAGTTTCTTTCTTCTGGAAACGTAATTAATGCAAGAGTACTCTCATATCTCTACCAACATCAATCCAGCACAAGCTGTTTAGTTTACTTAATGCATGCCTTCAAATTCAGGTGAAAAATTAAAATATTTGTATCCATTGACTTTCATACATTTGGAGAGCTGAACTACCGGTTGGATCGTGCATTTCAACTGGATGAAGATGTGGAGAACGCCATTCGGGACTGGCTTTGCTAGTGGCCAACTACCATCAATTGAATATTCGGTTTAAAATACGACGTATGACTTTCAAGCATCGGTTTTAAATTGTGTTAACTTATCTTGATGTTTCGCCTTTTCTTCTTCATTTCAATAACTGCTGCCAAATGTTTCCACTAACTGTTAACCACCAAGACTTCAGATTTTAGTTTTGCTTTTGCCATGAACGTTGTTGTACTACTTTTAAACACAGAAAATGTTGTTTCATGGGCATTTTATCGACTCAAATGAAACCATAGACCTACAACATTAATATGTCTAGAAGTAGTATTTTTTTCACATTTCCAATTTGATTAGCTTAGACTCCAGTCCCTGGTTCATCGTAAGCCATGTACCGTCACGGGTGGCCGAGGACGTTAAAGGGTGGAATCGTGACGGGAGGTCTGGGGTTCGAATCCCCCCAGGACCGTCCTCCCTGATTGAGGTGTGTTCCAAGTTTTCCTCAGTCTTCATAACTGGCAAATGCTGGGGATGTACCACAAACTTAGGTTTAGAACGTTTCCTTCCTTAAAAAAATCCTTTCCCAATTTAACATTTCGTTTTACATATCGCCAGTGTCCACCGCCTGTGGTGTCTCAGTAGTAAAAACGGGCGTTAAACAATAATAATAATAATAATAATAATAATAATAATAATAATAATAATCCTAAGCTACCTACTGGAACATCCAGGGAACTATGCTTCAATCCAACCATAAACACAAAGCTATAAATATATCCTAAAGGAATTTACTTATCATTCAGTTTTTAACAATGAAATTAGTAGTAATCATGAGATAACACGTCTTTATAAATGAATGTGGATAAATATATGACACAAACCGCACTAATGGTTTTAAAGCATCACTAAATCCTCTTTACAGAAGACTTCCAACAAATCAACAGTACTCTACGTTCATTCTTAAAGTGATCCTAATATAAACAACCCATAATGTATCTTTCCGCGTTCACGCCAGGAATACATTTTGCAGTCTGGGAGGAATGCAACAATGTGTTACTTTGAAGCTCTATATAATTAAATAATTTGAAAATAATAAAATTCATACAATAAATATTATATTATATTAATGTACATGCTATTTAAAGAATTTGCCTTTAGATTTAAATTATTAACATGGTACTATTTTTCTTCAGGCGCGTTCCTTGTGTTGTACTTCGGTGCATTGAAACTGCAGGTCATCATGTGACTTTGTTATGGTCCAGAACACTCTTTACTGTAAAAGTAGCTTACTTTTCGTTTGAGTACGAATGCCATGAACAAAACAGAACAGTAAAGCAGAGAGACACAAATAGTTTCATAAAACTTCAGCAGAATTATGCCCACCTTTTTATAACATTGAGTTATACAAAAAGTAATATTTCATTTCTGTAAAAAGCTGTACATGTAGTTGCAGTTGCTACGGCTCTTAGCGGCTATTGAAAGCTTTGACTTGTTAAGCTTTTTTTAAAAACCCCACACGCACCTGAAATTTAGCGTTTTCTACATATTTTCATTAATTGAACCAGTCTTTCGCAGCTGTGTTCTCTTTGTTTTTTCCTTTGTATGATACCCATAAGATATTTTTTTCTTCTACCAGTATCTTTGAAATACGAATGAAGCAAATAAAGTGCATTCCTGGTACACATAGAACCGTCCAGATCATTTTCATCTTCACATTGTAATTATTATTATTATTATTATTATTATTATTATTATTATTATCATTATCATCATTATTATTTATTATTATTATTATTATTATTATTATTTCAGCTTGCGGATCTGCTTATTTCATTATTTCTGCCCAAACTTTACACAAGTTCTTGCCAGGATCAATGTCTAACTTTTTAGCACCTTCACGCGGCTTCGGTGTATACACAAACATAATATTGCATTCGTATCCATTAGGTGTCTCAGCAGGTGTTACACCGTGGTCATCGTGACGTTACAGGCCTTACACAAGCAGATGTGACGTCACGAAGGTCGTGCTATGGCTCTCACACCCGCAATTTAATTCTTACAAAGATGATGGATATCACTGCTATATTACGAATAAAATAAAGAAATAAATAAATAAAAACTTAATTGCCAAAGCCTTAAACCCTTTCAAAATAATTAGTAAGTAAGCATTAAAAAATTAAATACAGGAAAAACGTTGCAAACGCCATTTGTGCACACAATGTTTTAAGCAATAATTTCATGTTTCGAGGAGCACGACAAACTTTCCTAACGACTCCACAACACACAGTATTTTTTTATATAAGTCAATGCTTATTTCATAAACTTTCATTCAAAAAAGGTTTATGAATACGTTCCTGCGACTCCCATTAAACAAAAGACATTTTCAAATCCAGAGTAAATCAAAATATGAAATAATGTATAGCCCTCCACAATCATTTCACGTATTAAATCTGTTGTCTGTTTTATACAACTTCAGTAAACACGAGTTTCTCTCATCCTGCAGACCTTGTTGCCATGTTTTCTTACAAGGCAATAAGATTTTTGCAGTCATCACACTCTTTCACATATTTCACTGTGGAGTGTGAAACATATCCTGCTATATAAAATGCCTCCTGCACCCAAGATCGCGGGTTCAAACCCTGTCAGGATCGATGGCTTTTTTCGGGCGTAAAAATCGTAAGTATGGCTTCCTTCGGAAGGGAAGTAAAGCCGTGGGTCCCATGTCGTACATTTACGACACAATAAAGAACCTCAAGCCTGAAAGAAGAGACCTCTGAGCAAAATTTGTTGGCCATTTCACGCTCTGGTTTGAATGGAACGCTGATGACCTGAAATGTTAAAAGTCCTTAAATAAAACGAATCAAAAAAAAAAAAAAAAAAAAAAACTATATTAAATAATATTGAAGCAGCATTGGTATCAATTTCATTTTTTCTTCATTTCGTGACAGCAGAATACAAATGTATTCTGCATGTCAGTTCCTTGGAGATTTCAACTACATTTAAAGAAACGCTTTTTAATAAAAATTCCCCATAAGATGAGGACCTCAAGATGAAGACTGATGACTTTTAGTTTCTTCACAGTCAGATAATTGGTAACAGGAGTTACACGTTTGTCTTTGAAGTGGGTAGTTCGAAATTTTCTTAATAGTAAATACCTGCAATCTTGAAAAGTTTTAAAAATATAATCAATAATAACTGCATAAACTTTTTATGAAAAATAACATTTTTACACCCAGGACTTCGAACAGGTTCTCTTAAAGAATCCCTGAGAGGAAGCCTAATTTCTAAATTTCCCACATTAACAATTTCCCACCATGAAAGTATAACTTTTATGAATTCTGCACTACCCACTATACAGTGGTCTTTAAAAAGGTTTTCAGAGTCACAATACTTTTCTCATTAAAAGGATGAACTAGTGAAATATTCTGGCGCTCAATACTTGGGGGATATAACACATTTTTTATAACGCTGGCGCTAACTTTACAAGGCTACTTTCTTCTAAAAAAATAAAGAATTTTCAACTCCTTTACATTGGCACTTAAAACAATTCTTTTCTCCTCAATATGGAAAAATGAACCTTTGTTCATTACCTTTAAACCAGCCGATTGTTTCTAACACTTTGAATAAGTGCACAGTATCAAATAAACTTTGGATCAAAAGGCTTGTCAATATAAGGCTTAATGAGACACCACAAAGAAGTTGAAATGCATCTCTATTCATTCTGTTTGTTGTTACGTATTGGAGACAGCACAACAAACCCACATTCATGTGACACTATTAAGTACCTGAAGTATTAATTTCTCTCAATTCTTCTGCAGGCAATGTTTTAACAGCATATAAGGCAATAATATCCCCATTAGTACCAAATGAAGAGGTAGACATGAATGCCTGAATTTTACTAGCGATATAATTATATCTAGCAAACCTAAGCGACCCCCTATATGTCACTTTTTGATTTAAATAAATTTCATCAAAAAGTATATTAACAATTGTGTAGCTCTATATCTTTACTGTCTATCCCTCGTCACCGAACAATTTCTACCCAACCTCATTCAGCATGTCAGTTCAATTGCCATCTCAACTCTAGGAATCCACAACATTTAGTCTCTCGCTTTTTTCTTATTCTTCTTCCTCATTTTCTTCTTCTCATCTCCCTCCTCCTTCCTTTTCTTTGTACTCGAGAAGAATCATGGAAAACAAATGGAACTGTAACACCATTTTATCAACTTTCATATTCCTCTTCCTCATTTTCTTTTTCTCCTCTCCCTCCTCCTTCCTCCCCATTGTACTCGAGAAGAATTATGGAAAACAAATGGAATTGTAACACGATTTTTTATCAAAGTCCATATTTTCCTTCCTCATTTTCTTCTTCTTCTCTCCCTCCTCCTTCCTCCCCATTGTATTCGAGAAGAATTATAGAAAACAAATGGAACTGTAACACGATTTTTTATCAAAGTCCATATTTTCCTTCCTCATTTTCTTCTTCTCTCCCTCCTCCTTCCTCCCCAATGTATTCGAGAAGAATTATAGAAAACAAATGGAATTGTAACACGATTTTTTATCAAAGTCCATATTTTCCTTCCTCATTTTCTTCTTCTTCTCTCCCTCCTCCTTCCTCCCCATTGTACTCGAGAAGAATTATAGAAAACAAATGGAACTGTAACACTATTTTTATCAACTTTCAAACTAGATTAAATATTTATATTCACATTAATTATTAATTTGGCCTTTTGTGTATTTTATATAGCAATGTATATGCACTCTGTATTTTTGCTGGTTCTTCGCCTGGTAGAGTGGAAGAGAAGGCCTAAATAAATAAACATTTGTCCATTCCATTCCAATGCATTTTTCTTTTGTGCGGTGTAAAATCAACTGAAATTATAACCTATCTGAAGAACTATACATATATAGTTAAAGCATATCTAATAAAAGCCAGGAACATGTTTTTTTTATTTTATGTTATATATATTGTGGTCAAAATTTGTATCCACAGTACTTATCTTCTCGTTTTCTAAGCTGATCACTGGATGCTGTTCACTTCTGGTCTTCAGCACCGAACATTATACACTAGTGCTTTACAGCAAGATATTATTATTATTATTATTATTATTATTATTAAATGCAATAGGAATTCTTGCAATTTAAAGTACTTTACTATTTATTTTTAGTAGATATGTTTCCAAGTGGAAAACCGAGACCAGATAAAAAGAAAATGAGTATATAAATTTGGACTGAGGAAGTTTACAGAAAGATAAGTAATAGCTGTACCTTGAGCACGCTGTGACGTAATTTCAGTCGTCATAAATCACGGGCTGTACCACAAGCTTAATTTCCTACTTTACTGTAAACTTGTTGTGGTTTGCGGAAGCATTTACAAGCTGGACAGAACTTAAGACGCCCCATTGTTACAAAACGGCTACCTCATCATGAAGTATCTGCACGAAGGCATGTGAAAGTAGAGAGAGATTTTGAAAAAACTTCCCATGCTGCTCCAGGGTCTGTGACGGTTCTCAGCGCTTTGCTTTGCGAATGAGGTCTCATATGCTTCCTATTGTATGGATTTTTTTTCCAGGTCCCAGAATCCTGGAATCTTCCCAAGTTCTAGGAGCCAGACAAAGGTTCGATGTGTTGAGGTCAAATACAGTGTGTTCAATTTTTCGTAGATAATCATCAGTTGCGGAAATGGCGTCCTGTAAGGTCGTATACTAACCAGATTTAGAATTTTCAGGCTGTAACAAAATTTTGTGAAGGATTTCTTGCGATACTTTTTCATAGAAAGTGCTGTATAAGTATTCGTTATATGTACCAGTTCACAGAAGTCTTCTTTTAGAACAAATATTTATAATGTTTTATTTTCTTCTTTTAGTTTCTTAAATTAGATGCGCTCTAGGTCTGTCTGTTACTTGGACCGTACTTCCTCGTTTGTTTGACGTATCTTTTAAGAGTTCGTTCTTGCAGGTGATATTTCCATTAAATTTTATTATACATATTTTGGTACTTTATAGTCTATTTTATAATGTACGTACTGCTTGCAAATTTTGTTAAAGCATATATGAAAATTGATAATACTGTTTAATACAATATAATATTGGGTTTTATTATAATTTTAGCGCCATTTGTGCACCTAGAGAAATTTTACGCTGTGGTTAACCTGTCAAAAGTATCGAACAAAGTGCACGCGTTCTGTTTAAGTGAAAACAAATTTTGTTTTATTTGGTTTATTTATGGACGCTCTTTAATATCTCCAGTCATCAGCGTCCCATTCATTCAGGGCGTGAAACGGCCAACAAATTTTGCTCAGAGGCTTCTTCTTTCACGCTTGAGGTTTTTTATCGTGCCGTAAATGTACGACACGGAACCCACGGTTTTACTTCCCTTCCGAAGGAAACCATACTTAGGATTTTTACGCCCGAAAAAATACATCGATCCTGGCCGGGTATGAACCCGCGATGTTGGGTTTAGAAGGCAAGCATGGCTATCACTACACCACCAGAACCGACATACGACATGGCACCCACGACCTTACTTCCCTTCCGAAGGAAGCCATACTTAGGATGTTAATGCCCGTTTAAGTTTCTGTGCCATTCATAAACATGCTGAAGTGACACACACTATCTCTTCATGCTTCGATGAATATCTGTTGGTTTATCGCCCCACCACCCTTTGCTCACCTCTCTTTGCTTGTGGGGGCTGCCATTTTATGACAGATGACGTCACATTTCCCAAGATACTGCACGCGTTTGTTCCTCCAGCAGAAGGGTATAGATATCCGTTATTTAAATGTGTAATACAACACAACTACATTATTCTGAAGTTTGATTACTAAATTAAGGTTACTTTTTGACTATCCTCGTATGTTACTGTTCACATTCAGTGTATGAGTCTAAGGTTACTTTTTGACTAGTCTCGTATATTACTGTTCACATTCAGTGTATGAGTCTAAGGTTACTTTTTGACTCGCCTCGTATGTTACTGCTCACATTCAGTGTATGAGTCTATGTTTACCAGCTGAATCTCATTAAATGTACCTCAGACATACTTTCTACGGAAGCAAGGCTCTATACCAATTACAAACTACCATTCCGAATTAACCGTGCGTGTTTAACGCCCATTAGAACGCAGTATGAATATAAAAAATGAAGCAAAATTATGCAAAAAAAAAAAAAAAAAAAAAAAAAAAGAACGGTTAGCTTGAATTAAAACCCGCACACATGTTATGGTAAACATGAAGGTCATCTATGAAGCGATGGGAGAAGAAATTAAAATTACCTTCATGAAAAATTCAGAAATGGAATGGAATGGAATGAAGAAAACGGGGTACACAGAAAGATGATAAATATATGCATGTATCACACGATGAATTTGTAATGTAATTTATCATTTCTTTGCTCCATTATAAAGTGCAATAGTGTTTGCATTACTCTGGCATTACTGCTGCAGCCAATTACAAATAAAATGCAATTACGACAGATGTAGAAATGGAAACAAATACAAAAAATGTATATACATTTCTTATGTACTGTTCTCAGTTTAACGAAAGCTTAGATGCGATGTCAAATGCAAGCACAAACTTGTACTTCTACTCCTTTGTAAATAGTTCACAAAATATCCGCTAAGCTCAGCCTTTTATTTAGTATATTAATGAATAAAATGATCGGCAAATAGCTGTGAGAGAGATTTTCAACCAATAATAATTTTAATTGTATATAAAACTGCTGCACTGAGAAGACACTATGGCCATTGTGGGACCTGTCCATGTCCAGTCATAGTGAGTTATCTCGTCTTCTTCCCCGCCGTTCCAGCGCGGAAGGATATGTACGACGGTGCATACATATCCTTTCGGTAAACACCAGGTGTTTTTGTTTTGGTAATCAGCTAACAGTTCTGCTGCCTATCACCCTCATTCTTGAGTTCAAGCGGAGCAGAAAAAGTGGATAACTTATTGTTTAATCATGGAATGGAGAGAATATGAAAATCATCCAACACTTCAGAGATGACGTTGATGACCGTTAAGAGATCTACATAGCTGATGTAAAAACAGAGGCGACTCTGTTCGGGGTAACCCAGTTTAGAAACAGATAGTGGTGGTCCCTTAGAAGAGATTCATGTCTCCAGAGTGCTTAGACAAGATCTTGGATAGAGGGTTTCCTTGCATTATTTAATTGCAGAACTGAAGCAGAAGAGGGTGTTGAGATGCAAACTGCTACAGTTACGCTAATATATCCATCAGAAACGACTTTTTATTAATGAGAAAGAATTTACTGCTGAAGAAAGCTACAACTGTCAAAATAGCAAGACTGCATGAAACTTGTAAGAGGGTTCCTGCTCCAATAATGGTTTGGTGGGGAGTGAGTTTCATTTCTCACCGACAACCGACAAAGTGCATGAACCATTTTGTTGGTGCCTGTGGTGAAGAACCAGAAGTTCTTGAACTTTGTTAGAGAATAGACACAGAAGTTTCCAAACTAAAGGGCAAGGTCCCTCCAGACTTGGTTTGAGCGAAATTTTCTAGATTTTATTAAAGCTTAAGATTGGCCTTCTAGCGGTCCTGGCCTGAGATTCCTGAACTACAAAGCGTCATCACTGCTCGAGGATATGGTTTGCAAGAAGGGACATCCTTATATTGAGATTCAAGATTTTCTTGGGGTAAGCGTGGCGCACTTTCCAATGGAGATGATGATTATGTTTAAAGGGGCAAAACTTCTTAGGTTATTAGCTTCCGAACACACTAAAACGGCCTCTATAATAAATAATTAAATAAAACTACATTGGCTGAAATATTGCGCAGAAAATAAACTAAATAAGCAAGTTGACCATAAAAAACAATTAACAAAGAACAAAGGCAAAATTGTACAACAATGTATCAAATACAGATTATAAATACACCCCAATAATAGCCAGAATCAATGCAGGCCTAAAGTGCTAGAAAAAGAAAACCGTCACATACCTTGTCTGGCTATAAGTTCTGTAACAAAGATTATATATATATATATATATATATTTTTTAATTTGACAATGGTTAATGGTATCCACATAATTCTGTAATAAATGCACATAAAATTTTCAAAATATCCTCATTTGCCCTGATACAAGACCTAAGATTATTGAGCCAATAATTAACAGGCACGCACTCTCTCCATGCGGAAATCCGCCACTGCTAACTCTAGGGATCGTTTGAGAGACTCAATATTGGGGTGCCTTTTCTTACAGGCTATGTCCTCAAGAGCTGACCACAGTTTGTAATCCAAGAGGATGAGGTCAAGGCTGCTATAGGGCCAGTGTTAGTAGCAATAAAATGCTACATTTTCCTTAAGCCTACGTTGAGTGGATCTTGCTTTATGGGCTGGTGTAGAATCTTGCTGGAAGGTCCAGTACCCATTCTTGAACAAAGTGGTTTTCATGTCTGTCACCACAGGCTCAAGGAGAGTCGTTTCGTATATTCTGGCTGCTGGTGTATTTTTGGCAGAAATGCAGCTTTGTGACTCATCGTAGCTCTCTTCCCAACAAACCATAAAGCGGGATGGTGGTCCCTCTGGATCTTTGGAACCATCTCACGAGTTTCTTCAGAAGCCCTGGCATACACTCTGGAGTTAAGAAATGTGAAGTACCCCGGCGATAAGCCTTCAGTTCAAGGTCAATGAGCAATGGACATTGATCTCATGAGCCTTCAATGTTTGTTTCCGCCCTGGATTTCTCCTAATAAGAGCCATCTTTGCTTTCACCACTTTCCTGGTCTGCACAGAGCGCGGTCGGTGTCGGTAAGCAATTGTACCAGTTTCATAAAGCGCTCATTGGTGGGGTACACAAATGTTCTGCTGATTTTTAGTTTCTTAAGAGTCTGAAAAATCTCAGCTGATGATTTTCCTATCTTATGTAGGGCTATCACAGCAGCACGGCTTTCATAGTCTCCCCAAATCCATGACTAAACTTTAACTAGCGTGTTCACTAAGCTGCAGTAGAAGTCAACAATGTATGAGGTAGCGTTTAGCAGCATGGTCGTTATCTGATCGCCCAAACATCTGGTACAGGGCCTATCAAAACTTTGTAACAGAGCTTATGGCTAGATTGGGTATAAAATGAAAAGTCATGCCATGCCCCGTTAACCAGAAATGAATATAAGGCGGAGGACTTGCTCGACAGGAACGACGCCGTCCGCAAGAACATCTTCAAAGATGAAAGCCGCTAGATTGTGAGTCAATAAAAATATGACGCACTGTATAGTGGTGGCCACAATTCGAGCTCGCTGGAGCAAGTTTACCCTTAAAAATATGACGGCAACTAAAAAGAAAATTCCCAATCCGCAAATGTGCTAAAATTACTTCTTCGTGACGAACTACGCGAGAATAGGTACTCCAAGTAAAAAGATTTTCTTTCCGAAGTTTATTGCTGTTGCTAATATACAGGACAGGTCAGATGGCTTAGGCCAAGTATGAGAGCAAAAGGGGAAATATTGAGAACTGGTTGTTAGTTAACATTTGGAATACGTGAAGGAACTACATATCAAAAGCAGGTGGAAAAGTATTTATGTGCATATATTACATCAAGACTAGGTATATGTATGCAATGGGATTGTTCCTGCCCATTAGCTCGGTAATCGGTAGTTTTCATACGTTTAGCTATTTAGATTCCCTGTCGATTGTTTATTTCTTGAGAGTAAAGAAACATTCTTATTGTAACTACTTGCTTCGATTCCCGGCTAGGCAAAATTGCCTGGTTATGGTTTTCCTTTCTACCTCCTTGTTTCTCCTTGCCAAGTGAATGTAAGACAGTTTCAAACGAAGAAAGAATTCAGAAAGGTTACGGTAGTCATATTCAAATGCTTAAGCGAGTACATCTAAATATGTCAAGGCGTTTGTTATCAGATATTCTATACCAATGTCGGCAGCATCGTCAGCTTTGGCCCAAAATTAACCTGTTGTGGCTTCAAATGTCATTTAAAATTAATGGTCTTTGTTATCTTTTTATCAGTCTAAAAATGAGCGATATCTTAGGCACTGTATTAAGAATGTTTATCATTATGCCCCACCCCTAACTTGTTTCTAGTTAATCTAAAGTGTTTATTTTCCAACTTATTTGAAGAATGACGAAGCGATGCTAACATTTCTGCAGCTTCCCGGTTTGACCAACCACTGCAAGCCAATGGTTTCAGCCTCAATGACTTAATAAAGTGATGAAAGTTTCCTTTTATAAGACTTTCTTTCATTTTTGGCAACTGAAGTTGCTGGGGTCTAGATTTGGAGAGTAAGGAGGGTGTTTCATCAGTTCAAACTATCTATCTATAGCAGTCATTGGAACACAGGATTTGTGGCTCAAGTACTGTCTTATTTCAATTTTCTGCAACTTTGAATCTCGTAATTTTGAAATTAAATTTGAAAAATAATAATTCGTTACTGTGTCTCCTTTCTTCAAATATCAACCAGAATAACACTTTCTGCATTTCCTCTTTCCATACCCATCTTGCAATTATTATTTATTATTTTTCCCCTTTCTAACCATTTAGTTAAAATAATATACACTATGGTACAGGAGAAATGTTGACTATAGCTGTGATAATCATTCTTCTGTTGTGACAATTTTCCAAGGACCAACCCCATGCTCATCTACACTGGATGGTGTACTAAATTGAATGTAGTGCCATCTTTTTACTGTATTATAAAACAAAACGCATTTCCCCAACGTTGCTGACATGTTGAATTTTATAAAACATTTCCTTTATCAGTTATTTAATATCACAAGTCTTTGTTCCAAAGGCTCCAGCTTTTTTTTTATAATAAGTCAAGAGTTTTATTCTTAAGCTTGTATAACGTAATGCAACAATGCATGCGCACGCGGCATTTCAGGCATTCTTGTATCATTATATAAATTTAGATTAACTAGAAATGAATTAGTAATCAAATCTCGTCAACGGTATGGTCTCAATATGTTCAGATAACACTGGTTCATGATTATTGATAATTTCATATAATTGCATTAAATTAAAATGTCTTGTAATATTCATTTTAATCTGATCGTGTATAGTTTTATCGTTGTTCAGATTTTAATAAAGCACATTTAATTAGTGATTATGGACTGTACTGTACATTTTAGAGAACCAAAAGCGAATAAACCATCCTCTATTCATAATTTAATTTGACTGTTTCACTTTTTCATTTATTTGATTTATCATAAAATCGACCAATGATATGAAACAAAGTTTTGAATTTTGACCAATCACAGCCCAATATCGCAGTGAAATTATCGTAAATTTTTATCAATCTCTTTATGACGCGAAGCGTATTTGTCTTCTGGTCAGTGTAAACAACTCTCTATACTTCTCTACTTTTCCTGAACATCATACACATGAATCAAGAACGTCATTCGGCAATACTAAATAAAGTGCGGAGTTCTGCTTCCACATCTTCATCTATTAATTCATAAATGTCCTTTGTATCCAATGAAATTGCAGGCCTTTCATTCAAATTTGAGAGCTGTGTTTTCAATAACTATATATTTAACTTAATGCGTATTCAGCCAGTTTGAAATCGTTTTGTAAATTATGTAACAATATCTGCCTAAGCAACCATACTTTTTAATAAACACATTGTTCAGAATGATAAAATGTTATATGTTTTGTTTTTCTCAGTTGGTAATTATAAATCAAACGGTAGCGATTGTAGCAGTCGACTCTCTTCTATTTCAGTCTCACGATTTCTGATTGGATAACTATTCATAATAATATTTTATACATTGTTAATATTCTATGTGTGAATTTCAAATATATATTACTTTTATTCTATTCATGAAAAAGTCCTAACATCTCATTTGACTCTTTTCTATTGGCATTACTAACAATCGACATTCGTCTGTTGCAAGATAGCTTGAAAAGTTAAATATTCATAATACAAATAAACACTTTTACAATTTACTAGTCAAATTTGGGGGAATTATATTTAAATTCTTATTTTATTCATAAATAATGAATATAAAACGAGGTTCTGAGCTTTCCAGGTAAATTAACTGAATAAGTTCGTGAATTTAGGAGACAAAATAATTATTCCAGAAGCAGATGACATAAGAGAACACATGAAGATAAATCAAGAAGTTTAAAAAAATATTAAAAACTGGAGTTAGATGGAACGCTGTACAAAACAAATAAAGCTGAAAAGAGAGACGATTGCAAGAGAGGGATGGGGGCTACAGTGAACAAATGCCAGTGCTACAAAAATTACATAGTCGCTTATCTTCCTCTCCGTAAAGTAAAGAGCAATTTATTAGAATGAAAGCTCTGAAAGTAATGTGTAAAAATAAATTTAAGCTTGAAATTCATATATTCCGTATGACCAAATCTCTAAAACGTTTAACTATTATAGATAACGTGTCTAAATCTCCGTTTTTTTTAAATCAGAATATATGTTACTACGTTAATGGTTACTTTGTACCTTCCAAGGAAATTGACCAACACACTTCTACACCTTCCAAATGTGCCAATTCACGACAAAACCGGAAATCGCATCAACGTGACCTCGATTTTTACTCATGACGTCCTAGGCGATGACATAATCTACTATATATAAGTGCAGCAACATAATGGAGATAACACGTTAATATTTGTATGCAATGATAGGGTCTGCCTTACCAACTAAACAATGAAGTTCCAGAAAATTCGCCAGCTGTTTTACAGTTAAATATCGTCCATCATGAAAATGCCCATATGTCCTAGACAAAGATTTGGATTTATGAACAATTTGGCGACAATAATTGATTGTTAAACTTGTTATCAACCGAAAGAAATAATCCAGTGGGGTTATTTAAGTTACAGTCGTTAAGGCCGTAATAGGCATGTGCAGGTAGAAGCTTGTAGTTTGATTATGTGAGGTTGCATTTTTATGTACCATTCATAAACGAAAACGGATTCTTGCAGAAAAATGGTATGGTGATTCGCAAGAAAACATCCTGGTAATCGAGCTCTAGGTATAAAAACTGACAGCCAACTCGTTAAAAAGTAACGAGGAACAAGTCTCTCAATGACAAGTAACGTGGCCTTGAGGAAGAAAATTCAGATGAATTGATGCAGGCAATGTATTGACACTGAAAGATATCAATTTCAACCTCTTATATAAAAAATTAGTGCCCATTTTATAATTTTATGCTTTCAGTAAAATATAAATAAACGCGCGGCGCCTGCACCTTCCCATCTGCGCTCAGGAGGCCCATAACTCAAATAATCTCACTATAGTTCTTCACTGGCTCGGAAGAGGTCCAGGTTTAAACCCTATTGATAATTCGTGGGAGGGGATTATGTATCATAATGGACGGCAGATGTGACCGAGCTGAAAAATGCGATTCAGGAAGAAAGGGTAGAAATAAACACAAATAAATAAAAGTCAATGAATACCCAAGGGAATTTTGGAAGTAAATAACAACTAAATATTAGAACTTTGTTGTGAAAGGTTGTTTTAGTTGATTCTGTAGAATTACAACTTTTCGCCCCTAAGACGGTGGTTTTTCAGTTATTATGTAGTATTTCTAAGTTTTGAAACGGTTAGTCAGGAATTGTATTTAAGCTAAGGCAGAAATGAGCATATGGACTAGTAAGCAAACTTATTTTTGCACATAAATCTAGTGCCTTTAAACCAATTTCCAACACTATGGAAATGTGTAGCCGAGGTCGTTAAGATACGGATAGGTCTGGAGTTCGATTCCTGCCAGGTTTTTCCCCTCATAAATGGCAAGTGCCGGGTACCCAAAACTTAGGCCTGATACACTTCCTTTTTTTAAAACATATGTATATTTCATCTCCTGTATCATCACTTCTGTTCCTAAGCAGTTTAAATACTATTAAAAAAAAGTTCTTTCTTGCTGTAACGCCACGGAAGGCCGAGGTCGTTAAGGCGCGGACTCGTGAGCGGAAGGTCTGGGGTTCGAATCCCGCCAGGACCGTACTTCCTGACTGAGGTTTGTTCCAGTTTTTCTTCAGTACTCATAAAAGGCAAATGCCAGGGAGGTACCCAGAACTTAGGAATGAATGAATAGTGTTTAACGCCCGTTTTTGCTACAGGGGTACCACAGGCGATGGACACTGATGATACATGAAATGAAATGATATATTGGGAAAGGATTTATAAGGAAGGAATAGTTCCAGGCCTAAGTTTAGGGTACCTCCCCGGCATTTGCCATTTATGAGGACTGAGGAAAACCTGGAAAAAAAAACCTTAGTCCTGGCGGTATTCGAACCCAGACCTCCCGCTCACGAGTCCGTGCCTTAACGACCTCGGCCACCCGTGGCGGTCTTAAACTTAGTCCTTAAAAAAAGTCTTTCCCAATGTCATTTCATCTCATGTATCATCAGTGCCCACCGCCTTTGGTGCCTCAGTAGTAAAAACCGGTGTTAAACACTATTCAAAAAAAAAATCTTGCTGCAACTTGACCTAAAGTTAAGCGCCATTAGTCATTAACTTTCTAAAAATAGGTTAAATGAGGGCTGCCCTCCTTGTGCATAATGCTCGCTGTTAAGGCAAAGCATGGAGCAAAGGTTTAATTCATAATGAACAGTTAAACAGACGTGGGCAAGAGAAAACTGTCTTTAAAATATAGGCTAAGTGTCCCACACTCACTTCAGAAGCACGAATCTCGGCAGAACGAACCTTGCTATTCCTACACGTTATGTCATACAAATTGGACAGTGTTACGGCCGCCAAGGACAAGTTCGCTTGTTCTTCTAATTTGACGTTACAACCGCTTAATGGAAATCTGACATGCACTGTAATGCTTAGGTTTTCTACTTGTGAAATGTAAAGAGTTAATACGGACAAGGAAACGTTTTGGGCAAAGGCATAAAACCCGCATATTTGGATATACAAAACGTGTACCTATAAAAGGTGACGTTCGTGGGACACTGATAAAATGCTGGAAGGAAAATATTTGGAAAAACGTATACGATTGTAACAAGGTAAATAATTCTGTCATTCCATAGGAGGGGTCCCTTCAAGTGCTAAAATGCAAGCTGCGGACCATGACGTTATTACAAGTGCACAAGCTCCTCTTTTTGGGGAGTCCTCCAGTATACTATACTAATATGGAAATGCATTCACTGGTACTGAGTACGCTGCGGCGGGTTACTCATCTGCATAGCTCGGGAGGCTGATTAGGTCACCCAACCAATGGTTCTGGTACACTTGCCGTATAGCATTGGTACATGTAAGCAGTGTATCCACCTCCACCATATAAAGCGGGAATTGGTTTAGAAATTCAAAAAACATGAGGAGCGGTCCATAAGTTTCCGGCCTGACATATAAGGCCATAATTCTTTCTTGTGATGGTCAAGCTCTCCGACACTCACATGTTTCAGAGTGTAATACTGCATTTTCTTCCAGGCCACGTCATTCATTTGCTCGGAGAAGCTCATTAAAGTCAGAACGTGTTGCATAACAGTGTGATATTCAAAATTTAATACAGAATTATGTTTAAATTTTTAACTAAAGAAGTATTTTCAGCCAGTCATATTTACACAAAAAAAAAAAAATTCACAGTGTCTATGCGGACGCTTCACCTATATGTTCTATTCTGCAAGAGTGATGAAAGTTATTTCGTTTGGGCAGAGAGAGCCTTCAAATGAGTCACGTGAAGGTTAGTCAGTATATGCGCTGACACAAGAAAACTCTTCCTTGTCGAGAAGGAATTTCTGATTACACTTGTTGGAAGACAAAAGATTAACTAGTAAGGTTGGGGCTTTCTAAAACACTGTGCTTCGAGCCTTCATCAACATTCACCCCGAATTCTTTCAGCAGTTCAAATGCAAGTGCGCTTGGAATGTTGTCAGAAGTTTTTCGACCTTTGCCGTGGTAACGAGAAGGCAGTATTGAATTCCATAGTCACAAGGGACAAAAATGTGATCCCCTTTCAAAAAGAGAATAAATGGAGTGGCAAAAGAAAGGTGGAACACCTCCTAAAACGGCCAACATGACACAGTCTACGAAGAAACTCATGGGTTGCAGAGGAATTCTGATGATAGACTTCAAAGAAATAAACACAACTGGGACTGAGAAGTACTGCGCTGAGCTGTTGCATCAACTGCATCAGGGAATAGGCATGCAGTTCGTCTGCTGCACAATGCATCAGTTCATATGGCTGCTGTGAACGCATGCGACTTCCACGAGCTTCATTCACTGTACAGCCCTAGCGATTTTTACCTATTTTCAAAAAAATATTACTTGGATTCACGAAGACGCCGTTTTCCTGCATTTTGCAGCCAAAGCTTTGGACTTTTTTTTTAAGAGAGACCGAAATTTTAATCCAGAGTTATGAGAAATGCGTTGAAGTAAAGGGAAATTGTGCTGAAAAGAGGTACCTGTATGTTTATTCTACCACCTACGCAACATAGTCAGGACCGCACCTAGTACCACCGGGAGAGTGCCTCAGCCATGTACTCTGCTGAGCAGAGAAGAGATACTAATAACAGTGGCACTATGGATCGTAAACAGCGATCTATTTTATCGCCTTTGTTAAATGTATTACGGCAAATCTATGCTGAAATTTCTAAATCTTACAATTGTGAAATTGTGCAAATATTAAAATGAACTTCTACTTATATAAACTGCCTAATGCTATTATTTGTTTTAGTGTTTATACATCATTTTTAAATACATTTTGTGAAATTTCAAGTGCTTTTCATGAAAAACTGTATAATGCAGCCGTATATATATATGCAGAAAAATGTGAAAAGCAAATTCAAAAAATAATATGAAATTCAACAGCAAAGGATAATACGCTGCTGCATTGTCTACTGCAGTAATCAGTATTTGTTTCGCTCACTCTTAAAGCTTTTACTGAGTTCATAACCTGTTTTGCACACGAGTAATGCAATAAACAATTGAATGCAAGTTAACACACAACCACACTGCGAGATCGCCTGATCCATGGTCAGCTGTAGGTACGTAAGTTTCTGTGTATCTAACATCACATTCATATGCTTCGTATTTTGTTTTTATCGCCTTTTTTCGGTACTTACTAACATATCCAGTGTGCTACTTATTTTTTCTTGGGTCAAATGCATTTAATTGTAGGAAAAAAAAACCTATTTGACATAAAAGATGCGTTAGAATTAACATGCTGTTTTATTTAATCTTTGTTTATTTAGATGTAATCTATTACTGCTTGTGATTTTTGTTAGATTGATTTTTGTATAAATTAAGTAAACGGTACTCGCTCCTTCTGAACAACACCATTCTTTCGCTTAATTTTTTTCCATTTGGAATTGACTTAGTTTGGAAAGTTCTTCGAGAGCTGGCCATCTTGGTGGAAATTGCTTTAAAGGATATAAACGAAAGAACAGAACTGATGGTAGGCAGTAAACCAACAGAAAACCATCCCCTACCTGAGCTGACATACGAGCATCTAGTGTTTAGAATGGGGGTACAGTTTTGTTTACTTTTATTATTTTGCTGTTACATAGTCTTGAGATGGGGGAGGCGGGGCTTGTAAAACGGTCTTGGGAAGAAAAGCAATAGTTCGCGCATTTACTTCATTTATTCGGGCAGCGACGTCAGTTTTATATTCAAACACTCGAAGACCTTAGAGGGGAAAAAAAGAGACATTTTATACAGCACAAAATTAAACGTTTTATAGACATTAAGAATAATGTTACATGCATAAAAATGTTCGGCAAACATCTACAGAACAGTTTTGTAGCCTTCAATCACAAGATTTAGTTCAGACAACACATGTATTGTAATAAAAATCAATCTGCCCACCACTTTTAAAGAGGTAGTTCATCGGAACGCTCGATTCAACTTCCCAATTATTCTGTACATATTTAGGTTCCCGTTTGGCAAAGTACTTCTACGACTAGCTCCTGGAGAATTTCTTCCGATAAGGAAAAATTTCATAAAATTCATCCATCCCAACAGATCACGCTCCCAACTTTTTGTTTACATCCTTATCTTATCAAAACTGTTCCCTTTTTACTGTTGTCATGTCATACTCTTATTTCTCAACTGTCTGGTTCATTCTAAAAACTTTGTTGGTTCATATTTCCAAGAAAAGAATCATAAATCGTAAAACAAAACAATGTCATTACAAGAATAAATCCGTACAATAAAACAAAGCAGGGATAAGCAGTGCTTCCATTCATCGTAACCATATAGACCCCGGAAATTCAATAACATAACTTTCAAAGTTTGATTTACCTCTTACCCTGTGAGTGGAATATTTTACCAGTTATTAATACTCCTTTCACTTATTCTTTTCACACGTATATTAAAAAGTTTCTCGTCCTTCTGTGAAACTTTTCTGTCACTCATATACGTGTCTTAAAATCAAATCCTCAAACTATGCCCTTAACCTTTGCAAAATTTCGGGTTGTTCTAGGTCTTCAAAAGTAAAAAAACAATAATAATGCAATACACAATTGACGAGTGTGCCTCTTGCTCGGACATGGTGCTAATTACAAATGAAATGACTAGGCAAGACAAGCCGGTTTTCCCCACTCCTGAAAACTACACGGGTAACGTCTCAAAGGAGTGTCTCGCTCCGTACCACACACAAGCAGTAAAACCCAAATTCCGTTTATATTTGATTCAACCTCTTGCTTTATTGCTCGAACCATTAAAGCCGTATTTCTGAACTACATTAATTTGCTAACTTGACATTCAAATAGTCATTCGAAAGCTGGAATTCATTGTTTTGCTGTGTTACGGAAGTGAATTAAGAAAATATAAAGCAGAGATGTTCCTTTTGATGCATATGGAATAAACTGTTAATACGATCTGTACATTGGAAAGGGCAACAACGACTTGTCACCATTTAATTTCAATCTCTGTGGACTGTGGCCTCTGTTGGATGCTTCAACCTATCATTAGTGTCAACCAAATGACCTTCTACCTCTACAGTACTTAACTCAAAACGCCCATAGCATTCACACTCAGGGCTACATAAAGGATATCTGGTACTTAAATTTTTATTTTCCTTTGATAAGGAAAAGTAATGCACAATCTAGTGTGTTTATGTTATTGTTTTATGGAAAAAACATAGAACGGAAAGAAAATATTTAACTTAAAATTTGCTCACGACGCAACGCTTACAAGAAGTAAATCAATACAGTAAAGTAGACAAGATAAACGAAAGCTCAGCTAATGATGAATGATTTGGAAATGGATGACAAATGGGGAAAATTGAAATATTAAAATATTTTACAGATCTTAGTCATATCATTTAGAACTATGAAAAGTATTTTTTAGATGAGAGATTTATTTGAATATAAATATTACAGTTAAGAGCGTGTGCCTTGTGCCATTTTTCCTTTACAGCTCATATACATTTTGACAAAAAGAGATGGGTAAAAGTTAGCAATAAGTCAAAGGAAAACGAAAAGTTTTTAG
This sequence comes from Metallyticus violacea, assembly GCA_030762175.1. Classification (NCBI taxonomy): domain Eukaryota; kingdom Metazoa; phylum Arthropoda; class Insecta; order Mantodea; family Metallyticidae; genus Metallyticus; species Metallyticus violacea. The sequence goes on from CM060841.1 coordinate 56,142,462, forward strand.
CAATTAGCTTGAGAGTCCCAATGGAAAGATGCAGAGCTCATTGCGAATGGAGGTGGGCAGGACACGGTACGACGAAATTTCAACATGGAATCATTGACCGATAGCGAACATGTAAATCAAGGTATAAGATGGGCAGAAGAACAAACGAAAATCTTTGGAAGCCGAGGTTTACGAAGGCAAAGACAGCGGGAAAAACCTATTAAAAAGTAAATAAAAATTAAATTAAGTTGATCTATCCCAGAATGGCAAATCGTGTCTGCTAAAACTTAGCCTCCTTTCTTTACCGAAAGAGGTCTTTGCCTAAGGGATGTTATACACTCTTAAATCTTAAAATGCACAATACTTTCCGGTGCGACACCTTTTGACCTTTGGAAGTTACAAGGAGGCAAACGTTCCACAGACGTAAAGCTCCACAAGATGACGTTCATTGCCACGAGTGGCCGAGGGCGCGGACTCGTGAGCGGGAGGTTTGGGGTTCGAATTCCACTAGGACCGTCCTCCACGACTGAGGGTTTTCCAGGTTTTTCCCAGTCCTCATAAAATGGCAAATACCGGGGCGGTACCCTAAACTTAGGTCTGGAACGTTTCCTTCCTTAAAATATCGTTTCCCAATATATCATTTCATCTCATGTATCATCAGTATCCACCGCCTGTGATGCCTCTGTAGTAAAAACGAGCGTTAAACACCACCCCGCCCCCAAAAAGCAGACGTTCTACCTGAAGAAGCAGGACTGTGGTGTAAAATAACGCAGTGTCGAATTTCTGAGCAATCTAACCTAGGCGTACATGCACGCCCCAAACAGGGTAGGTCGTAAGGTGTTCAATATTCAGAGCCCCGACCACAGTCACCCATATTCCGGCCCCCCGGTCTTCATAATAAATGTCATATCTGGGCAGAATGTACCACAATAATGCTCCTTCCCCATGCTGCGATTATTGTTTGTGTCCAGATTGCAGAATTTTCTGGTAGATAATGATGCATCCACCTCACAGTCCGACCATGGCACCTTCGAATTTTGATTTGTTTGGTACAACGTAAAAAATTCCTTGGAGGTCATTGATTTACAGGTATATATACGCTCAGAAAACGAACTCCTCTTAACAGGTTTGCCCCGAAGGGAGAAATCTATTAAATTTGCTTAACACATAGTTCCTTCAAATATATTTCCCAATTTGTCCCCTAACTATTAAAGTTTCTGTGATATAAAGACCTCCCTTGTGGAAGTGCGTAAACCACTTAAACAGAATACGAAAGAAGAATGTACTTCGTGGAATAAAACCCTGGCTGCTTATTTGAGAAGTAGACGCTATGCCTGTTGCTTCAACAAGATCGAAATGCCCCGCCCTTGTGACGTCAAGCATGACAAAAACGTGTCACGCTGCATATACCGGCGTTAAACTGAACATGCCTGCAGTTTACATAGCTAATGAAACACGGTACGGTTATTAACCCTCTGTATGCACTGGAGGCACATCTTTGTTTTATTTCGCCTATCCCACACTGGCGCAATGTTCTTAATGTTGTACACATATTCACTATGCTTCTGAAGCCTCCTGTTTTTATTTTCTGTAGCTTTCGTCCATTTGGAGTGAAGTAATAAGCAAAGCGTTTATTTTACTTTTTAATGTCGTCTTAATAATATCTACTTATAAGACCTTATGAGAATGGATGAAAGCACTCGGAACTTTACGTTCAGTGCTACGATATAACAGTTGGAGTTTCTAGTTGCTGCACTTAACGCTACAAAACTTGCGATAGGGCACCTTCTGCGAAAATTTCATTTATTTAATGGGTCTCGTCTGTTGCAGCTGGTTCACAATTTTCTTTTTCTTTTCATTTTTATTGCTATTTGCAAAGATTTAAAACTATTATTGGACTGCAAAGAACACTTCATTTATGGAGAAGCTATATTTTGAAAAACGACAAAAAAATTGTTGTTGCTTCTAATTTACAATTAAAATCGTTTAGTGGCTTACTCCTCAAAACTTCCTGGTTTTAGAAATAGCTGCAGTCATCCAGGGCCGTATTTCACAAAAGTATGGTCTAATACATACAAGTGTATTAGTGCAGATCTTAGTAAAGTATGGTCTTGTAACCTTCGGTTCCGCGAAAGAAATGCTACACTGGTAAAGTATTAGTAAAAAGTTACAAGTGACGTCATGTGGATTGTCATATAAAGACAAGATGGAGGAACAGCTGTTTGTCATAAGTGGTCATACCTTGAATTAGGTTATGTCCACTCTTTAGAGATTTTCAATGCACGGAGCGGATCATTGTCATTTCTGCAAAATGGGTCGTCTTTTTTTTTTTCAGATATAAAGATAATTTAAATACTTTATTATGTATTTATCGATATTCAAGCGTAATAATCCACTTTGAGACTACGGCCCCATAAGGCTACATTTAGTTCAATTTCAGCCGTCGAGAGATGGCAGAAGAATCGCGCTTCCCGATTGCTCGGGTCATTTTATTTAGATCCTCTATATATATATATATATATATATATATATATATATATATTTGTTTATATTACTTGACAATCACGTTCTAATAAAAGAGGGGGGGATGTGTCGAAAGAAAGTATTCTAAACGAGAATAAGAAATTATGTTCATAGTATGTAGCAAGAACCTTAAAAATACACAAGTGGAATATAGTGTGTGTGTGTGTGGGGGGGGGGGCAAGTAGCAAGTACCTTCACCTTGAAAATACATTAACTAAGATGCTGCTCTGAAATTGCATTTAAAAGAGGCAACGTTAATGTGAATCATAAGCCGTACTTTATTTGCACCTAGCCTATCTTTATCATTATATACAAATACTTATTTGCTCTTTCTTTATACATATTCCTACCCGTCATTATCATCACTTTCGCCAGTACTTAACACATGTGGGTCAACTGACTCCCAAAATCATTACAACGGTTATACATTTTGTGCTTGTAATTGAAATTACCAATGTTCCTAGAGTTAGTTATACAAACCACCAGTGTCCGACCAATATTAATACTTTCGTGAACAAAACTACAAAATTTCACTTGTACACTTGTAAGTATGGAGTAGTAAAGTACAAGTGTGGCAGAAACCTTGGTGGAACAAAATTTTACTAATAACTACAAATTACCAGTCCGCACACTTGTAATGTATTAGACCATACTTTTGTGAAAATGTCTTGTTCCAAACGGCTACATAAAACGCGTGTTGAGCGAGGAATGCGAAACCTGTGTAGATTTTTGCAAAACAATTATGCCTTCGTTATTAATTTAAAATAAGCAATTTTTTCGTGAAGTATACGTTATGCATATATAACTTCAGACCTCTTAGATAATACCTCTTGCTATTTCCCACGCGTTCATATTATCCAACAACCGTTCTGGTAAGTCCGGGGCAATGTCCCAAAATCTCCGGCTGCTCCGCAACCCAGTGGGTCCAAGGTAAGGAGTCCGAGGTTCCGTTCTCAAATTTCCATCCTCTAAGGCCTAACGTCCGCATGATGCTCTAATAATCATGAAAATGCATTATGCCCTTCAAAGCAAAGTTTTTGCATCGAATTAGGTTAATAATGAGTTGGAGGGAGGAGAAAGGGAGTGCGGAACCGGGGAAATGGAGGAACCCCAAGAAATACTACGAAAAGCCCTACTTCTTTTACCAATACCTTCCCACCGTCATGGGGACAGAACCCAGTGCTTTAGCTAGTTATACCTTCGGAGCGTTTAAGTCTAGTTCACATTAAGTATTGTATTTTATTTGTCACTAGATTGAGAAGACTGTGAAGGAACCTTTTTTTAATTGCCGATCTAAAACATAGTAATGGTTCTATAATGTCTTCTTCCGCCCTAAATTTCCTATCCTGTAAATGTGGCTAAACTTCCAAAATAATAATACAAATGTAGTTTTTTGTTGAGAGGCTTATATTGCTGAATGGTTTGTTTACAGAAGCTCTTTTAACATCTCAGAGCATCAGCGTTCCATTCAATTCGGGGCGTGAAACGGCCGATTATTCAAAGGCCCCTTCTTTCACGCTTGAGAGAGGCATATAAATGCTACATTATAGAAGTGGAAAACGCTAAATGCTCTGGAGCAAGAACATAAATAAAAAGAGTACATATAAAAAATATTTAATTAAAATCTTAATCTTTATATGGGGTATACATATTAAATATTGAGAAACTGTGCAAAAGTTACTTGCAAAGGAAACGGTCTACATTAAGGAGAAGCCTACGAAAGCTAAAAATTACATGGTACGGAGAGAAGACAAACGAGCGGAAATGCGTCGTTGATATTATACAGTGCGATCAGTGATGCTTTCCCCCATGGCGCGAGATTTTTCCTATGAGCGAGCCTCCACTCGTTTACCGTGCCGTGAAGGGGTAGCAAGCCTGCTTGCTTATTTGTTGATCTTAAAATCATAGGACATATTTTGAGCATACAGTTGATACATATGTGAATACCACACTAACCCCCCTTTTTCAGAGAAATCCGACAGGGAGCGTGATCATGCATTTTTTTTTTCAACAGAACTCTGGCACTTCTCACACTGCGAATAATTCCATGGTAGCTATTCACAATGCGTTTTCCACTAGACAGAGTTATTAGTAAGGATTTGTGGCCCTCTTGGACCCCCGATTTAACAGTCTGCATTTATTATCTCTGGGATAAATTAAAAAATGCCGTGTACAACATAAACCCACACCCCATACAAGAACTCAAAGATAATATTCGTCAGGAAATTATCCGGATTTCATAAAATGAACTTGTGGGATTAATGAACAATTTCTTAAACAGATACCAAATATATGTGGAGAATGAAGGCGGGCAGTTTCAACATCTAGTTTGATAATTAGTAAGTAATGAGCCTCTTATTGGCTTGTGTATTATTGGTATGGCTGGTTTGTTCTATTGTTTTATCCTTCCGCTAATCACGAGACCCGGCAAACGAGGGGCGCTCGCCCATAGACGAAACACTCCTGGGGAAAACAAAACTGATCACACGTACCATGGCTTGGTCATCTTTAAGAATGGAAGGTGTAAGATGACCTAAGAAAGTATTGCAAACGTGGACGATTGAGACACCAGGCTGCTTATAAGGTGCTACACCGATTTTACAGCATAAAATAATACACACAAAAAAGGGTAATTGAAACTAAGACACGAATTTGAATTTATGTTATGGGAACCTTCTGTTCTGCACTTGAATGAAAATATGACTATGTATAATTAACACGTGCTGATTTCAGATCTGAAATACAATTATGTACGTTTTTTCAGGAAATTAGGTTTAAATTTTCTTATAAAAACATTAAAAACATGCATTATGTACGAAATTCAATCTCAAAAAATACATTATTTAGCATAAACATGAATGAATAATCCAAAAATAATACATAGAATTACTTATAGCTAACTTTTATCCCGAAAGGTCAGTTGCATGACTTTTTTCCCCCCGGAGTTTTTCCTTATGCTGAACAGGTGAATTCCAGGTAACTTTAAGGGACACTGGGAGTGAATTATCAAATTTCCAGATTTTTGTGTGTATTTTTATGAAACTGTTACTGTGATTATATTGCTGTTAAGTTAATATGTATACCAAATTTCATTCAAATTGGATAAATACTTTGCGAGCTATAAATTATTTCATTAATTTTATTACGTAAATATGCAGTATAATCAAAATGTACCAGGGGCTCATGAGTAGAGAAAATTAGTTAACACTTTTGAGATTGGAGCTTTGAACCACATAAAAAAACTGTATACAAAGTTATTTTAAATAACTTGAGAGTGAACTGTAATCATTTTTTAAATCTATAAGAAGTGTTAATTAATAAATTATATTTTTTTCATATTATATATATTAAATTATTATTGGTGTTAGCATGTTTTTGTCCTATAGAATATTGCAACGGATATTGTTGCACAATCTGGTAGGTTTTAATTGAATTTCAGCAAAAATCGTGACGCATGGGACATTTTGAATGTGTGAAAATGAAGTTTTGATAAAAAAAAAAAGTATGCTTGGGAAACAACGTGATTTAAAACGGCTCCGAAGTTCTTTATATATCTGTAAAACCCGAAAGGAGGAGGGGGGGGGACATGCAAATGTTGACTTTGTGTGGATGCCCAAAGGTTCAAGAATTTTTTCCCCCAATTTTTTGATCGATTTTGGCCAAAAACTCGCTCCCAATGTCCCTTAACCGTTGTGGACACAAGGTTCATTTACGCACTCATTTCATTAAACATTCGTTCATCGTCTCTTTAGATCTTCGTTGTTATGAGAGACGTTAAAATGTAATAATAATAATGTCTATTAACACATCTTCAAAAACAATATTTTATATTGGTTCGTGAATCTGCGGGCCAATAAAAGTACCCCTCAGTTTAGCTTCGCTTAAACCAGGAATTTTTTCTTTCAAACGCTGGAAATCTCTACCGTCTCTATCTAAGGCCCTCAAAATTTTTCATTAACCCTGACATTATGAGAAGGATGGCACAACATGTTATCTTTTTCAACTAACGGTTTATTTCTGACTCTCCTTTGATTCGGGATCATTACTATCATAAAGTCTCTCCTTAGTTCGACTTGCACTCACACAGAAGCAACAAAATTCTGTAAAATCACTCTGCAGTCTTAGAAATGATTCTATTATTTTAAGATCTCCCCAGCTATGCCCCTTTCATTAGCAAATTCCTTAAATATAAGAGCTTAGTTGGACTGTACGATCTGTCACATCGCAGGAAAACCTCCTGATATAAACCTAAATTAGCGATTAGCTCCGGAAGCTCAGGTAACATCGGCATACAAATATATCAGAATAATGCATTTCAGTCAGGTGCAGATTTCAGAAATACAAAATCAGAGTCATGCCTCCAGCTGTCTCTATGATCATAGCCTCCCCAGAAACATGTCAAGTTTACTATTCAAAATTTGCTACTTTCACATATAAAATTCAAAAGACTGGAATATTTTACCGTATTTGGCAGATGTCTGTAGCAGCAATTCGGTTTGGTATGTTAATATCAGGTCGCAATCAAAAGGTACCGGGTCACTCTAAATCTCGAATCTGCTTGTGAAAGTTATCCCCCCAATATGGGATGAAAAAAGTAATGCATACTCCACAAAGTCAATGGTCCTGAAATTATACACTCCAAGAGCTGAACTGCTAAATTTCAATCGCCGCAAAGTGTCCTAGAAATCAACAGTCTGCACTAAAGGGTTAGCCATTAACAGTTTTCAAAGAACTGCCTTCTGCACGAACACTTCAGCTTCAAGAGGATGTCGATAATGCAATTAACGTAGTCTCAAAGAACGATAAATTATTTTGGCGCCATACAAGGTTATGCATTCAAAATCCTGTTCGCAAAGAGAAACGTAAATTGAACATCCGTATTTGGGATAAGGAAGAAAACCTACGATCAAACCATAATTCAATTCAAATGGCTATCCTTTCTCTTGACGCTTTAAAATTTAACTTTCAGCTGTCACCGTCTCCTGATGTTGAGGTTTAAAGCAGGAAGCAAGTGTTCCATATTGGAAAAACCAAGCAAATTCAAATTGCAAGCCGTTTAAACAATGTTGTGGCATTCTGAGTTTAAACAACCTTGCAGTTAATCTTTCGCTAATATTTATGTTATTTCTCAACTAAATTATCTGAAACAGCGTAAATAATTTAATGGCTATAAGCAATTTAAGTGCTGCTGAGAGATGCAGAGGGGTTACCCGTTTCTAGCTATTACTTCTGCTATCGAATTAAAGTAAAAATGTTGAAAGATATTTGTCCCCCAATTTACATCCAAATCTTCTGCTGTCAAGCATATTGTAGAGAAAGGTTGCTGACATGGGAAATTGTGACCGGTTCGAATTTAAGCAGATCAATTGTGCTAGCAATAACGTTCTCTGGTTGTTTCAGCAATACATACGCGACAGTTAAATATCCGGGATTCATTTTCATTACAGCTTACATTTTAGTGCAAACTACACCAGCCCACTCACCTGGTACACAACTGAACTGTATCTTTCATTATTCCGTTGGCTTCGTGGATCCTGTTCCACAAAGGAATGGTCTAATACATTACAAGTGTATGGGTCTTGTAACTTTAGTTATTAGTCAAATTCTGTTCCATAAAAGTTTCTGCTATGCTTGTACTTTAGTGATTTTCATTGCTGTGTTAGTATTAGTAGGGCAATGGAAATTTATATAAATTTCTCAACAAGTACAGTAGGAATATTCGTAACTTTAAATATTAGCACAACATTTATTACCTTTTTAATTTGGGAGTCAGTTGACCCAAATGTGCTAAGTGTTAGCGAAAGTGATAATAATGATGAGTGGGAATATGTATAAAGAAAGAATAGATAAATAAGTATTTGTGTACAATGATAAAGTTATATTAACTGTAATTCAAGTATGGCTTATGACTGATATTAGCGTTTCCTGTTTCTACACCATATTTCATACCTGTATCTTAGTTAATGTATTTTTAAGGTTCTTGCTACTTGCCAAGAAAATAATTTCTTTTCATTCTTCATTCTGTTTTAAAATAATCTCTTTTGACACACATTTCCCAGTTTTTTGCTTATAAAGAGAATGTGACTGTCAATCAATGTAAACAAATAAATAAATATAAATCATCAAATGCACTAATAAAATAAATGACCGAGAGCAATTGGAAGGCTCGATTCTTCTGCCGACTGAAATCGATACTCATGTAGCTATAAGGGACCGTCGTCTCAAAGTGGATTATTACGCTTAAATATTGATCAATACATGATAAAGTATTTAAGTTAAAATTATATCTGAGAAAAAATACACAACACCCATAGCAATGACAATAATCCGCTCTTTACTTTAAAAATCCCTTAGGAGTGGACATAACCTAGTTCAAGGTATGGCGACGTATGGCAAACAGCTGTTCCTCCATCTTGCTCTTACGTGACGTAACTTTTATGTAATACTTTACAAGTATTGCACTTCTTTCGTGGAACAGAAAGTTGTAAAACCATACTTCACAAGGACTTTTGTGGAATAGGGGCCTTGTAGAGGCATATCTGAAGTTTTCAGTTTCTTAATTATGTCGGGAAGCCGTACTGAAATGACATGAGATATAGGAAACTGAATTCAGCACTTTGAAACGGCTCAAAGCCACAAAGATTCGCTCATAAATTCCGAGTCAAAGAAGAAAAGTTCTCCATCTTCTAAGTGCTTACTGTAGAAATCGACAGTTTTGATGCAAGTTGCCTATCTTGAAATCACAGGTTGTGCAGGCGGGGCTACGAGCAGCTATTCTTTTAGCATTGCAATAGGGAGATTTAAAAAAATATTTTTCGTGTCTGATATCAGCCTGTTGTGAAAGCACGGTCAATACAAATCCATGTTTCTACATAGCTTGGGCGAAAATGAAGATGCGACTGGTGCCTGACTGTTACAAATTCTGAAGCGTTTTGAGAACAAGAAAGTAGAATATGTAAATGAATTACTGTGGGTGACACCAAACTCCTGTAATTTCGCAACGAGTAACATTATTATGTTGTGTAGGTGTGACAATGTATTACACAAAAATAATTCTGTAATAATATTAAAATATATAAAATTATGTAGTATATTACGAAACATTAATGTTACATTTAAAATAGATCAAATAAAAGTTATGTAAAAATTCTTACTTGTACACCTCATAAACACTGGCTTTTCTTTGTGCGTAAATGCGTGGTATTAAAATATGCAATCACATAAATCCCGATTCTAATAATGGCCTAATACATACCGCTATTTCTCAGCTCTTTTACAATTATTTTAAAATGATTATGCCTTACATTAGTATCGTTTTAATGTAAGTAATGTTACTTTATGAATTCAAAAATATTTATATAAATAATCTTTGCATAGGAAGTTGCTAAATTTCAAGCTTTTGAAATACACTTTGTGTGTCTTCAGTGAAAACTTGCACGGCTTTAGTGACGTGGCAATTTTTAAAATTTATTTTGAACGATTGGATAATGGACAGCTGTATTTAATGGCCGTATTAGACTTGAAGATGACTCACATGAAAGTCGTCAAAAAGTGAAAAAAACAGCAGAATTTATAAACGATGTGGTATTAGAAGACTCGCAAGTTAAAGTACCTGAAATTGTTGAGATTATAGACACTTCAAAAATACGTGTAGACTATAAACGAAAAAGCTCTGCGCAAAATGGATGCTCCGCTTACTAACCGTTCTATGAAATTCCCCCAAACGGTGTTTAGAGCGTTTTAACAACAAAACTGATTTTAGGTGTCAACTTATAGCTGTGGAATAGATTTGGATCCACCATACCAGAATCAAAACAGTGAATAGATGCTGGTTGTTCAGCGTCAAAGAAGATAATTCCGTTTCAAAGGCAGAAAAAGTGTTTTTTTGTATGCTAAAGGAATTTTACTCATTAATTAACTTAACAAGAATACATCATAACCGGAGAGTGCTGTTCTATACTAAAATACAGACGAGAATACTCACAAATATGTTGTAGTGATGGGAAAATCGAGAGATATGAAGTACGCCTCCTATTCTACATTATTTGGCTATCTCTGACATTCTTCTGTTCCCAGAGATGGAATAGCGTCATCGCTGCAATATGTTGACCTTAAGGAGAACTGTATAGGCAAATAAAAGTAAAAGTCCACATTAAAACTCGTTTAACGCCCGTTTTAACTACCGAGGCATCACAGGCGGTGGACACTCCTGATACAAGAGAATTGGGAAAGGATATTTTTTTAAAGGAAGGAAACGCTCCAAGCCTAAGTTTAGGGTACCTTCCCGATATGTGCCATTTATGAGGACTAAGGAAAACCTGGGGAAAATCTCAGTCACGAAGGACGGACCTGGTAGGAATCGAATTCCAGACATTCCGCTTCGTGCCTTAACGATCTCGGCCACCCGTTTCAGACCACCCGGCCCTCGTATTTCCCTCCCCGCAAGATACAGGACTGTCATAAAGAACTATCTGCTACATTTAATTGCTGCTTTCGCTTTTGAGGCTTTAAAAACAGCTAAAACGTTCGACATGCCCCTCGTAAAATATTCCACAGTAGTAATGTAAAAGAAGGAAATAAATGTATTCCCGATTGCTAATTATATTGAAATGCGCCACATACTCTAGAAATATTCACCGTAAGCTTTTTAACTCGTTTTATATACTTCAGAGTCGTGGTAATTTGCAAGAGGGACTGCTACGTCCGTGAGCAAAAGCAAAAGGTTTACATGTCCATTTCATCATTCATCACTGCTCCATCCTCTATTCGAGCTCGACAGCGTGGGAGGTCAAAAGTAGCTAAACTACTGTAGCACGTGGTATTCTACTTAATGAGGATCGTTAGGTCAAAAGCAGGCACCGGAAGGGGGCGCTCTCCAAAATACAAACGTTGGGGAATTTCCAGCGCTTGTGTTTGGGGCTTGGCAGACACCGGAACGTCTATAAATGCTTCCTCCGTACTAAACCTCATGTTACTTCTGAAATGAGAGGGCATAACCCTTCACAGCACAACAAGACAACAAAGAAGCACCCTACCAAACAGAAATAGAATCCTCCTTGGCGAACGACGCATCTCCAAAGCTCGTGAAGAGCCTCCTCTTCATCCAGAAACATTGCACTGAACAGTTACTTAAAATGTTTTGGTGCTCTAGACAATTCACATAAGAAATAGTTTAAGACGTAAGAAGCGTATATGAGACTTCTGAGTCGCATAATATTGCATAACATGCAAAGTTAACAAATGCAATGGGCTAGAATGCCTCTAAAGATGATTTACTGGTTATCACGAAATATACAGGAAACAAAGACAGGACCTTGGATCTAGAAGACAGCGATCTAAAATCTGTTTTACATGCTCACCTAATTTTTACAATAGTTCCCACATGATTTACATATGCGTGAAAACTTCAAATCATGTACACAGTTTGTACTAACTATAATGTTATATTGTATGATTTTAGATCAAATATTGTTTTTAAACTGACATTATTAAACACTTTTTATATCAGTGCAGCTTTGGTAAAAATATTTCAGAAAAATAAACCTGTCAATTTATTCACAAAACAACGAAAACTAATCGGTCTTGATATCTTATCTTTTACCCAACCTCATGTTAAAGAATTAGAATAAGAATAATCATAAAATGCATTAGGGCACTTTGCTCTAGTTCACTCATTTGGTGAGCCAATCCAAATTATGCATCCTGTGTACTTGAAAGTGTCTTGATCCTACATAAAGTTTCTATTACTAGCAGCCTCTGCACTACGGTGTTTTACATACATTCCCAATGTACTAGCACCTGACTAGAACCTCTATTATCCGTCCAGATGAATAGTAAGGAAGGAGCGATTAATAGAAACAGACGAATAATCCCTACAATTAGTTTTCTCTACCTTATTTTTATGTCATTTTTAAGAAATCCCTTACTTTTTCTAAACTTTACTATCAGCAATTTTTTCTGGTGTCCGGGAAGTTAAAAATGCCCAAGAATTATCTTGTTCCAAAAACTGCTGATTTAGTCATGTCCGACACCAAATTCATTAGCTAAGTTAACCACCATTTCACCATTATCAAACCTTTCTATAATTGTTACTTTCGTTTCTGTATCCAAAACTATGGTGAAGACATCGTGGGGCGAAATGCCACAACAATGAGAAAAAATCTGGGTTACAAGATTCAAACTTATTGTACAGTAATGGTCAACGTGTTAAAATTGAGGGAATTGTACATGCTTTCCGAGTTTTACCGCTGTGCAGTAGCCACGAACGAGATTCATTGTTAGGTCCATAATATTAAAGAGCGCAGATTGAATTTTAGCGGGGTTTTTACCATTCATTACGGGAAACACAGTGTGGCAACTTTTTTCTGCTTGTTTCACAGACAGAAATAAACATTATTGATGTCTGGAGAAAAATGAAAGGATCGTGGGAATTTTACAGTACGAATTTTTACTTAATAACATCGGTTTTGTTTTAGTCTTCTTTTTGCTTAATTTATTCAGAGTTTTAAAAAAGTATGAATTTAATAAATCTGCATTTATATTGTAGTTATGGAATAACAAGAATACACATGCGTGTTACTTATAAGGAAGGTTTAGAAAAAAAATATGAAAAAGATTATTTTGGAAAGAAAGAACCAGGCATGAAAATTGGGTCACAGCTGAGATTCGAATCACGGAACCAGGCTGACGCTCTACCAACTGAGCTACCGTGTCCTCCTCCAAGCATGGAACCACGAGCCTCTCTCATCTAATTCTATATATCCCGGAAATTTCCCTAAGATTTCTCTACTGTGAGACAGTAATTCCTTAAAAGGCGACTCGTTATGTTACAAAACACTTTTTACCCCGACTTCTATTTTAACCACCAACTACATGCATATGGTTAATTTATATACAGCAATAATTGGACCAGGGGCATATTCAAATGACGTGGGAGGAAAATCTGTTCCCCCCCCCCCCCCCAAGACTTACGCTCCTTCCCGACATTCTCTCGTAACTGCAGCGCCATTGCACGTTTGTGCTATAAACGTTTGGTTTATATAGAACTCTTCTAATTCAGCTGTTAAAGTACGCCTTAAGCCTTCTGCTGTCAATTCAGAATTTTATAAATCTTTCAACTTGTTAACCCCCCCCCCCCCAGTGTATTGTAATATCGCAACAAATTGTGGCAGTAATATAATATCTATCGTTTCGTCCTTTCCATTTCTTTTCTAATTCTAGCCCTATAGACACTTATCTCACAGTCAGATAAGATGTTTTTTTTTAAACCATAAAAAAGCTTCTTAACTTCATGCCGTCTTGCTGAGTAAGCTCCTATAGCTTTCGGTTATGAGGTCCAAATCGTTTCACTTCCAACTTAACAGTTAAATTGGAATCTTCAATAAACCGTTCAGTGCCACAAAATAGTACGCTTTTGTGTAACTTGACAGTTAAAACTGTTAAAGTGAAATTTCCGAGGAAGTCACGCAATTTCAAACAAATGCGAAAAACACCCCTATTCTGTTATGCGTGGTGTCAGTAGGCCCCCAACATCCGAGAATACCGAGCCCTGGCGATGGGCCGTCTTCCTGCTGGTCCATGAGAACGCAGAAATAAGCAGAGAGAAAGGCTAATCCATTTTGGAGGAAGACAAATATAAGTCCTTGTAAATGTTTGCTGCGTATAAGTTTAAAGCGTAAAATTTTCTGGGTTGGCCCATGAGCCTCCCTCGCTAATGAAGGACCCGCATGCTACCGCTACAACAGTAGAGAGAAAATGCGTTTATTGCATAAGATACAATTAAGAACTAATCGGTTATACATCGCTGTTTTTGTGCATTTTTTTTTAAAAGTTGACCAATAGAAGAGAAAATGGGAAATAATTATAACACTTTCTTGGGGGGGGGGCAATGAGGCCCATATTAATCGATCGTTCGTGTGTAAGAATAATTAGAAAGGAAGAATCAACTATTCAAAGCATTTCGAGTAGCTTTTTAAAGAATAAATCACCATATGGAGGTTTGCGGAATACAATCAGATGAGATACGTCCGTGGTTCCATACCTGGAGGACGCGATAGCAAAGTTGTTAATGCACGACGGAAGACCGAAGTTCCATGGTTCAAATCACGCCATAACCCGAAATTTTCCAGTTTTATTTTTCCTTTCCAATTAATATCCTACACCCCGCTAATATGATATAAATATGTCTATATATAAGAATTAAATTGCTTTCACACTTTATAACTTAAGTTATAAATTTTCTTTGTATCAGATCATATCATAAACCAACTAATTTTTTATAGAAGCCATTGTTGATATGCTACATAATATCTCAATAAAACATTAATGAACAATATTTTCAAATACCTTATATTCGAAAAATTTTAATACAGCGCTAACAATGCTCTAACTAACCAAAACGATTGCAGCACCAAAAATTGCTCTTTTCTGTGGGTACTGTATTCCGAAGGTAATTTCGTTCGTTTTCAAGGACCGTACGGAAACACCAGACATCGATATAATGCTGAGAGTATACCTAAGTAGAACAGCACTATGCGTGACTGTAGCAAGGTGTAAAAGAAAAGAAAAAACAAAAGCAATTCATTCATGCTAGAGGCAAGTTTCGAATATCAATTTTCTTACACACCTGTTCTGATCATTGCACATAACAAAATATGCTCCATAAACCGTATATGCCTAAGGCATATTTCTTTGTATTTCTGCAATAAAATTGGAGCTTTTGCTGTTTTATTTACAAGTAAAGAAATAATTTGTTTATACTACCATTATATTTAATCGATAGCTGATGTTAATGAGTAACGCAACACATCTCTCTCGCTCTCTCTCTCTCAACCAGTTTATCTTGGAAAAATATATAGTTGTTACATAAATTCGTTTCCCTCCTTACTTTTCGACCACTCCACACACCCAGCACAGCTACAATAGAGAAGTTGCCGAACTATCGGAGGCAGGATTTAAACACATGCTTAATTAAAACAAATTGCAGTAGTTGTGATATACATTATACTAAAGCAACTTTGTTTTGTACGGTATGCACAATTGCTATCTGCGATGCATTATTGTTTTGGAACCTTATAATTTAAAACAAAGCATTGCAAAGTTCAAGTTGATGTATCCAAGGCCAGCCACAAACACTAGTGGCGTATACATCAGCTAGTAGGTATTGAGTGTTTTGGCAACCAGGGTATCTTAGCTGTACGTAAAACGGGTATAATGTTTTCAGGAGATTAAATTAATTCAAATGATAAACACGAACTAATGTGACAAATCAATACACCATTTTATGTTTAGGATTTTTGAATCTTCGCACATTTCTTCATTTCGCTTCATTATCTTCTGCTGGGTAGCAGTGATGCGATAAACTTTTATATTAGAATCTTTAAGTGATATGGGTTATAAACAAAGAACAGTTCAATTTCTTTAGATGAAAAACGAGATTAACAGCAATAATAATCTTTTTATTTATTTGCAATATTTACCGAAGGTTTTTAACATCTCAGGTCATCAGCGTTTCATTCAAATCAGGGCATGAAACGGTCGCTAAATTTTGCTCAGAGGCCTATTCTTTCGGGCTTGAGGTTTTTTTACGTGCCGTAACTTTGCGAAAAGGGACCCACGGCCATACTTTCCTTTCGAAGAAACCATACTTAGAATTTTACGCCCGAAAAAATACATCACTCTGATCGGGATTAAACCCGAAATCTTGGGCCTACGAGTATGG
This sequence comes from Metallyticus violacea, assembly GCA_030762175.1. Classification (NCBI taxonomy): domain Eukaryota; kingdom Metazoa; phylum Arthropoda; class Insecta; order Mantodea; family Metallyticidae; genus Metallyticus; species Metallyticus violacea. The sequence goes on from CM060841.1 coordinate 56,158,684, forward strand.
TTACTACCAGACCACCAGGACCGACTCGGTGGATAAAAGCATTGGGAAAATGAAAGCATTCTCACCAATAATCCAGCTGGAGGTACATATTCGATAATACCTCCACACAATTTCATAAGGAACAGAGAAACACGTGTTCGGAGTAGTTTATTATGAGGCTGAAGGTGAGGATATTTTGCCCAGATAGGAAACCATTTCTAACCTGAGACAAAAGACAATTCATGTAGTGGCATCCAAAAGCCTAAGATAATACCCTCATCAGTCATTCTTCTAAAACTCTAAACAAATAGTTTTGATCGACGCATTGCCTCATAGTGAAGCAGCAAACTCCTTGTGTCAAAACACTCCGGAAGCTGAAGACGCGGTTCGGGTGCAATGGTCCTCACAAAGATAGGACTACAGTTTTTTACAACACGAAGCCATACACTAGAGAAGAAATTAATAAATTACGGTGGATTGTCCTTCACCCTCCCTACAGCCCGAATCTTGTACCTTCCCGATAACCCTCCCTTAGATCTGACGATAATGAAGTCAGCCGGCACGATGCTGGTGAAGGAGATCTGAAAAATGATGCCACGAAGACATATCTAGAAACCGACAGTTGTAAACACTAGAAACAATCCAGTGTTTAAAACTGAATTAAAGGAAAAGGGGGTGCATTATTTATTGAACTCCTCATAATGCATCAATTTCCAAGGTTACAACAGCTGTCTCCCGAATGTGAATAAGAAGTAGAAGTAATGTAGAATTATTGACAGCCGAAGTCCTCATTTGTCAGTCTTAAGGCTTCATAGAAGTACTACCTCCGTATTCTCAATACGCTCCAGTCTTCCATGTCCAGTAATGAAGCTCCAAAGAGTTGAATTCTCTCCATCTCCAGGTTTCACACTCGAGAGCATGCATTTATCAGTTTCAACATAATCTACCTACCGAGTCCCCTGCAGTCTGCAGAATTTTCCTGAACAACCAATGTCTAGCAATTAATGCAGCCGCTTTCCTTGTTTTCTTCCTCTTCAAATGCAGAAGTGGTGTAGTTGAGAGTTAATCTGGGGCCTTCGACAAGAAATCTGCCAAGAAAATGATATTTTTTCGCCGTCCCATGCTTTAATTGAGCATTTTGCAAACAATTTGCTAGTTTTACCGGCAGGTTCAGTTACAAAAAGCTGCTCTCTTTCGGCCAGTTATAAACTCCATTTGTGTGTGAAGGACATTTTTCACCGCAAAGAATAATTAAAAACTGCTATTTTGCCAGATCAGTAATGACACTGTAAACGCCTTTAAGGCTCCAGATAATTATGGTTACTCACTAAGAGAAACTCCGCATGGGCGATATGGGGGCTTTTTCCCCCCCCCCCCTCCTTCTTTGGATTCTCCAGCAGTGGGTCGACCCCGGCCTCCCGAGTGCAACAGTTACAATTCTGTAGAGCGAGAAAGCGAAAATAGAGGGAGCGATATTGAAGTTTTCAGGCGTGTCTCGGAACACATTTTCCACTTGGAAAACCTTGATCCCCTGTGGGAGTCACGCAATATCCAGTCCAATAGCTTTATCGCAGTCGTAATTCTTACATCCCGAAAACCAACCAATATGGCTGCTTCTATTGGGTGGTTAGGCAAACAAGTTGTTCTGTTAAATATGTCCCGAATTATGAGTATTCTTTATAAATATAATACTTTTCTCATTTCTGTTCAATTGCTTCAATTAAATAAGCGTTAAATGCGGAATACAATCAACAGTACATTGCGTTCCGAAGAAAAAAATAGTTATATGTGAGCATAAGATTATACATAAAAAAAGTTGCCAAAACATATGCATCAAAAATTGTATTTTTAATTATTAATACAGAGCGATTCACATAAAACTAGCAAATTTCTCAATTTATTTATTCGGACTGGAATACATCCCAATGGTTAGTTTTACTTTCTAATCGGTTAGTTCGAAAAAACTGAATATCTGGCAAGCATCGTTCATCTACACTGCTGACTGTTGCTGGGAACACCAAAGCTCGCCTGCAGCGGTCACCCTGTATTGATTGATTGTTGAAGCATGCAGTGATACACTTTCGCCCTGAGCTACGGTAATACCTAAATCATTGAGACATCTGTCACAGAAGATTGTATAACTCGCACACAATGTGCTCTGAAGAAAGCTCACCTAGAGCCATATAGGAATATGAATGTCCAACGGTTGCAGATTAGACTAAGAGTGAAACCATTCCCATTGGTATTTGATTGCTCATTGTTCAAAATCCTCGCACTTCCATTTGTGTGCCGTATCAACTCGCAAGCATTTGAGCGGTCCAAAATCTACTTGCCATTCATAAGACACCTACGAAATTGAAGTTTAGTGCGCAATATCCGCTCACAGAATAATAGATCCAGTTTTTTTTCTATAGAAATTTGATCACGGCATTCATTTTCATGGATTTGTTGAGCAAATGGATGATGCGTCAAGGATACAGCGTCTCATGCCACACATAAATCGATTCCATGGAACGGTTGAAATTTTCTTGACACCGGATTATTTCCAAGAACCTGTGGCCACTGAGATCTCCAGATATGACAATACCAAACAGTTCTCTATTGCGTTACTTGAAAGACAAAACTCTACGGCACAGGATTCTGGACATAGATGACTTGAAGCAGGATGGTGTTAGCCACGTGTTCAGTTGTGCCTTCAGGAGGAGGGCAGTTTCAACATTCACTATAGATGCTAGTTAATTCTTACACAAACTCTACATTTGATGTGCAGAAATATGCTGTTAGTGTCATTGTTGTTAAAATAAAGACCGAAAGAAATAAATGTGTTTCATATGGTTTCCCTGCATAAATCACATGATAAGCGACGTCTCTAAGAAATTTACAATGGTTGAATGGCAGTATTTTAATAACTGAAACGCAGAAATAATCTTTAGGATATTCCTTTAAGTTAACGTACTCATTATTTAAGACAGCAACAGAAAAATGAATACACTTTGGCAACAAAATACTTTCATGAAATCGTCATAGATGTATGTCTGTAAAAGATGACAATCCAGGTGTCAAATCTGGGCTGTATAATGAGAAACCTTACAATTGATACTTTGGTGGCACTTGAAACGTGTAGCTTGCAGCAAAACAACCCCTTTCCTCTTCGAATCCTCCTTACTCGCTGCTTTAAAGTTCTAGGAGTGAAAATGTAACGTTCTGAGATGACCGCTGTCGCATGTTTCTGGAAATCCAAAAACTGTTTTAACTGTTTTCACCAGCCGAAGCCTGTGATCTGAACTGCTTTTTATGATTTTTCGTACATTCGGATTGAGATGTCTTGTGAAGAAAGGCTTCACCATTCTCATAACTTTGTGCTATAATTTGTTCACGAATGACAGCTTGTTATTAGTTATCTGATGACTATGTTGACTAATGAATACAGGTGATTAAAGGACACGTTCTAAGAATCATTGTGTGTCGCTTATTAAAATATTCCTATTTAGTAGCTATTACTTTTAATACGCGAACATTTTCTTTACTCTTTCTAAATTAAAAAATAAATAAATAAAGAAGAAAAAAGAAACAGCTGTTGTAGTACAAGAGCGGGCTGAAAAGTTCGCGGCCTCAGTCATAGGTAGCCATGCAAATTGGCAAGATTACGTTTTAACGCGGTACGTTGGATTATTTGATACAGCTTTCTAAACCACACCTATTGTGGATAAAATTGAGTATCATGCAGTGATAAAGTAATTTTTAAAACTTGGTTTCATGCTAAAGGAAAATCGTGTTAAATTAATAAAACTTTATAAGAACTCGTCTCCATTTTCAGCAATTAAAAATAGGTTTTGAAGATGAAAGCTCAAAAAGTTCTACAACAGAATTGATTGAATACATGGTATGGCATTAGATTACTGGCAAGTAACCTTGGAACAGCTATAGAACTGATTTTGTATAAATGTAATGCGAGTTATCCACCCTCATACACCAAAATGGAAACAGCTGTCAAAATAGTGGACAGAAGCTGGTTGTTCTTTGCAAAAGACTGTTCCATCTGCAGCAAAGGTTATGGTAAATCTTGAACGTTATTAATTGCTTTTCGTCATAAGGGTTAATCATAAACGAAGAGTACTGTTCTAGCTGAAATAGTTTGTGAGAAAAGCTTTGAAGAAGAAAAAAACAATGGCATTGTATCTATTCAGAAGAGTGTTTTCGATGGAAACATTGAAAGTTTTGCAGCATCCATCCTATTCCCCCAAATTTGCCTCTCTTTCTCTGACTTCCATTCCCAAAACTCAAGTCCTTCCTCGCTGGTTTGCGTTTTCATCAAATCAGAGGCGACTGCAGCTGCAGGGAAATATTTGGCAGACCATACGGGAAATCGATTTAGAGACGAAACGTTTTGGAGCATCGCTGGAATAAATGTACTGACCTTAAGAAAGATCAAGCTAAAGTATAAATGTAATGTTCAAGACTCTTTTCATTTTAAGGGGTACTGGGAGTGAATTTGCAAATTTGTACGGTTTTGTATGGTTTTTTTGAAACTTTTACAGCTCTTAAGTTAATATGTACACCAAATTTCATTCAAATTGAATAAATACTTTGCAAGCTATAAATTATTACGTAAATATTACGTATAATCAAAAAGTCCCATGCAGCTCATGGGTTTGAGAAAATTGGTAGCCATTATTTGCAATTGGAGTTTTGAACCCCATACAAAAATTGTATAGATATCTTAAATAAATTTGATGAGTGAAATGTAATAATTTTTAAAACCTATAAGAAAATTTAGTCTTTAAAATTAATCATTTATTCATAAAAAATATTATTTTTGTCCTATAGAATGGATACTGCAATTTTTGGTAAAATTTAATTTAAACCAAAACTGTAACGCCTGGGATGCTATGAATGTGTGAAAATGAAGTATTTGGGGGGGGGGGGGAACCGCTGTTTTACATAAAAAAAAGTATCCTGGGAAGCAGTATGATTTAAAAGGACACGCGGAGCATTTTAAATGCTGTAGAACCCGAAGGGACATGCAAATGAAGAAAAAAAGAAAAATGAAGAAGAAGGAGCCGATTTTGTCCAAAAACTCATTCCCAGTGTTCTTTAAGTCGTGAACTTTTCAAACTGCCCTGGTATTGTAATCATTAATGTTTTGTTTACATAACCATTACTGTTCTTTGCTCAATGTTTAATTCAGAATGTCAGGCTAGTTGCAGTATATAAACAACGAATACATTCCTTAATAGGATTAGGAAGCCAGGACTGCTTGAGGCACTCTGACATCCACTATTTGGTTAAAGTTGCACCAGCTTGACCCAAGCAGGAATCAAGCCGCACCCTCCATACCTTATTTGTAACTTAGCTGTTACGGAGAACGTGAACCGCCATATATATATACTAATAATAAAAGTAGATAAAGATAAAACACAGAGAAAGAGTCACACTTGAAATTGCTATATTTCGAACTACTGCGAGTTCTTCAATGGTAAGAAGACAAGTGAAGGTGATAAAAGTAAATATTGAGTATCGAAGGTAACGTTATGCATGGAAACAGATGAAACTAGAAATGAGAGTGTGGGAAGAAAAAAAACTAATATGTAAGATTTAAACCAGGTGGTATAAGCGCTTTTGACTTCTTTACTATTTATCTATTTTTCTTTTAATTTTATTTCTGTGTTTTCTAAAATACTTTATTATTTATTACATCTTATACCATGACACCTTTTTTACATAAAGCGCGTATACCACCTGGTTTAAATCTTACATATTAGTTTTTTTCTTCTCACACTCTCATATCTAGTTTCATCTGTTTCCATGCATAACGTTACCTTCGATACTCAATATTTACTTTTATCACCTTCACTTGTCTAGCTTCTTGCCATTGAAGAACTCGCAGTAGTTCGAAATATAGCAATTTCAAGTGTGACTCTTTCTCTGTGTTTTATCTTTATCTACTTTTATTATTAGCGTTAATTTGTTACATTGTTAATAGTGTTTCTTTATTTTTATGTTTCATTATATATATATATATATATATATATATATATATATATATATATATATATATATAGTTTCCTTCCATTCATTCTCGCCAGTTATGATTAGATGCAGGAATAAATTGCAGATTTCGCACATTTTAACAACGTATGTCAGTAACGGCTCCAATGGGAGAAAACGCAGGCTAGCTTTCCTCGTCACACCGTAGATGGATGTTGACCTGGAATTATAATCGGGGAATACAATGGGGCCAAGCTTCCTTCGCGGATACGCTACGAATACAAAGGCTACGGTTGCCTTTGATCCGTTACTGGAAGATCTCAGTACTTCCTTTGCTGAAATTGAAGAAGGTAGCAAATTATTTCGCTTAATTAGATATCTTTAGTCTGCAAATCTATGAAGTATTTGCTCAGGCGATAGATTAGTAACTGTTTCCAGTTATTTTCATTGTCTGAAATCAGCGAACACAATGCCGGGAGGATGTAACGGAAGGTGAGCTATCCCAGCGAAATATTCCCATTTCGGCAATGATATCACTACAGACATTTCCTCTTCTTACTTCAGGCTTTAGATCTAATTATTACGTACATTTTCTGCAGTTATTCATTTGTTCATTGAAATATTTTAACGCATTGTTCTGATTTCATTGCGCATTTCAGCAAATTTTTCTACTCTAAAATTTTTCATTTTCTACTCCTAGACCTGACCACGACAGTTTCGAGTTTGCAATACTGAAATGAACATTGGAAAGTTTGCATACAAATATATTTGTATTGCTACTGATAAGTTATTACAATTAGTTTTTAAAATATTACTTCTTACAAATTTGTTACAATTATGTTGGAAATATTTAAGTTTTCTTTGTGCCCTATTTTGTAATAAACTTTCTCTATATCAATAAAAATTACCAAATACACACCGATATTCCTCAGTATTAATGAAACTATTTTAAAAAGGCATATCCCTTACATTAGTGTCTTCATTGTGTTGTAATAATATTGTCACTATAAAAAAATTTAAATATAATTTTTATAAAAAATTAAGTATAGAGTTGTCATTTGTATGAAATTATAGAAAGTTTAGGGTCTTTTGGTGAATAACTGAATAACGTATAGCTAACCAGTTCCTTTGCAATTTAATAATAAAAGGTAAATTTAGTATTTTGGGGCAATATCAAATTTATTTCACAACATAGTCTCCATCGAGGGTTATTAACTTGTTACAGCGAGCTTACAGTTCTTTCAACCTAACGGGAACAGGTTTTATCAACCCCTGAAATAGTCGTTTTCGGTGTCGATGACATCCTATTTGGTCAAGAACTTACTTCTATTATAAAATAATAATAATAATAATAATAATAATAATAAATCTTTATTTCGTTTTGCTGGCATGCATTTAATTCAGTTAAAAAGTATAAAATTGGGCTGAAATGAATAATTGTAAGTACAAGCTGTAAATAGTGTAATTTTATTATTTCTCCATTGCTACCGGATGTAAGCAGATTGAATAAATAAATACATACATACATAAATATATTTAAATTCGATCAAACGAAGAAGTTACTAGAGGGCTCAGTTTGGGGAATAGCGATTATCAATATATGGGACAGTTCGCTGACCTGCTCAAAGAACATCTTTTATGAGCACTAGTCATGGCAATTTTCCCTTGAAATCGTCTACAAGACATTCCAATGATACTATATAATAAACTCCTGTTATTATTTAGCATTTTTTTCAATTAGTTTTACCAGGATTTAGAAACTGTAAAAATTAGCTAGCACTTTCGCAGCCGATTACTCACCATCAGTCTTTCTCTATTGCTTTGACTCCAGTTTCCACTCAACTGTATAATGGTGGTCCACTTTTCGTTCATTCTGCAGATTGGGATAAAACATGTCAAATACTGAAGTGCATCTTGGTCCAGAAAGTATGGAGCCTCAACTGGATGCCGGAATGCGCTTCATCTTCGGTGCACGTAAGGCCACTTTTAAGCTCCAGAAATAAATAGACAGTGACGTGGATGTGCTTTACTTCTAATACGGTTCAATTACTGCAAGGATTTTTATAATGAAAGGTGTGGCTTGATCGATTGGGATGATTATCGAACCTAATCAAGTATCGCCTTTGATTGAATCAAAGATGGTTACAAGAATGATGCTTCCCAAATATGATGCCACTTAAATTATGGCGCATTACAGCGATAATTTTCAAGCGATTTTCGTAATTATTGCATATTTGCAGTTTATTTAGGGGGGATGTGCTATATGCGTAGGTTTGCAAAGTTCTACACTCCTGTTTTCTAACTTGTCCACACATAATTCGTAAGCCATTAAAATAAAAATAACGCTACCCTGATTTGAGTCTTTTAAAAAAATGGACAATCCAGAAATTTTTCTTTACAAAAGACGTAAGCGTAAGAATATGCACACACACATATTAGACGTTTAATACTTAATATTTACACATAATTTAGAAAGAATATATTCTGGGGAATACAGTGTGTCAAAAACACATTTTTTTCCTTTTTCTTAAAAATAATTCTTTTTATAATTTTTAATTCTTCTGTCAATTCTGTATAAGCTAAATTTATTGTTTTTCTGAATGTATCATGTCTATTTTTTTTAAAATAGTTAGCATTATATGCCTTTCGTCTAGCTGCTGTCACCCTTACAACAAACGTTCGAAGCGAGCACCTTTAATTACTAAAGAACGTTCAAGCACATCAAGAAAATCGTCAAATGTCTTTTGTGTAGTAATTAAAAAGTGGACGGATCAAATGTGTCTCTGTTCTAGTTCTGTTTCATTTCTTATAAATTGCTGGATCCATTGTAAAAAAAAAAAACTCTATTTTAAGTAACCCCGCAAACAGTCATCTAGAGGACTACGGTCTGGCTACTTTAAGTGCCCTCTTCTTCCAATCCATCTTTCAGGAAATGCGTATCAAAAATTCTCTTACACCTCTTTCAAAGTGTGCAGGGGCACCATCTTGATATCAGATATCACTTTGGAGCATATTACCCACAAATCTTAGCATGCTGGAGTTATGGTATTTTGAAATAGATTATATTGCCATTAATGAAAAGCGCTCCAATTTTGTTATTACCAAATGAACCTGTCTCATTTTTACTTTCTGTGTGTATTGTGTACGTCGTTGTACTATCAAATGTGGGTTTTTGTGACCTTATCGACAGTTATGTCCATTAACTGTACCATTTAGACAAGTGGTCTGATCTGAAAATATTTTGTATCTTTTAACTCCGGATTTTAGTTTGTCAGCTCCAATAAAATTCCACAAAATTCACTTCTTCATTCAATTTAGTTCTTGTAAAAGTTGTATTTCATGTGGGTACCGTTTAACCGATTTCATTGAATTATAAACAACATCTTGACTGAATGCTTGTGGCCCTTTGGTCTCTCCTTCTTTTTCCCTCCCTTTCCCAGTAACAATTTGAAGGAATTTTCAGCATTCAAAGCAAATTTTGGCCTTTCAGTTTTTCTTTTGTTCTTCACGCTTTCTGTTTCATTCAGTTTCTTTACAATTTTTGGCATTCTGTTTGGGTCCCCCTGATAAAACAAATCACAAATTTCTTGCTGAATTCTCATCCTGTCACCTTATCCAACCATCATAAAGATTTGTATTTTCCCCATTCTGTGAGATTTGTCATGATAATCAATATTCTACACTAAGAATAGAAATTTTGTTTTTGAAAACAGTGTACTCGTGACTTACTGTAATCTCCAAAATAATTTAATGCTCAATTTAAATTAATTTATATTCTCTGCAAAAGGTTATACAAAAAAAACAGTACATTGACGAATAAATTAACTTATCCACGCAAAGAATTGAGAATACAGTTCGAAAATGTACATAGATATCTCATTTAGGAAAAATGTGTTTTTTGATAAACAGGTGTGTCTGAGGATATACATTTTTTAAATTATGTTCGAAGTATTAAGTGATATATTTCAATAAATGCAGCATTTAAATGTTTAAGAAATGTTTAAACTATAAAGTTGTAAGCAATATTTCATTTTTTTTCCATGCTGTATAGTTAAAAAATAAGGAAAATAAAAATACAATACACGAGTGTTTATATACTTCTACATCATGTAACATGAAAAAAGCAACCATTGCTGATATCAAATTCAGAATTCTAACTAACCGCAAATTGGGAAAGGAAGCACATTTTTAACTGAAAAGTAAAACACACTAGGAATTCCACGTGAAATAAAAAATAAGCACTGTCAAATACACTTACATTAACAAGAAAATTTAAAATGACCTGACACACTCTCATCCTGGTCTGAACGGTTCCTTACACCATTCTTTCGTGTAGGCCTCAATTTTAATCACGCACCCTATAAGAGAACAATCCTTTACGCCCGAACAATTCTTCTCGCACAACAGCAAACTGTGGTATTGAATAAAAATGTCCCAGTCACAAAGAGAAAAATCTTTAACTGAAACCTCTTCACTATATACTTTTTGGTGTTCACTAAAGTAAAACTTTAGGTATACTCTTAACTGTCTCTGATGACAGTTTAATCCATGAGGGCATACCGCATTTATGCCTTTATAGCCACTACATGAGGTTAACTTTCATAGCTCCTTTCTATTTCCGGCATATCAGGTTTCATTTACGGACACGTTTCTCTGATTGTGGTTTGGGTTAGGTTAGGTTAAGGTTCATGCTGACGCCTCAATCTCACCTTAGGCTATCTGCCACTAATTGACAGGTAGTATTAAATTGGTGATGGATTCTAGTTTCTAAGGTTCCCTCTAGATGCGAGGAATGTGTAAATTTACTTCAAAATAACTTATTGTGGAGAATTTTATATACGGCTAAGCCCTAGCTTATTCTTATCAGCAAAGCAAATCATTTCTGATTTAGTTTAAGGCAGATGACTATGCAGGCAAAACAAATAGTTTGCACCAATGTGGTGAACAAATTAACATTTGTAAACATTACAAGTTATAATGTGGAAGCAAGACACAAAGTATCAATTAATTTTTTTATTTCCTTAACTGAAATACTTTGGACCTCCGTTTTTCTCAAAAAAACTAAATAGGAATACAATGAGAAAAGCAGTTTGTTTGTTCAAATAGTAGTTGGGGTTCCATTTCAAAGATGGTCATGTCCATATTTCAAATTATTATTTATTTATTTATTTATTTTTGCACGTACGGGTAAGTCAGGGCCTCTGCAACCAATTCGGATAGATATATCTCACGATGACGAAAATCTCTTGTTAGATGACCTACGTTTCCCAACGTGTCATTAAGAAGCATCGAAGGAAACAACACGTGTTGGGACATTTAACGTTTTTGACATATCATTAATTTATCTGCAAGTATTCTTGGAACAGATTACGAAGGTGTTGCAAAGTGTCTGCCCTGAACCTCATTACATTCATAACACCATCGTAATAGTGCTTGTCGGACACTGCAAAACATTTCAGATTAAAAGCAGCGAATTCACTCAATCAGTTCCTGCCATGTGTCAACTCGGGTCGTGTAAACGACATACCGCACATGGCCCCAAAGAAAAATTAACTACACACAAAGGTACACGGCGAGGGTACGGCATCATCGTTGGAACCAGTACACATAAGCATAAACAGTAGTGCACAGCTTCTAAACCACACGTGAGAGAACAAAGGTGTTTAACAAAAATGTTCCTCTGCAGAATTTGCGCAGACGTCCTGACTTCCCTGTATAAACTGGAAGATCACGAAACAAATAATCTTTAGAAGAAATTATACAATTGCAAGACTTTTCGATATGATTATTTTGTTTCTACTGAAAAAAAATTACACAGACTGGCCAAATTTTCTACCAGATGCTGAAGCAATTGTCTATGAGGCCAGTCATTTTAACATTGTTTTAGTGGTTATCCTTTTTTTTTTTTTTTAGGCAGCAATTGCGTTATAGTTACGCAACATTTTGACTTAATTTTACCAATGCATTGAACGAATACTTTTGAGTTTTTAAATGTTGCAGATAACGATAAATTTTAATTCATTTTCATATTGTATTTAAAAAGTCTTTTAATTTTCTTTTCAATTTGGGAAGAGTCGTGTTTGTTGCTGTCTCCCCACACCTGCATTCCCATCAATTAATAAAGCGTTATTATAATTGAAAAGCTAAGGAAGAAATGAACCTCGGAAGACATAAGAAATGGAAAATACTTCTTGAAGACAAAGAAGATATTCCAGCTCGAGCCAAGAGGAGAACAATTAGCGTTTTATCGTATCCTATTAGGCCATGGCCTCCTTGCCCACCATCTGCACTACCTCTGCAATCTTTCATTATCAGTAAGTGTTTTGCTTGGAGATAGTTGAAACGTGATGTGTTCGGTTCGTGTAGTAATGCTGCAAAAGACTGCACAAGTCAGTAGGAGAATTATATTGGGACATTGGATGAATGAATTAAATAAAGTGAGAAGTAAATCGGTTTTAATCGGAGTTGCTCAAAATGCGAAACATGTAAATCGGCATTCTCAACCCGCTTTAGAACTATTAGTACCACCCGTCTGTTCTTCGTCCTATTATGAAGGACATGCAGCTATCCGAAATGGAATGCCTTGCATGTTTACCTTTAATGCAGTGCTTCATTTTATTATAGCTCATTTTATTTTTGTCAAATACATTATGACGTATTACTACATGTTGAAATTAAGTTTCGATTTCGTGGCCCAAGATTTAAAGAACTACTTGAAAACCTGAACAAGGTGCGTGAAATACTCGTATATGGGATTTAGTATAGCAGGAACCAGAAAGTGGCATAAACCAATGACAGAAAAGAAAATTGGCTATTATTCAAGGAGATGACGAAATTGATAATCTATTGAAATAACTTTTGTATCTACTGTAACAAAAAAATGATATTTTGTGAAAATGAATTAATTTAAATGCCATTAATAAATCAAATATTATCAAATATCGCTTATGAACCCTATGAGATTGGTAACAAAGCTCTATATATATTTCTTAAGAATGCATTTATAAAATTCATGATTTCAGAGTTACAGATCTTGCAAATTGAACCACTTTTCGGATTTTTTATATTAATAATTTATTTATTTATTTATTTTTAACTAGAAATCCTCCTTCATAGTTCAGTTAACTCTGTAGAACTAAATTCTAACTTTAGAATAGAACTTACCCTCGTGAGCTTTAAACTCTTCAGTACGGCAACGATCTATTATTGAAGAAACGTTATATGATACAGATCTGTTCCTGGTTCTGGTCAAGTGCTTGACTATGCACGTTTTTATTTAAAAGGAACGGTCACTGCATGACAATCAATATTGTTGCAATGCATATATTTATTTTTGTGTTGCTAGGAATACCTGGTAAGCGCACGATTGTAGGTATCTTCCATAACTCAGCAATGACAAAATAAAACTCAAGCACCGTCTATGAAGGCGGTTTGAAATGTTATAAACTATAACATTTTTTTTATTTTTCAACATTATCTCTAAGGTTAATAACTTTATTCCATCGATGCTGCAACGTCAATATCTTGACTGTCAAGATGTTTTTCGGAAGGTGTGTAAAATACTCCTCTAGACGTCCATCGCCTTTTGATATGACGAGCGAGGAATAGACAGAAGTCCGAGGGAGCCCAATTTGGGTATTAGGGTGGATGCTTTAGCAATTAATACTTTAAATCTTTCAAATTTCCCCTAGTTAAAACAGTTGTGGGTTGTCTTGATGAAAAAGTATTCCTTTCTTGATACATATTTACCCCCCCCCCTTCCATTCTTCAGATCAGAAAGCACGTACAACCCAAACACATTTCGGAGTTCATTGCATAAAATGCAATTCAGTTACTGCGTGAGATGCAAAGAACCTGGTTCAAAATAAGCAACAGTTCAATATATAATTGCGAAAAACACGTGCCCCCTTCTAAATAGAAGCCTCTTTAGATAGAGACAAGAAAAGTAAACAGCACTTTTCATTTTCGTTTTCTGCATGCTTAGGGTTGTACGTGACGTGGAACACTGTGCTTTCTTAAACAGAGAATTTGAAAACGGTGTAAATGCTTTCTGAGCCGAATCTTCAATACATTAGCTTCTCATATAAATTTCTTTTTTAAGTTTTATCGATTTGAATTCCACTACAGCTAAATTATTCTGATTGCCGAAACCCCCCTGCGAGTTATAGTCCACAACCCGATCAGCTGCTGGATGTTTATGACTGACCTTGGATGCATCAACTTGAACTTTACAACACTATACTTTTAATGCCCATGTGTTTAAAGATAGAGTTTTTAAGTTTCCAGAAAAGTGTTTTTTTTTTTAATTGATTTATTTAAGGATGCTCTTTAACATCTCAGGTCATCAGAGTCCCATTCAACTCAGAGCATGAAACGGTCGACAAATTTGCTCAGAGGTCTCTTCTTTCAGGCTTGAGGTTCTTTTTCGTGCCGTAAATGTACGACACGGGACCCACGGCTTTACTTCTCTTCCGAAGGAAGCCACACTTAGGACTTTTACGCCCGAAATAGAAAAGTGGTGGCATGATATCGATAGCATATGCATACTTTACAAAATAAAGGTTTTTACTGAAACCTATACTTTTACTTTGAATAATCACGTGTTTAAATCCACACCCCTGACTGTTAGGCAACTACTCTTAGGTGACGTTAATGTTTGAACGTAACGAAGCAAATTACGTAACTAAACATTAATAGGAGTTACGTAATAAAGCAGCGCGGTTCTTTTTTATCTACTTTAAATGTTTCAAAGTAATGCCAGGAAGTTTACATTTCCAATGGTACTTGCTACAAATGGAGTCAATTCCACTCGATTACCACAAAGAATGGTAGAAGCTGCAGTACTGTATTTGCAAAATTGACGTAACCATCACTATTCGATGAAACTGCAGATTAAGCATTGTATTCTTCTTTTTCTTGTAGAAGAGCCAACTGTCCAAGAGTTTTAAGTTTATTGTTCAGTTTATCACTAGAATTCTGGTTTGGACAAAATAAAATAAAATAAAATCTGCATTATTTCGCCCCACACCTTGTTACCTATATCGAGACGTGCATTTCGAAGTTTTATACTTTATTAAATTTTCTTTTTCCCCACAGTGCACAATAAGTTTACAGTAAATCTATAATTATATAAACAAAACAAAAATACAATTTACATAAAAATTAAATATTCCACTACTAGAAAAAAATTCAGTTAAATAAAAGTACAAATCTACTGGAAACCAATAAACAAAAGCAATAGTTGGTAGTCCAGCTATCTACCTAAACTAAAAACCGTTGGAAACCTAACGGTTGAAATGCTGCTATCCACCACCTTCCTCGCCCTCCTCTTCTGCTTCATCATCATCGCTCTTTTCTTCCCTATTTTCTTTTATCTCCTATCTGCTATATGACTCTTGTTTCTCTTCTCCTTCTATACTCGTCCAAATTCCTCTTGCAATTTGCATATTTTTTTATTTCTACCTCTTACAGGTAAAAAACTTCTCTTTCCTCCCCTTACTTTTTCTGTGTTTGGACACCGAGAAGCACAGAACTGTGTAGCTATGCTTCAAGTATTTCTTGGCGGTAACCCAATCCACCTACTGAGTTCAGCGGGTGAAATGTGAACACTGAACATGCCGAAATAAAGTACACATTGCTAGAGGTTCTAATATAAGAGTATTCGGAAAGAGGAAAACATTTGTAAGTTATGCCAGACCGAAATAAAAAGAAATACAGAAACACGTGTTACAAGCGTAGAGGAATTCTATATAAGGGACAGCTCACGTTTCAGTTAATCAGGCAGATTTTACATTAATTTGTGTAAAATGTTGGTATTAGCTGATATTCCATTTGAAAACGTCGTATCTCAACAGTAACTAACGACACACATTGTTAAAAAATAAAAGCATGGAGAAGAAAACGCCACTCAATTTAGGGACAAGCTACAAATTATAACACAGACCAACAAAAATTTAAGGATAAATGTATAAAGACAGTGTGTTACTCCATTCTTGGAATTAGCCTCATAACTCTCTCTGGACTAATATTCCCTTCATAAGCTCACGGTTAAAACAGTAATCGTAAAGAGAAACTGAAGGCCTTGTCCAAGTTCGACTTAACAGGTATCCATTATTCAGGATCGAGAGATTTTGTGAAGAATTGACTGAGTTCACCAATAAGTGTCCAGGATATAGAAAAGTCAAGCTACTATTGTATTTTGTTGTTGTTCAACGTTGAAAGAGCAAAACATGCACTGCCGAAATGTAGAATACAGAGCGATTAGGTTCGTCTACAATGTAAGGATATTTACTATATAAGAAACCCAGTTCTAGCCACTTTAAAACGTATGCACCGTGATTCTAAACATTTACAATATCCGTTTGTTTTATTCGCTGTTTTTGTTTTTCAAATGCGCTTAATGAAATTAAACAAAGCTTGTTGCTAGGATTCGGATATTTACTACGTGGCTTTTATTTTTACACCACAAACTTAAAATATGCATGCTTTACCTAATATACATTGATCAAAATGTCACATTTTGGTCCTTTTATGTAATTTTTTTTATCATTTTTCACAATTTTGTCATATTTTATTCCATTTTCATTTTCTTACAGTCTTCTCAAAGACCCCTGAATTGAGGCAAGTAATATTTCAGAATTTTATTTTCTAAAAATAGTTCAATAAAATATCTCTGTGAATTACGAGGGTAAGTTGTATAGAGAGAGATACTTGCGGGTCTCCTGGTGGTCAAGTGGTTACCATACTTGCCTTCTAAATCCAAGAACGCGGGTTCAAACCCGGCCAGGATCGATGGATTTTTTCGGCTGTAAAATTCCGAAGTATGGCTTCCTTCGGAAGGGAAGTAAAACCGCGGGTTTCGTATCGTAGATTTACGGCATGTAAAAGAATTTCAAGGCTGAAAAAAGAGCCTCTAAGGAAAAGTTATCTGCCGTTTCACGCCCTGATTTGAATGGGACGCTGATGACCTTAGATGTTTCAAGAGCGCCCATAAATATAACAAACTAAAAATCAAAACAAAAACAAAATAACTTGCCACACGATCGATTTTATTTGAAATAAAGATTACAGTTTTTAAGGAATTACATTTTTGAAGTATTTAGAATACTTTTATTTTAACAAAGGAAATGTTTTTAAAAATGTGTCAGGAAATGTCATTTTATGTCATATAATGTATTCACAGTTTTCACGACATAAATGCTTGCATATTTGTAACATTTTTACGTCATAAACATTGGGGCCTCAATTGTTATTTTAACATTCCCTATTTCCACAGTAACAACAACTAGAAACGTATTCATATGTTCGCTTTCAGCTGCCATTCTCTTGGAAAAAGCGTTACCACTACTCTTAATGAAATGTTTTCTCTGTGAAAGCAATGTGCAGTAATGACCTTTCAATACATAACAAGCTTCAGCAAAGAATGTGTTTTAGATTCCTTGCGAACCATCAGCAGTTTTGCATTAAGTACGATTGGCAGGTAGGATGGACTCTTTATCTTATGGTGCGGGTATTTTACACTGCAGGTCGAATGAACGCTATATTCTGGTTACCGCTGCAGTAGTAAAGCAAGATAGGAAGCCGCTGCACCCATTGCGATGCGCAGGAATCCCTGACCTAGCGGCCTGTCGGGAGATTGCCAAATGTTAAGTCCTTGCAGGCTGTAGCAATCGCGCTGTCTCTACAGGCCTCAGTTAACTCGTTACATCATTCCGGTCCCTGCACATTCCGAGCTGTAAACACGATTATCTGAGAGTTCCAACTTCTTATAGCAGAATGCGTGCACCACAGCCCAGCAAGTTTCCTCTATTATTTTCCTACAGATGCGAGGAATCCTACATATTCTCGAACCCCTTGAAACTTCCAAATCCTTAATTTTAGTAATCATAATAGAAAAGAGAAAAAAGAATGTCACTTGAAATTAACAAGATCTTAATTGAAGCAACATTTGAAATCTATGTCTAATGAAAAACAAATTTAAGGATACAGTTCTAACTATATATATTACGCATATTAAAAAAAAAACGACAAATGAAATGTAGTAAACGATTTAGATTCATATTTAAAACTCTTGAGTCTTGAGATTCATTTTCATTTTCCAAAATAAGACAAATAATTTAGCTACAGTTTAAATTTTTAACATTTTTCTTTAATAGCAAAAGTTCCAAGTACTTATAAAGCAAAGAAAGCAAAGATAAAGAGTTAATAATGACATATTTAACCATGGAACAAAACACTAAATTATTTCCAGAAAATTAAGAACAATAAAAGCCGTGTTTATATTGAGCTAATAAAAACACTGAATTTTATCACAAGTAATATCACAAAAGGGTCTGAGATTGCCGATATCCGGAAAGCTGAGACCCTCGTGTGATAATTAGGACTAGTTCACGAGTAAAATAAGAATTTAAATATAATTACTCTAAACTTGGCGTACACATTGTGTGTAATAATTGTGTGTTATGAATACTTAAACTCTGCAAGCAATCTTGCAACAGAAGAATGCCGATTGTCAGTAATGGCAATAGAGAAGAGCAAAATGCGGGTTTAGGACTATTTCATGAATGCAATAAGAATAAAAGTTATATATTTGAATTCGCGCACGGAATATTAACACTTGTATAAAATGTTATAATTGTGAATATCTATTCAGAAACCGTGAGATTGAAATGGACAAAAGTCGACAATTACAATCGCTACCATTCGATTTTCTAATACCAATTGTAGGGGGGGGGAAAGATAACATACAGTGTATCTATTTTTCTTTGTATTCTGTAGTTTGCAATTTCTAATGATAAGATCAATTTACACATTAGATGCATCACCAAAACGCTTTTGCGTGATGATTGTCGATTGTCCTTACTTTTGTTGCTAACAATAGTTCCCCACCGCCTCTAGCAAAAAATGGTCAGTAGTGTGTGTCAGGAATTAAGTGTGTGTGTGTGTGTGTGTGTGTGTGTGTGTGTGTGTGTGTATTGAACGATTTATTTATGGACGCTCTTTAACAGCGCAGGTCATCAGCGTCCCATTCAACTCAGGGCGTGAAACGGCCGACAAATTTTGCTCAGAGGCCTCTTCTTTCAGGCTTGAGGTTCTTTATCGTGCCGTAAATGTACGACACGGGACCCACCGCTTTACTTCCCTTCCGAAGGAAGCCATACTTAGGATTTTTACGCCCCGAAAAAATCCATCGGTCCTGGCCGGGTTCGAACCCGCGATCTTGGGTTTAGAAGGCAAGTATGGTAACCACTACACCACCAGGACCGACTAAGTGTATAATGAAAGAATAAGGTTGGCTACACTGACCACAAGACAAATGCACGTCGCGTGAGAAAAGGGATTAGATCATTTTTTTTCGATAATTGTACTCCGTAATCCGGCTGATTGATCAAAATTCAAAATTTTGTTTCGTTTCATCGGTCGATTTTAAGACGACGTCACGAGTGAAATAAAAATTAGAAATGTTTAATTGAATGCTTTATGCAAAAGCACCGGCATTCGAACCCGCTCTGGGTCTAGCCTGGTTCATTTTTTATCAGTTATGATACCTGATGTGTGAATAGTATTTTTGACATTACTATCGATGATATGATTAAGACCCTTTTAGAGAGTTTTCTAACAAGTTTATACTTTCTGTTGTCCTTCCAGTGCATAAAGATGACAGCTGTAGATGTTTGTTCTTTAAGAGGCAAATTGTAACACTGAGAGAACAGTAGCTTCATATGTATGAACTTCTTATTTTTCTTTCTTTTTTCCCCCTTTTCTTTTTCTTTTTTTAAGTCGGTCCTGGTGGTGTAGAGGTAACCGTATTTGCCTTCTAAACCCAAGATCGCGGGTTCGATCCCGGCTAAAGGCGATGGATTTTTTCGGGCGCAAAAATTCTAAGTAAGGCTTCCTTCGGAAGGGAAGTAAAGCCGTGGGTCCCGTGTCGTACATTTACGGCACGAAAAAGAACCTCAAGCCCAAAAGAAGAGGCCTCTGAGCAAAATCTGTTGGCCGTTTCACGCACTGATTGAATAGGACGCTGATGATCTGTGATGTTAAAGAGCGTTGTAAATAAACTTAATAAAAAAGTAAAGCTTGTTTTTCAGCTGGCGATTTTAGCGATATTTCTTTGGCTTTTGTTCTGATATAGATCAGCCTCTGCTTGCAACACTGCCACGGATAATCGAGGTCGTTAAGGCACGGATTCGTGACAAGAGATCGGGGTTCGATTCCCACCAGTTAAACGAGTTTTTTTCCAGGTTCTCCTCAGTGTTCATAAATGGCAAATACCTCAGAGATAGCCTAAAATTCGGCATAGAACGTTACTTTTTTTTTTTTTTAAAAAATCCCTACTTATTATTTCATCTGATGTATCACAGTGTCTACCGCCTGTGATGCCTCAGTAATAAAAACAGGGAAACAACATTAGACGCTGCGGAGAGTTCAATAGAACTAGTAACTGAGCTGTAGATGAGTCGTGTGCGAGAAGCAGTGTTTATACTGAGATAGATCTCACAATCAGAAACATTGCTCATATTCTTGAAGAGTCCTTTAGGAGAAATATCTTCGAAGGAAACATAATAGTGATAAGTCATGGGTTTTTTCCCTGCAAACATGGGATAACACGAAAAATCTAACATGTACGATTGAAAGTGTATGGAATGTGACTTCGAATGAAGGCACCTGATAGTGTATGTGAGCAGAACTGCGTGTCTCAGCACGCCCCGAAATTCAGTTGGTGAGCGACAGTGGTCAGGAATGGAGGTCACAGAGTGAATAACGTGCGTATATGAAAAGAGCAAATCTCTGCGGCAGGAATTCTGTATGACAGTCACCATGTACTTTAAGTTAGGAGCCCAACAATTTAATTTAAATGTATATGAAATTGATAGAAAATATGTTAAAGGCTGAATTGCGATGTTTTATACTAGTAACTGATATATAGTAGCGAACTTCTGAGGCTGGGACGCTGAGCCGCTGAGATGGTGGTTGTGGTTGCGGCACACCTGTCCTTAAACCTATGGTAGTCTGTATAAATAACTGAAATGAATAAGTGATGCGCAAATGAGTTCGGAGTCCCTGGCTAATCAGTTGGCATACACCTTTTCAGGGCGAGGAAAAACTCCGAAAAAAGCCTTACCAAGACAGCTTGACCTGACCGGGAGTCTAACCCATGGCCTTCGGGTTAGCAGCCGCAAATGTTACCACTAGAGCAACAACATTATAAAATTCTGAAATTACATAACATTTTTTAAATTGTTACTAATACTGTACCTGCAATATGGACATCAATACATTAAAATAATGTACAAAACTAATCACAACCTGTTTAATGCCAATATTAGTAGCGACGGAACTTTTTCTACCATGTTCGTGAAGTTACCTTAGCATCAACCATAGATGACCCTGAACTCTGCCTAGCGTTTCTGTGTAAGCAACAGGTTTCTGCATTGCACCAATATTCCCTCTCTCTTAATGTTATATACGCCTACGTCACCTTAAACTAATATCTTGTTAGCGTCTAAATATATTAGTTTCCACCCCTACCCCGTTTTATATTCCGGTTATTCGAATATTATGTATGAAAAGTTTACTTTCTACAGAAATTGATGCAACCATTCCAGATGATATGTTAAACTGCTGTTAAAAGTTAACGACATACATCTGAGGTGTCAATGATGCTTTATTAGAAGACAATGGAAACATAACTTCCATTTTAGCAGCTAGTGTTTTATGCTTAACATTTTAAAACAATGTGTGAACAATCTAGCTAGAAACCGGGATTGACCTCAATGAGCAAATGATAGCCGACCGCGGTTTAGCTGGGTGCCCTCAGCATCTTGCAAAGTGGCGTATTGGCCCGCCTTCTCTCCCAGCCACGGGATCGAACTTGCTGCACCAACCGTGTTTACAAACTGCGGCAACAGAGTGACTCATTCAATCCTGTGCCGGAGCCTACGGGGATCGTTATTAAATTAAATGCGCGCTCTAATCCCTCGTGTCACGTACCTTCCATATCAATACTGTACACATATAGCTAAATCGTCCCTTAAGCTTAAGCCTTAGAGTGCTAAAAATAGCTTCTGCTATTTTAGTATAAAAATTTAAATTTTTGCCCAATTTATTTATGAAGGAAACGATATCGTATGCCATATGCACACTAACTTTAAATGCGCATTATAATTCAGGTTAAATAAGCGCGCTGTTTCAACATTCATTTACTTAATTTGTGAGTAATATAGTTTATTAAATGCTAAGAGAATCATACATGCAAAATACACCAGGGCCTCTACCTATCTGACCCAGGTCATTTTAGGTGTGATCCCTCCTAATTACAATTAATGTTACCATAATACATTTAACTCTATCACATTCTCCTAAATACTAAATAATTTAACCAAATACAAAATATTCGCCTCGATTTAGTCAATTCCCAGTCTCCGATTCGTCAGCAGTAACCTATTGGAATTCCAGGGGACCAGGATTCGACTCAACTCGAAGCACCAAAATAAATGATTTACTTGCTATAGCTTCACCAGTACTCTATCAACTTACTACACTCTCTACAAAATATTTATTCCTTAATTACTCTACTAGTACCTATAATGTTACATTTATTCACCTTAGAGAACTTGGCTCGATAATTCAAGTCAATTTGTGAGTGTAAATAAAACAAGTGCCTGTCACATGCTTTCGCACAAATCCATGAGCTTTTAACTTTCTCTGAATTTATGCGTTTAGGCTCGCTTTTGTTATTTACGAAACTCGGCCATCCCTATAAAAATTCCATGAAATTATGTTAATTTCTACTTGGCATTACATTTTTGTAGACATGTAAGGAATATTTGCAGCAACAAGAATTACATATTCTTACGTCACTTCATTACCACTGTTTTTACCGCTTCTGTATTTTCATATTATTAGTAGTTTTTTTGTATTAACTTTATTCTTTTAAAACTTTCTACTCTAAAATTTCACCTAAAGAAAATATGCGTGAGATTAAATGTATTTTATGCGAGATGCAATCTTTACGAGGTCTGGTGTAAAGATATTATCTACAGAACCTACAATTCGTATGCAGAATCCTATTACGAGGGTAGGTCCATAAGTTTCCCGCCTCCCCAAAAAGGCTTATCACCTTCACAAACTCCTTATTTGATATCTTATCTATTAAATAAATAATTGCAGCTGTAAATTCCGCTCAACTGTGTTCAGTTGTTCAGATATAGTTACATAAAGAAGGCTATGTGTAAAAGGTTGTGAGTTTCTTCACAACAACGCGCCTGTGCACACAGCTCTTGTTGAAAATGAAGCTGTGGCTTCAGACAGATCGACCATCCGCTGTGCAACCTAGATCTAACTCCCAGTGGCTATTTCCTCTTCTCAAAACTAAAGAATGACCTTCGAGGAAGGAAATTTAAATGTGATGAAGAAGTGATGGATGCTGTTTATGCCCATTTTGCAGACAATACTTGTTTCTTTGGGGGGGGGGGCATTAAACTGTTAATTCCAAGATATGAGAAGTGTATTGCAATAAAGGGATAACTATATTGAAAAGTAAAATATAGTGTTTGTCTTTATCATATCTAGGAAATGGTTAGGCCGGGAACTTATGGACCTACCCTCGTACATTGTTAAAAACGTGTTAAGGTTACAATAATTAAAGCCTTTGAAATATTACAATGTTTTAAAGAATGTAAGCTAACGCTTAACATTTTAAATATGTTTGTAAATCAGGATTTGGCAAACTAAAAGCATGAAAGAATTTTGAAGACTATTTCGAAATACCATATCAACTAAATAAATAAGTACTTATATACAAAAATGGTTTTATTTTGTTTTAATATGATGGGTTTGTCTAATTTGAGAAATATACAGGGTAGGAAAAAATATATGTAAAAATGCACGAGTAAAAGGGGGCCTAACAATTAGTAAACACTAACGAATAAACCTAAGACACTTCTAAATGAATCAGCAGCATATCAATGTTGCGATATGACGTATGTTCATAGCCAATTAAATGTAAATCAATTTCGGAGGCGAAGTCATACTTTGCCTGTCCCTCAATCTAATCATATCACTCACTGTGAAGATCTTCTTGGAAGTTCTGTGAACGATTACGGCATGCTTTTGACAAAATAATTATTTGCTTAAGGTAAGCTATTGTGTTTTCAGCCCTGTTGACCACGATTTACGCACTTGTAGCTTTGGA
This sequence comes from Metallyticus violacea, assembly GCA_030762175.1. Classification (NCBI taxonomy): domain Eukaryota; kingdom Metazoa; phylum Arthropoda; class Insecta; order Mantodea; family Metallyticidae; genus Metallyticus; species Metallyticus violacea. The sequence goes on from CM060841.1 coordinate 56,182,847, forward strand.
GTTAACCCTGCAACACTATATCGAAGCTTCAGAGAAAATTTGTTCTTATTCTTGTTGATCCTCTTTTTATACGTAAAATTATTCCGCGCCCTGATTATGTCCTTAAATCCATTCTGCACACGAGGACTGTGTTTTCCGATAGATTCTTACTGTTAATTTGTCATGCATACAGTTTTATTGCGTACTTTCCCAATACGGGGGGGGGGGGATTCCACTCCTTGTCTTGCATGTTCTACTTAATAAGTAACAGTAACAATTCATTTAACGGGTTGCGCTAGTAAATAAAAAAAAAAGTTCTTAAAAGTTAATTTAATGTTATTCTCCCATAAAATATATCTATTGGGAGTAAACTTTTATTCTAAAATAGAAACAATAAAATCTATTCTTTCTGGTACAAAGAGGGTTCACACGCCATCAAATACTTAACAGTATGTCTTCCATAAGGATCCATTACAGTGCATAAATGTTTGAAACACAAACTTGCTGCACATAAGTTTTGGGCTCTAATTAAAAGTGGACAAATTTCCTATAAATAATTTGGCGTTTCTTATTAAGTGTTAAATAATTACAATTCACTACTTCAACAGTTGACACTTCAAAACGCTTTATATTACCTACTGCATAAATATAACAAATATTTCGGCGAGTATCTTGGTTTAAACATTATATTGGTAGTATTCCATTTATAATCGGTTTGTTTTTTCTCAATATTCCATTATCATAATCTCCATTCTCTCACTTACTGCTAAAAACATTTTATGTTGGTTTTAACAATAAAACTGTCCTCATAGTGGAATAATTACACTGTCGAGGTAATTTATTTTGTTGCCACACGCTTTTGTACACCAAATTAGCGTTGCATAGAGAAACAGGAGTAATATATTCTCTTTCAAACGTGAAACAAGTATGTCTAATTTAAAATTGTTTATGTTCTCTTTAACTTGCACGATAGTATTTTCCGTTTTAAGAAAATGCTTCTAAAATAGTTGAGCTTAGATGTTAACAGAGAATTATATCCCCCCTCCCATTTAATTTTAATTGAAATTATGTCTTAGTGAAAAATTCCCTACTGCCATTTTTCATTACAATCTCCGTCTTTTAATTGCTAATGGATCACATGTTTCATAAATTACAAGAGTCAATCAAATATGAATGGGACGTGGAAAATTGGTGTGGTAATGTAACACTGATTATGTGACAACCACACACAGTTAGTAATATTGTCTTAGCCTCATCTTCACGCTTATTTCTACACTCGTTTATCATAGACTTGTCACTTCCACGAGCATAATTATTTGCTTTTTTGTACCTGAAGGTGTTAAAACCTGCAGAAAATTTACATAGATTATAGTGCACAGTTTAACAATGACACAATTTCGAAATTTCAGGTGTTTTTTCTGTGAAGGCCGCAAAATGTCACGCATGCAAGTCGTTCCCATAAGAAGTATTACGCAGGCGAAGATTTACCTAGTACAAGACCTCATTTCATCAAAAACGTTTGTGAAAACCAGTGCAGCAATTAAAATAAATTACGGAAGCATGCAGACAATCAACAAAAAGAAGTGAGCGAGGTGATGTCAGGAATGTAGAACGCAAATCAAAAGGCTAAGCGCTAAGTTTTTGAATTGCTTAGCAGCAAGAGGAAATACAGTAGAAAGCTTTGGACCATCCCTCCATAGTTCAGATGTCATCATGCGACTATCATTTGTTTGGAGTCCTCAAAAACCACATTAAGTGAATTAAGTGAATTCTCCAATGACGAAGGGATACATATAAGATGGAATAAAACAAACTGATACTGCGATGGGAAAAAAATTTAGAGAATAGAAGCTGTGTAGAAAAATAGATCTATTTTCTTACCTATAAGTTCATCGAATAAAAGTTTTTAAAAAGCATCAATATGTGATCCAACCTCATTTATACGCAGGTGTTTAGACAATAATAATAATAATAATAGTTATTTCTGTGACAAGTGAGTAAAATAGGGCGATATTTATGAGTGGGAAGTATATTTTCACAAATGAAAAAAAAATGTTCACTCGTGTTGCATAAGATGCATTTTTTCCGTTACTAGCACGAAAGTAATATTTAATTTCAATTAAATATTATGTAGTTATCATGCATATATAGAATCAATAACTTTAAGTATTCTGGAATACTTTGTGAATGTATAGCCTATTGAATGAAAATGTCAAAGAAAATTATATACCTATTTATACCAGATGTTTTACGTGATGATAAAATTTCTTTTAGTTCCCTATTTTCGACCAAAATAAATATGAAAAGGAATGTAACTTGTTCTGTGAATGCAGAGAAAAAAATAGGCACAAGAAATGAGTTTACGAAAAATTTACATTGGCGCATATTTCACAAAAAAAAGAAAAAAATGTGTTTATCTACTAAGTGTTAAGTTTCATTTCAGCTGTGAAAAGTAAGATAAAATGTAAGTATAGCAAATGGTATAAATCTCAATTTGAACGCACTGTTAACAAATTGTTTATTTCACTTCGCTTTCGCATTTAATAAGTACACGTTGCCCTTAAAAGTGCATTTATCTTCATTGAAAAAGTATTTCGAAAACGAATTAAGGCTCAGCAGTGAATTTAAAAAAAGTGCAATTCACTCCTGTGAATAAAACCATTGTTTATGATGCCAAGGGCCAACGAATTAAATACTAGTTTAAATGCTAGTTAAAGCATTTGCAGAACTACAGAATTTACCTTCATTTTACAGAGAGACCTGTACAAGTCAAAAAGTAAGAAACTTTCATGGAACGTAACCATGAAAATTTCATATGTAGCTATTAAAATATGGACTAATAAAGTATTACAAATTTTTTTGTTTCGTTTTTGGCTGAGGCAGCTCAACACAAAAGCACAAAGAGTTAAAGCTGCGACCCTACCATTCCATTTATTGGGTTTGAACAGTCTCCAAGATGAGACGCAAGGTCTACGTTCTGATTCAACCAGGGTGTCTCAAGTGCGGCTTCCATATTCCACTTGATGAGACTCGACGGGCTCAGCCCAACCTAATTGTGTACCGTGACTGCCGATCCCTTGAACGGAACCAGCCTGTTAACTTTCCGACAGAATTATTTTTAAAATCCTCTTTGGTGTAATGAAAGAGTAGCAGTGGTCGATACCGTGTTGAGAGTGCCAAGCTTCTTTCAGAGCTGCAGATTTCTCCGTCAGCGCGCGGTAGGCTTTGTTGCACCAATTTTAATTCAATGCAACTCTTATAAGTACAAGGACCCAGTTTTCTGAATCCGCTGTCAGTTGTATCGGAGAATTAACTTGTATATTGAAAATTAGACATTCAACAAATAGTACAACACTTTTTTTTTCTTTCACCTCATATTACAAAAATAAAACACTTATAGGTAGTATCTTTGAACCTTCGCACACTATCATGTAGTTTCATCTTCTTCGTAGGTGGAAATGGTGCAATTAGTTATCAAAATTGAGTTTATAGGTTATGTACGTTATATACGGAAGTGAGACCACAACCGACATTCAGAGGTGTTTAGGAAATGTGCGGGAAAACGACAGTGGACACAAGCAGCATCTGTCAACTAGTCCTTTGGCTAAAGCTGCCAGTATCTTACCTACAATGATGAAACAATAAGAGATTAACGAATTACTTTCAAATCGAGAAATCGGACAAAATTCCAGCTCACGATTTGAGCTGCAGATTTTCGGAACCTATCCGATCAAAGGCGCATTCGCTCAATTCAACATTATTAGCAATATTTCGCTGTTTAAGCCCATCAGCTCTTTCAGTTCTCATACATAACTGCTTGTTACAAATGTAACCAACATTTTTCTTGCCTGTTTCTTTGTAATTTAAACTATTTTTTTTTTTGTTGTCGGCATTTTTTCATCAGTTCCTTTCAATAGTTTCCATATAATTCTATTTTATCTATTGATATAAAGTGTTCATTTCTTTCCTAGATTGTTCATTCGTTTTATCTAGCTGCTATACTCTTCAAGAATTTCATTTCGGCTACTTCTAACGATGTTTCTTATATTGTTGATCTTATAAAATTTAATTATAGTTTCTATTCTGGTATTTTTCAATGATTTATTTTTTGTACCGTATATATATAATTAAATTTATTCAGTTTTTATTGATATATTTATTTTTAAAAGAGGAAAGGTTACAACCAAGATAGTTAAAGCACTTAACTTGTTCTATAATCTTACCCTCTAATATAGTTTTGGCTCTTACAGAATTCGGTCCTCTAAAGACTAAAACTTTGGCATTTTTTGTAGATACCTATAACTAGTCTAGTCATAAACACTGTCATACTTATTTTGTGAATAAGTTAAACATGGTCTGAGATGTTTTAATTTCCTTTTAGTATACTGCATTTACATGTAGTTATGTCACCAATGAATTTCAAAATGTACATATTTTACTTCACACAGACTCTAAATGTCCCTGGAAGTTATCTGCTGCAGTACGAATTGGTTTCGATGTCAAAATCGGCCACTGTTGTGTTCGCTTTAAATTTTCAATTCCTTGCTAGTAATCTCCTCTAGCATTGGCCATAGTTTGTAGTCCAACGGAATGAGCTCAGCGCTAGCAAAAGGCCAATCAGCAGCGGACATAAAATCGGGTACATTGGACTTATGAGCTGGCGCAGAATCTTGCAGAAAGCTCCATGTTAAACATAGCTTGTTTAGTTGCATCACTTTGTACCTACACTCTAGCAATGGTTTTTAAGCCTTTTATAAAAAAAAAAAAAAATAAAGTCTGGTAGAACTCTCGTAGCTCAACCCCACCCCCGCCCTCCTCCACAAACCATTACTGAAGAGGGGTGGTGGCCTCTCTGAACTTTGGAAACTCTCACATGAGCTTCTCCAAAGCTTGAAGCATACCCTGGAGACCTCTTAAGGTAATCTCGTTGCAAAGGTTTCATTCCTAATATGTGACTCGAAATGTTCGAGTGCTTGTGTTCCAGGCTTCAAAGCTAACCACACTATGAAGCCTGGGTTTAAGGGTTAATTTATATAAAATGTGATTTTAATCAATTGTAAACAAGCTTAACTGAAACAACTTACTCTTTACTTTGTCTCTGTTGACAGTGTAAACAAAAGTATCCACCATTTAAGGGTATTCAAATTTTTTTTGCTTGTACCTACGAGGTGCGTTCAGAATTTTATTAATACCGCAATCTATGATAAAGTAAGTCATGCATATTGCTGATGGCTGTTGTAAGCAAATGGTGTAGCTAAAGGGCAGCTTTTTAGTTTTTTGTCAAGTAGAGAAAGACGTGGACAAGATGGAAGGTAACTATTTTTGACAAATATGGACTGTTTGGTTTTTGTGAAAGGAAGAGTCCACACTGCAGAAATACATAGACGTTTAATTGCGGTATTTGATCAAGAAGTTTCTGCACAGAAGATCGTGTACAGCTAGGCCAATGGACTCGCCAGTGGCAAGGAATCTACACACAAGAATGTGATTACTGGGGGTGCGCCAACATCACAACCTCCCAGGAACATTCAGGCTGTGTCTGAATTGATTAAGATAATCTTTGAGAACTGGAATGTCAGATAGGCCTCGGTCGCACAAAGCTGCACTTCATTATTAACGACGATTTGAGCACGAAAAAGGTCTGAGCATCTGACACAGGCACGGAAGAACAAAAGGATTGGAGTCTGTCGTCGACTACTGGAAATGCACAGTGAAGATCTGAAGATTTTTTTGGACAACATGGGGACTGGTGAGGAATCATGGTATCACTACCACACGCACCAGAGAAAAAAGTCCAACCCAGGCTCAAGAAATTTCGCGCTGCTTCATCTACAGCCAGGCAGATGATTACCGTGTTTGGAACACTTCAGACATATTGCTGATTAACTGACTTTTTCAAGGAACAGCGAGAAATCTGCGAGATCCTTACACGGCTAAGAAGATTCAGCAACGGCGTCCGCAAATAAAAAATAAAATATAGGCCGCATCTCGCATAACCAACACGAGAATATGGGCCGCAGTTTACACATTCTGAAAGATGGCTCTGACACTTAGGTGCAGGGATAAGTTTGTAAGCAAAAATATATTTGTATAGCCAAAGGATTGAGCAACAATTCTGTATATTGGAAAATGAAACAAAATAAAATCTAAAAGATTAAAAAAAAAAAAAAAAAAAACATAGGTTGCATTACTTATTGAATTTCTTTCTCGTCAGGAACTGTTGCAAATGCCTCAACATTGACAACGGTATATTTGCATAATGAGAAGTTTGTTCAAGGGAGCAAACACTTCTCACCCACATATTGCTTGTTTTGTCTTTTAGACAGATCTACATCCTGAGAGAAAGCAATTTTTTTTTCTTTAAGAAATACACTCAGGATGTCTTAAGGGTAATACCAATAAAAGATAAGCACACGTATCGTATGACTATGAAAAGCTGCCTTTTGGAGAAGAACTTAAAAGTTCCTATAACGTCATTTCTGCAGACCATATTTGATTTAACTAAGCTACCCTTTATGTCTGAAGTAAAACCAGTCCAAACATTCTGACGGACAACTTTCACATCAGAAGCAAAAGATAACGTTTACAAAAAACACAGCATTCCCTCGTTAACAGGAAATATGGCGGCATAAATAAGGTCCGCTCTTGGACTGACGACTGAGATGGTATCTGTTCATAAGGATTTAAATTAGCATGCGCGTTAAATGCCATGGAACATGTTTCACTTTTGATGGGGGCTTGACACGTTAGGAGGAAGTAACGTACCTCAGACTGTAAAGTTATGAAACCATTTTAAACACTACAGCGCTGAAGAGAATCTAAAGCGTAGGAGCCGCGCGGTATGCTTCAAAGTACAACTTGACCTTCGCTGTCTCTTCGCTACCACCTACATGAACAACCATTGCTTTTCTTCCTCTTCTGCAAAACATGCCTTCTCACTCAGTGAGATTAGATTCCAAAACTTCAGGCGGATTTGTAGTTTTTATTTCGTGTTCTGTACGGTTAAAGCTCTTCAGATAATTAAGAGCCCAGAATTATATGTAAATTGCACATTCGCCACGTATGCACATTGAATGTCCTTTATCGCATCTTCCACATTAACAAAATAACCACTGCATACAGCAAGTAACATTCAGCACGTTCTATATATTGACTTTTTCTTGATGCTCCTTACCGAGCATTACGAAGAAAATCTCCAATTTTGTACTTTAACTCCCTTCGATAAACATGGTTGCATCTGTTGAACACTAAATAAGATTTTGTAAATATTGTGAATACACTTTGTGTGGTGGAAACCTACGCGACTAGGTCCCAACGTCGCTTTCGAACAGAATACGGGAAGGATCCACCAAAAGATAATTCTGTTCGAGTGCGAATGATCAAATTAAAGATTCATGATAGGGGAAATTAACCTAAATCTGTGGGCGACTCACCAAGGTAACTCTGAAATGTCAACGTGAAATATCTATAAAATATAAAACCATCTCTATGTAACTGTGTCTGTTGGTCACCATAGCTTCACCAGGATTTACAGAAAATGTCCTTACCGCTCGCAAGGGGTTTTTGCGTAATGCTCACACGACCCTTTTGCTGAAACTACACCTAGTCTGAAAAGAACACAAGCTGTGGGTCTCGATTAACCCTTCAGTCACTGATGAAAGAAACCACTCACAATAACGCACACGTGCTACGGGATCACTCTGCCGTAGACAGCTGACACGTGTACACTTGAACGTTCCATTTTTAACAATGTTGTTTCTTTCTTTCTTTCTTTCTATCTTTCTTTCTTTTTTAATGCTGTTTAACGCCAGTTTGCTACTGATGCACCACAGGCGGTGAACACTGGTACATAAAATGAAATTATATATTGGGAAAGGGATTTTTTTTAAGGAAGGAAACGTTCCAGGCCTAAGTTTAGGGTACCATTTGTCAGTAATGAGGACTGAGGAAAACCTGGGAAAAACCTCAGTCAGGGAGGACCTCCCGCTCACGAGTTCGCACCTTAACGATCTCGGCCACCAGTGTCGGTTATGTTGTTTCTGTATATACAGAAGACATTGAAGTGTTAATTTCGGGTTTTGTTCAAAATTTGCGCCCGTTTTGTCTCTCTGCCTCTCTGGACTACTACTGTATAAAATGTATTCAGAAAATCGTGAATTGCAGTTTTGGAAGGAGAGACAATTGCCCAGGGAACTTCGAAATAAAGTATTCGCGAAAGTGTGTTATTTATAATAACTCTTACACACAAAAATACGTAACCCTATAAAGTCTTCACGCACAAATGTACGCTGGTGACTATTGGGAAGTTCAAGGACAAACAGGCGGCCGTGAAATGGGGAGGAGAGCCGGCCTTGGCAAAGAAGCAAAACCCATGTGAGCGGTAAGGGCAAATTTTGAAAGCCCGATAGTTATATTGTAAAACTCTGGAAATTGTTTTGACTGGCCCTGTAGAAATGTTCATTTCAGAATCAATTTATTCAACAAAAAAAAAAGTGCTTTATCTGCATGTCTAGTGAATGATCTGCACGGTTCTTGAGTGAACGTTTCCTGTCATGCGGTTCTAGTCGCCAGTTATGCTCAACTTTCTTCGATCATTTGATTTTAATTTCGATAGCTGCTATTCTTTTTGTTGAACTTTCCATGCTTCCATCCTGGCAAACCTTCGAGTCGAGTTACAATTTTTGCTATTTTGTATGGTTTCTAACACATTACACTTTTGTTACATGCTTGTAGCTCTATTTCCTAAACATAAATGCGATGTTCTTGACCTTCAATATTAAGTCGTTTAATATCTTGCTCGTGGATATTTTTACTCCCCGACAAGCTAAGTATTACTGAAAACAATAACTGCACTGTCTCCAACAACAATCAACGAATCCGTTAATCATTACTGAAGCTTTGATTCTGCCTCCACTCAAAATAGAAAATGGCGGGTTCCTAAAAGTAGCTAGACAAAGTCTTCATGGGGAAACATTCTAGAACCTATTCCTAAAGACTTTTCAAAACTATCGGAAACAATTGCGGAGTTGGAAGGTTGGAGCAAATCACTGGAGCATTCATTTTAGTTGTTTAACCGGATTTCTCAAACTCTACCTGCAGAGACTCGCGGTGGGGAAAGCAGCTTTCGGTGAATGTATAAAGCAGTTACATAAAAACCATGCGCTCTCAAAGAGAAGCACAGCTAGGTAAACAACTAATTAAATTGAACTGAAGGAAGAAAATTTGCACGAATTAAAAATAATTGTTTGCTGACCATTATTGGTCGAAAACAGTAAATAATATTTCTCACAAAACATAAGAGAAAACTCATCAGCAGGTGCCGTTTATGCGCTTGAAAGCTTGCATTTTCTATGTAACTGCTCTTGAAGGAACCTAATTAACCATGCACGTCACTAGAGAGTTTTAGATACATTTGTTTACATAAAGTTAATTCCTAAGACTTGATAGATTACAGAATACACTGGCGGCAATATTTAGCATACATTTAATTGACATTCAAAACGAAATATTCTGTGAAAAACGTTTACCTATTAGCTGGCAAAAATTTAAATGATACTGTGTACTTGTCATTGGCACATTGCAGTATCTCTATATTTATGAGATGAGTTTCAAATTTTTCTATGTTTAATACATTTACGGCGTGATTCGTTACAATGAAAGTAATATTATACGTCTATTTATAATTAAAATATACATTACTTCAACGACTCAAATTAATCAATAATTTATAAGTTATCCAATTCTAACGTTTTCCTTGGAATTATTTATAAGTACAAAGTGTCTTTACCAATTAAATTTCATTAGCGTAAAGCGAATTAATGGGTCGTAACTTTCTATTTACTTTAGCTACGAATTAAACAAAATATATTAACTATAATCTTTTCTGCATTAATAATTATCCAGAAATTACCGTAAGGCAGTCTGAACGTCCTCGCCCTCGACCATATGTGGGCATGCAATTGACAATATAACTGTTTTTTATGTTGGTACACCCGACATCATTATTTCAAATATTTATGTAACTAGTGAATAATCTTGGTATTTGTGACAAGATTGAATGTTTAGAGCCTGAGCGAAGATGTTCAGAATGAAGATTATACGTGTGTTACATACCACGTTATATGCAATTTTAGCATTGAAATGTTTTAAAAAGTATTACACATTTTAAAAGTGTGATATTACGAGGTAGATATGGCGTTATATTGCATAGTTTCTTAGTGCTCGTTTCTATGAAATGACGATGTTATTTATTTTTGTTTTGAAGAATTCAATTGGAAGTGGATGCTAATTCCGCAATGTTTGACATTGAAAATAAGGATATCATTCAATAAAAAATGATGAATGAATCTGAGGTAACTGAGGGTTTGTTAATTCCTCAAAAATCCAAAAAGTGTATACGAAAAGAAATATGACAAGTTCTAGACATGGAGAACAGAAAACGTGTTAGTTCAACTTATGAAAAAACATTTGTTGGCATATTTTTCAGATTTGATAACTGTATATTATAATGGTTATTGAGTTCTAATATGACAATTAATTTAAAATGTATATTCTTAGGCTCCCCCCTCCAATCGAAAACTTGTATGCCTTCAACGCTGTGGTATGTATGCAGTAAGTTTAAGGAAGTTTACTATTAGTACAACAGAGAATACTAATGGTTCAAGATTAACGTTTTGAAATGAAAGAAATTGTAATCTGATTGATTAATTACATTTTCAACGTTTCCAAGATAAAAAAACAATTAATTTATGATTATTAATAAGAAATAACCTACATTGTTGTAGTTTCAAAATATTTGTTTAATAAAACGATTCTCGTATATGAATGAGGTATACTTGTTAGGGCGAGGATTTTAGTTTTTTCTTACATACATACACGCTGTTTGAAATACTGTTGTAATAGGGGTGATGACGTCATGGAAAACTAGTTGCTAGGTAACTTTTTCAGCATAATTAGGCTAATTGTGCACTATTTATAGCGTCATTAGAATCGTGTTTTAATGCTAGGATTGCATAAAAATCAATATATTTTTCTAAGACATGGTGTTGTGGTTATTCGATAAAATTAAATATCGTACTGTGATATGTTATTTTTTTCTTTTCTTTTTTAAATATAGTTGATGACATATGATATACATGTCAAAATTATAAAAAGTTTATGGAGGCTATTCTCCTTGATTTTTACCGATTAAAAAAATGAGCTACTAAATTTAAACGTGGCCGTACCAGCCTTAAAGATGATTCGTGTGAACGACTTTAAAAAATTTGCATCAACGGCAGAAATTATTGAACAAATCATGATATAGTATTAGATGAGTACGTGAAATTGCCGAGGCTGTAGACATTTTAAAGAAACCCATAGGTTATATTTTACATGAAACACATAGCACATGAAAAAGCTTTGCGCAAGATGGGTGCCGCGTTTGCCCAAAACAGATCAAAAGATCATTTCTGTGAAAATCTTGCGTCTGGAGTGTTTTAACAGCAACAGAACTGATTTTGTCACTGTGTATGAAACTTCGATCCATCACCAGACACCAAAATCGAAACAGCAGTCACAACAGTGGGCAGAAGTCGGTTGTACAGCATTAAGAAGATAAAGTCGGTTTCATCTGCAGGAAAGGTAATGACATCAGTCTTTCGGAACACTAGTGGAATTTTCCAAATTGGTTACCTTCAAACGGGGGGGAAAAAAAGTCCATCACGGAGGAGATGCGTAAATTACGCGAATTCATCAGTAATTATATTTAAAAATTAATATAAAATCCAAATTGGGCCTTATTAATTATGGAAAAAGTCATGGCATTGCTGTGTGGAATTAGGGGAACAAAATTAGAATTCTTGCAATCTATAAGTATTACAAAAGAGGAACCACTTATTATTAATATTATTATTATTATTGAGATTAAGCCATAAAAATTAATGGTACACTATTAATTAAATGAAATATATGACCACTGATTGTCAAAGCTACAATGTGTGGGTATTTTTAAACATTTTTAAACGCAATAATGTTTTTGAACTGAGTCCTTGTTATCATATTTACATTCACCAGAATAGAGAAAAATAACAAAGTTTCGACCTACATTGCATATTTAAGATGATGTTTATATGTTTCAATAGAATAAAAACATATTACTATTTACAATCAGTTACAATGTACTAAGCAAATATAAACAATCAACAATATACAGTTCGAAAGTTCTATGTGCTTTCAGTGGCTGCGAAATTTAATTTAAATTTTATTGTAGTAAAAAGCATGCAATGCAAATGTTCTGTGAATGTTATTACATACAAATATAATTTTCGTGTACATATTACATTAATATTTCACAGTTGCCATCTTCACGACTATGCTTTTGACAAATATAAAACATATGCATCATTATAAATACAGTTTATAAGCTGAACTAATTTGTCTTTTAATTTTGAAACAATGGAGAGAGAATTAAACACTAAAGCGCTTTTTCAATATCGGTTTTCAGTTATACCCCTATTCCTTATGGTGGGATTTCCCTGATTTTCAGACACTGTTTATTTTATTTCAATGGTATATACGGAGTTTTCTTTAAAAAAAATAATAAATATTGCGGGCGCTACAGCTAATTTTAAATTTTGCATCCCCACTCCTAATGACCCGATTTCCCTGATTTTCAGAAACTATTTTTCTTGTTTCATTTAAATGTATATGCAGAGTTTCGTTACGAAAAAAAAAAAAATTGGTGCCACTAGAGCGATTTTTAAATTTGGGTTTTAGGTAAACCCCACTTCTAACACTCTAATTTCGCTGAATTTCGGAAACTAGTTTTATTAATTTATTTTAATAGCACACAGCGAGTTTCCTTGGGAAAAATTAAAAAATGCGGCCGACAGAGCAATTTTTAATAGAGACCGTTAAAGCGCTAACACCTACACATATACCTTCGTTGCCATTTTCTGTGCCTAGCAGGTAGAATCGATGATAATTTGAAGAAAATTTTCAAAAATGTTTTCATGGATACCGCAATTCCTTTGGAATTCGCTAATTATAACCGAAGAGTACAATTCCAATCTTGTAAATCGACTAGATAAACAGATCTGCAAGCAAAGACCCGGTTTGCAGGAAAAACTTATCAAAAGAAAGCACCTACCCGCAAAAGTGTTTCAACTATGGGAAAATTGAGAGATTTGAAGTATGAGAAGTTGCAGCATTCATTCTATTGTCAGATTTGGCCCCTGCTGACTTTTGTCTTTTCCAAAGTTCAGCGAAGTTTTTCATCAGATTGCTTGTGTAAAGAAATTCTTTGCAAACTTTCCAGAAAACCACATCGTAGGCGGGTTAATAGCACAGGAGCATTGCTGGTATAAATATATTGACTTTAAGAGCAATGATGTTCAAATTACAAAGCTATTGTTAGACTGAGAAATTCAGACTGCCACCGTGCGTTTATTATATGATGCAGTCAAATGAAAGGCAGCCCTCTTAACAAACGGCAGAGTTTCATTTACAGATATTACTTACGACGTTTCTGGGGCTGGCATTTATATCATTGTTGCTTTGAGCAAAACGTGTAACATGCAAGACGGAAGCGTCGAAACGTGAATAGCATGCTGTAATCCGTCTTTTGAATGCAAAAGGGTATCTTTCTACTAAAATCTCTAAGGCAAAGTTGGCGTAGTATATGGAGAGAGGTTACTTAGGAAACTCAGCTGTTTAAGGCTGCAGTGCCCGGTATTGCTCCGGTCAAACGACAATGATCCGCGACCTGGGCAAACGAACAAAGCTAGGAAAAGCAAAAATAGGAGAAGTGTTAAATATCTAATTTAACTGTTGGATGTCAATTGCGATATTTCCAAATCTCACGAAAAACGCTGAAGAGACGAAGTAGATTGCTCAAGTTGGCTTAGTTTTAAGCCAAAATGATGTAATGAAAACTATATCCATCACTTGGAAACTAAGTAGACAGCTGATTGATGTATTCCAACAAGAATGGTGGTGATGGTAATGATTGAACATGTTCATAAGTGGGTTGACTTCTTCTGAAGGAAAACAAACACAACAAAAAGAGAAAGTAAAGGAAAACTTATTTCCACTAGAATTTTTAGCACCATAGACATTCTCAGGGCACCCATAACTTTTTCCTATGCCAGGTATAGTACGGGGACAAACTTTGCTGGCCTTTTTTCCTGGATTGAGATTAAAGTTATCCAAAAGCTCGTTTATGTTACGTTGATATGAGTTTTATTAGCTTTCGCTCAGGAAAACAACGTTGTCACGTCTATGCAGTCTCTTTCAGTACATGTGTAGTACTAATACAGATCGGATATGGAGGTGAAAGTAAATTATTTATTTATTCATTTATTAATTAAGAGGCCTATAAATGTTCTTAATAACAGGAGAAATATGAAATACTAGTCGTTTATGCTTAATCTTTGATGTGCCACAGTAACAGTGACATCGGTGGAGAATTAAGGTATCTTGTGACAATGGATTGGCACATGACCCGAGACCTATTAATGTGGGGATTGGTAGATCAGTAGCCGACCTCGATGATTTGAAGCGCCGAATCCACCTTGCGATTCAAAATAAGGTACACCTGGATAGAGGTGAAGTATCGGCTCGCCATCTGCCGTACTACAAATGGCAATCATGTAGGAATCTTTTGAAAGTTAAAACTAAAACATTTAAGGTATCAGAAATGTTTAATAATTTAATCAAGTTAAGTTTCTCGTTAGAACTATTGGCTTTCATTTTATTGGTGTATTAAGTTTTTCAGTTTTGGTTATGACAACCAAAGGTTTGTTACATAAATTACACGATAGCCTGATAGATTTTAATTTCTTTTTGACGTATACGTTTGTTTTCTTAATGCTTTTACTTGGAGAGCCTGTATTACAGGAAAAGAGGAATATGTTTACATACTTTGCGCCTAGTTACAAAGAACAGGAAGAAATATGACTTAATTACACAATTGTAAAACATTTCTTAGATGTGCGTCCGATTTCAGAAATATAAGTATAACTGGCAATGGTTTACGGTGCTGTCTTTAATGTCGTAATAAAAATGAAATTATATTCTTCGCTGTAAAAGCCAATAAAAACATTTTCATTTTATTTTTAAAGACATTCGCACTACAGTTCTTTCACTTCTGTTCTAACACTCATTTGTTTACTAAACGTTTTCAAGAGTTTGATTTTGAAATGTACAAAAACAAAGCTTAGAGAATAAATAGTTTGTTGCTGAAAACTTCACTGTTTTATTGCTTACTGCATATATTTGATTTTTGCGCAATCAGTATGCCTCAATGTAGCACAGTTAGCAACTTTTGCACAAGAGGACATGAGATCGATTTTACGAGTTCACGGTGATATACTTTTTGCGCAGATATAACGCCCAGGACTTGGGGGAAACAGCATTGAGGCTTAAACTTCTACAAGATGTAGAAAAACGAGAGCTTGTAAACCTACGTTTATATTAGACACGTGCAATTTATCAGCTTTTATAGGTACTATTTTTTTTCTCGAATTGTGGATTTGATTAATAGCTCATTTCGGTCTCACCTAGTCCTTCTCTTTTAGAAAGACTCTTATTTCCACTGTTATTAGAAGTCTTGCAATTAATACTGTTACGAACTTCTGAAAGGAACTGCAAAGGGTGTTTTGGCGATCAGATAACAGATTTAATGCCACACACCATCACTCATTGTTCAGTTCAGGTGCAGCAGAAAGAGCACATTACTTGAGGTTTAACCACGGAATGGAGATATGAAAACCATTTGTTGTGATAGACTTCAGAGAGTTGCAAAAAATTACCATGCGAGATTTTCCAGGTCGGAACACAGTAAGAGGCTTGGGTTCTACGTGGTTATATCTGCCTCTTCCCTTTTTCAGTTACTGACGTCTGAGTTGCGTGACGATGGTTGATATGGCCAGGAATTAATTTTTTAACAGTGTTTAACGCCCATTTTTACTACTGCGGCATAACAGGCGGTGGACACTGGTGACCAGATGAAATTATAAATTGAGAAAAGATTGTGTTTAAGTAAGGAAGCATTGCTAGGCCTAAATTTAGGATAACTACACGACATTTGCCATTTGTGAGGACTGAAGAAAACTTGGCAAAAGTACCTTGGTCAGGGAGGACGGTCCTGGAGGGAATCTAACCCCAGACCTCCCGCTAACGAGTCAATGCCTTAACGAACTTTGCTTTCCAGGAGCTTTTGTTGATCTGGTTTATTTATGGGCGCTCTTTAACATCTCAGGTCATCAGCGTCCTATTCAATTATGGCTTGAAACGGCCGACAAACTTTGCTCAGAGGCCTCTTCTTTCAGGATCGAGGCTCTTTTCATGCCGTAAATGTACGACGCGGGACCACGGCTTTACTTCCCTTAGGATTTTTACGTCCGAAAAAATCCATCGACTGGGATTGAATCTGCGATCTTGGGTTTCCGAAGCAAGTGTGGTTACCGCTAGGATCGACATTCCAGGAGGTTGCAGACACAAGCGTTGTGACTTGTACACTGGGTGACATGATGGAAACCATCCAAATAGCTACCATGCCTAATGCGATTTAACTTAACCCTAGGTCGCACTTGCGGCCTAGGGAGTACATCAGTTAATATGCGTGTATTCAGCTAGGGGTTTGTATACAGTGGACTGATATTGTTGATCGTTTGGCCGACACGGATGAACGAGACCGTAAAGGCACCAATTCGTTATTGGAAAGTCTGGGGTTCGATTCCCGCCAGAACTACCCTCCCTGACTAAGGTGTTTTCCAGGCTTTCTTTAGTTCTCTTAAATGCTGGAGAAATGCGCTAAACACAGGCCTGGAACGTTTCCTTCCTTTAAAATAAATCCTTTCCAAGTATATATTTTTCCTCGCGTATCATTAGTGCTCACCGCCTGTGGTGCCTCAGTGGTAAAAACAGTAGTTAAACACTATTTAAAAAAAAAAAAACTTTTGAGATCCGATAGTTCGAGTTCTGAGAACCATAGCTGTGACGCATGTTCGGCGGAATCCAGTTTGGAAGTAAACAGTGATGGTTGTGATCCAGGAGATGGCTTAGGCAAGACCTTGGGCTGAGCAGTTTTTGCCGCAATTCTGCGAGTTCTTTAATTGCCAAACTGAAGTAGGAGAGTTTGTTGAGAAGCCTTACGCTAATGGCCAGTGGAAAAGTATTTTTACTGACTAGAAATGATGCAAAATTGAAGAAAGCTACAACCATCAAAATGATCTTCATGAGAGGCTTATGAAGTGGCGTGGTCCAGAGAAGCCACATCCTGCCTTAGTAATGGGGTCACCAAGTTCTATTTCTATCAAAAAAGATTTAAGACAACCGTCAAAACGAAACCACTCGGCTGAAACCTGTAATGAAGAACCAGAACAGGCATTGGAGCTTCCACCAAGATTTAGCTCTAGCTCACAAAGTAACGTACACCTAGATCATTTTAGTGCTCAAGATTGGCCTTCTAGAATTCCCCTGGACTAGAAATTGCAAAAAAAAAAAAAAAAAAAAAAAAACCACCTAATATTGAGAATCTCAAGCGATCCTTGGAGTCTGTGTCGAATTTCCCAATGAAGGTAGTATAAATGCTATAAATGAATGGCCAGAGGTTTCGGTCAGGTGTGAGAAGTAATTGGTGTTTAACATTTGGAATACTTGAGAGAGTAACACACCAAAAGCATATAAAAATATACTTATACAATATTTGGTTAATGAGCTAAACCCTTATAACAATATTTATGGCAATACTGGGTATACAGATAGAACGAAAAAAATTGAATATCATCCTTGAAGCACGTCAACACATACAGATGCCGTCTTCGCGTATGGAGAATAATGAACCAAAAGTACCATCTGTCAGTCGCCAACGGAAACATTAACCTACATCGCTTCGACCAGATGGAAGGAGGTCCAACTCTGCAGAGGTTACTCCAACCCAGTTCGGTTTTAGGACGTCAAAGCGTCCCAAGTTCCATAGTACCCAAATCTCAAAACTACTTTCTTTAGGACTACACAAGAGATAAATAAGGAGTGTTAGTGAAATGCGTCATTAACATGAAGACAAGAAAAGTATAATGTTGACAGAATGAGATCGGAGAATACCGTGAAAGCACAAAATAAATTTTACTCTCTTTATATCTTGTAAAATTATATTGTTTTATTATTTACGCATATAAATATTTATTGCAACACCTCATATGCAATTTTACACAGTTCTCTCTCCTAACACAGTTTCAACAGCTTATACATCTTTTTTAAAGGTTGGTACCATGTTTTGGCGATCAAATAAATTGCCGTTGTTGTTGATTTGATTTATTTACGGACGCCCTTTAATATCTCAGGTCATCAGCGTTCCATTCAAATCATGGCCGTAAATTTTGCTCAGAAGCTTCTTCTTTCAGGCTTGAGGTTTTTTTCGTGCAGTAAATGTACGACACGGGACCCACAGCTTTACTTCCCTTCCGGGGGAAACCATGCTTAGGATTTTAGGCCCGAAAAAATTCATTGATCTTGGACGGGATTGAACCCTTGGTCTTGGGTCTACGAGATAGTACGGTTATCAGTAGACCACCAAGACTGACGGACTATTGTCGTGTTCACTATAAAGTTCAACAACAGAAAAAAGAG
The DNA here is from genome assembly GCA_030762175.1 of Metallyticus violacea. Lineage (NCBI taxonomy): Eukaryota > Metazoa > Arthropoda > Insecta > Mantodea > Metallyticidae > Metallyticus > Metallyticus violacea. The sequence continues at coordinate 56,201,438 of CM060841.1, forward strand.
CACTTAGGTAAACATTTCCTTCAGAAGTGGGAACATTGTTGTGTTGGTCCTCCACAGGATTCAAATGTAGCATTCTGGATTCTTATTTGGCTGAAAATTAGACCTCCACAGTACACTTTGGATAACTGTTCAAGATTCGGATACTAGCGATCTATGAGGACAGTCAGTCATATTTGGCGTCAACCGATACATCTCTAGGAGGTCAATCTCAGAGATCTTGGACTAAAGACTCACCGCCGGCCGGAGCATTGTAAATTGTTCAAGCCTGAAGAAGCAGAGGTCGCTGAAATGCAGATGCTTACTTCAGCATAGAAAAGTTCTTTTTATGCATGAAAAACTATTCATTGTTTAAGAAAGCATTCATTTTGAGCTCGTTATGACAGACCGTTTGTTCAAGAATAGACAATGGAGCTTTTCATCAAGGACACAAGGTCCACGAAGACCTGTTTTCAGAGAAATATTCTCCAGTTACTGCTGCTCAATACTGGCACTGATCTCAACCCACTGTGGTCAGTGCTTAAAAGCATGGCATATAAGAAGACACTACAACACATAAAACCTCCAGCAATCCATGTGGACAGTTGTAACATATTTCCCCATGGAGATGGTGCATGATACCAATGATTAATGTTGGAAGTGATTTCAGTCTGGCGTGAACATAAGGGGACTATTTTGACAAATGACTGGTGCAATACGTGCAGAATAGATGTAAGTAGCACATAAAAGAAACGTTAAAAATGCTTGTTCAACAAAAACTTTATAACAAGCTTACGGCCAGACTAGGTAACTTGTAATAGAATTTTGCTCACACTGTTTCTCCGGAGGTGAAAGTCAATAAAATTGCTATTAAAGCTTTTATAAAGGGCCTATAGGCATTTGAGTGGATTATATTCTTGAATAACTTTAGCAGAAAACCCTGACTTAATTAAAAATATCAGCTGCGTGCTCACTGCGCTTTACCACAAGCAGGAAACCAGGCACTATAAAAAGTGTTACGCCCACAAGCTTTTTAATTGCAGGGAATTAAATTCAAGTAGCTATCCTTTATTATTAAACATTTCGCAGGAGGACAAGCCACTCCGAAATTGCCTTAAAAGAGCTATCTTGTGCCCGGCCGTAATTAAGTACTATGAGAATTTGGCCCTTGTAAGATTAATTAAAGACTATTTCAGCTATGCTAGTGTATTTTACAATATAACCCCCCCCCCTGCCATTATTTTAAAGCTAATATTAAGCTTCCCGCTCCCAAAGAAGCGAAATGCAGGCCTTTCCCTTACTGAATTTTCAAAATAAGTTTGAAAATTAACAGCGTTTGAGTGATTTAAACTTCAATAAAGCACCAGTTAACTCAAAATTCACATCGGCAATTATAGATTTTAACAGAAGATTGTTCGAGTGGACGCGAATCGGGAGCTTCGGCGTATGGAAGCGGTGGGGCATACATGAGCTCCATCATTACAGGTGATGATTTGATGAGAATTGGCTTCGCCATTAAGATACCGGAAGCAAACAGGTGAGCGCAGTCTGGATAGCACCCGTTTCTCCGACATCAAAGAAGGCTAATGTGTTCGGTCAGGAAGAAAGGTTATGGTGATTTCGTTTTTAGACTGTCGTGGAATGTTTCAACATGAAGTGCCCCCGCAAACAATGATTAATGAGTATTAGAAGGCTGTTTTGAGAGTCCTGACCCAACACATTCGACAAAAACGCCTTGAGCTGCATCCAATTGGTTGGCGCATTTACCACGACAATGTACGCCCTCGCGTTTGCCACATAGTTGTTCAATACTTGGCCAGAAAAAGTATAGAATGTGTGGCCTACCCGGATCTAGCTCCATGTAATTTTTTGTTCCACTGTTTCAAAAACGAACTGCAGAGCCAGCATTTGGTTCATCAACGGCTGTGATGAAAAGCGATTTAAAGACCAAAGACTATGTCAAAAAACGGTTTCCAGCAGGTCTTCCATGACTGCCAGACACTTTGGGACAAGTGCATACAAATCAATGGGGATACTTCGAAAAAGACCACACCAGTGTAGTGCACTGTAGCCCTGGCATATTTCACTGCTTACTCACAATACAGCAAAACTGCGACGGCTGAAGGCAATTACCTAAATCGTTAGTAAGAGGATGAGAAAATCGCCACCACAACGAAAAACAAAGGAAAATTAGCAATAAGTATCAAATCTCACATAAAGAGTGTTAATTTTCTAGCAGTTCAGAACCAATCAAGATAACACCTTTTCATTTGTACACACATTGACTACTATGATTAATTCAGAATTATGAAAGTACTTTAAAAACCATCAAAGCAAGATTAATGTAAATTAATGTAATGCCTAGGCCTACAAGACTTCCAAATCCTGACATTGGACCTATGAGCACGTGTTCGATTCCTGAGCAGTAAAATGAACAGAAGTGGATGAGATACGAGCTACTGTAATTTGCTTGCATACTTCGACGCTCTGAATACAATACTCGAATGAAAATAGAGGAAATTCTTTTTAGTAACACAATTGAAGTAAATACTTTCCTTGTTGTGCTTTTGTAGATAAGCATCCAGTCTCCACAAGACATTGAAACGGTTTGTTATGGACCTCAGATTGGTGAAGTCAATTTTGAAGCAGTGTTCGGTTGATTAATTAATGATCGCGGACAATATATCGGGGAAATATTCTGCTATTTTATGACTCGTGCTCAACAAGATTGGGAGAGGATATCGACTGTGTAAATAATCACGCGATGAGTACATCCGAATATGGATGTAATTTATTATTTACAAGATCTTTTGTGTCCTCTGGTGTTCTGCGTACGATGAAACTTAGCTCAGTCGAATATAAATTGAGCTGTCCTGACTTCTAATGAGATGAACTGAAATGATTTAAAACTGGAGCCCTAGCAGAGAAAACTTAAACTGTGTCTCGCGGCGTGAGGTACTTTGAAATGCGTGCGTCAGCCGAATGTAAAACTTAAAAGTGCGTACATCGGCCGAATGTAGACTTAAAATTGAGTATGTCTTGCTGCATGTAGAACTTGTCACGCTCTCTTGCATGAACATTTTAAACGTTAACCATTAGATTACATTTAAATTAGACGAAATTGTTTGTAATAACAAAGTGGTTTGGTTACGTTAGCTTTAGGAAGTTACAGGGTCGCCTTCTCCAGGGGTTTGGTTTGCGCTACCTCCAAAAATGTTTCAATGATTAAATTCCTTAACTATTGCTCAATGCGGTATATACAGAAAATAAAAAGGTAGGAGGGGATTTCTGTCTTGCGCCTGATGTTTGTATTTGTGGATATTATCTGCAGAAGACTTGGATTGTAGACGCGGTGCAAAGTTAAGTTTGACCTGGAGAGTTGAGAGGAAGAGACAGTTTTGTTTTATTTACGGACGCTCTTTTAACATCTCAGGCCATCAGCGACCGATTCAAATCAGGGCGTGAAAAGACCGATAAATTTTGGTCAGAGGCCCCTTCTTTTAAGCATGAGATTCTTTTACTTACCGTAAATATAAGACACGGGACTCACGGCTTTACTTCCCTTCCGAAGGAAGCCATACTAAGAATTTTTACGCCCGAAAAAATCCATCGACACTGGCGATTTTAGGTTTACTAGGCAACTAAGGTTACCAGTATACGCCAGGTTCGAATGGGAAAAAAAAAAAAAAAAAAAAAAAAAAAAAAAAAAAAAAAAGGATGAGCCTCTTGCCTATAAGAATCATTATGCGTATGCATCACCGGAAATATCATCGATGATTAGTTCCCAGGAAAGTTTGCCTCCAATTTTATACCACTGTTGTTGTTTTTTTTTTTTTTTTGAGTAATGTTTAACGCCCGTTTTTACTACTGAGGCACCACAGGCGGTGGACACTGATGATACATGAGATGAAATGATAAATTAGGAAAGGATTTTTTTTTTTTTTTAAGGAAGGAAGCGTTCCAGGCCTAAGTTTAGGTACCTCCCCGGCATTTGCCAGTTATGAAGACTGAGGAAAACCTGGAAAAAACCCCAGTCAGGGAGGACGGTCCTGGCGGGATTCGAACCGCAGACCTCCCGCTCACGAGTCCGTGCCACTGTTGTTGTAGCGTCACAAGGCTGAATAAAATATTTTAAGAGTATTAGATAATTATCGTGAAGTAGCATATTAATTGCAACAGTAATAGGTATATACTAAATATGGAGAAACTTGCAGTTATTTCAATATCAAAAATGTTACATCTGAAGTACCTATGTTCTAATGCACCGTGTTGCTGAATGATAGGCAAGTGAAGTTTTATGTTAATTCGTGAAGTAATTCCTTTATTCCGTTTTTGCGTTTATTGAATGTAAAGAAAATGAACACTATACAAAGCTTAGATTTTAAGTGTTTTTCTTTACCATCACTGGCAGAAAAAATGTAATTAAAAACTGGGTAGACCAATTTCAAATATTCATTTAAGTCAAATCGTGATTCCAAAATAGAAAGTACACAGTTTCTTCCCCAGTGGCGGACTTAGTGATGCAGGTTCCACACTTTAATGTAGGGTAATCGATAAGCACGCAACCATGAAAATCAGGATAATTACTCCCCCCCCCCCTTCTTTAATAGGTTCGTTACCAGGGTATTTTTATTAAACTCTCCCCACTTCCTCTCTTGTGTATATTCAGACACTTGAGTATGAGTGTTAATTCTAGTGTTTAAAGTTCCACAAGAATGTTATCTATATTCGGCAGTAACAGTGCCTAAATAGTACAGCCTGGGCTTAATGCAGCGAGTTGCCACTGTTACGGTCGCGTCATTACACCTGAGTATTGCATAGCATCACAATGGAGATTTGTAGTTCGGCATTGTAACAGAAAACGTTGACATATATATGACGAATGCTGAACCACAGGGGAAAGAGAGAGGAAAAAAACGCGCACATGTACAAGTACAAAATACGATTTGTCGTTCAGGTTGCCAATGGTGACGGCAAATTACCCATAAGTTGATTTGGTTTATTTACGCACGCTCTTTAACATCTCAGGTCATCAGCGTCCCATTCAATTCAGGGCGTGAAACGGCGATAAATTCTGCCCAGAGGCCACTTCATTCAAGCTTGAGGTTCTTTTCGTGCCGTAAATGTACGACACGGGACCCACGGCTTTACTTCCCTTCCGAAGAATACCATACTTAGGATTTTACGCCCGGAAAAAAATTCATCGACCCTGACCGGATTGAACCGGGATCTTGGGTCTACGTGGCACACATGGTTACCACTAGACTACCACGATCGACTATGGACAAGTAAAAAGGAGTGTTATGATTAAGGAAAGAGTCTTAAAATACTGATAAAGTGTTTCCGACTCAGAAAGGAATATTTTAAAGGAATGTTTGAACTAGCGAGAAAAAAATCTAAGCAAGAAAAGATTAGGATAATCGGTTAGAAAACAATCTCGAAGGTAATGGTTAAAGAAATTAAAAAATAATAAGAGAAAAGTGTGTGTGTGTTTTTTTTAATAGAGTAAAGAGGTAGTAAGAAAAATGCAAACATTGTTTACTAGCATAGAATAAAATAGGCATTATATTCCACACATTAATGAAGAGTAAATGATACACTGCTAGGTGAACAAAAGTAAAAGGAAGGAATTGACATGGACAAGAGCAGAGATTTGGGAAGTAACGTTCAACGTCCTCTGAAGAAGAGATATATAATATTTTGAATATTACGTTACTAAGGATTGCAGAAATAAATGTTTGAAAATAGTTTTTAAACATAAGGTCAGTATCACAATTCATCAAGTAAAAATCTTCAATGGTTAACTCTCAGTGCGATGTTTAAATTATATCGTAGTTCTGATTAGCAAATAAATACTCAAATTCAAGTAAAAAATGAAAGCTTATAAACGTGCGTTCCAGAGAAGTCATATAAATAAATATTAAAGAGGCTTCTTCAGGCTTACGGTGATTTTGAGTTACTTCTAAATACAGTAATTTTCTGTGGTTTTTAAGTTACTTCTAAATGGAGTAATTTTTAAGTACTTTAAAAAAACTTTTATGTGAGTTTGAGGTCCCAGAAAAAATGTTTCAAAAGCTTGGCCCATCAATCAGCGGATTCGATCGAGGAATTGCATTCCATTCAGTTACTTTCATCCATCATCCAGAACGAATAGATTTGACAAAATACGGCACTAAAAGCATAAACCAGTACAACATGAAATTAAAAAAAAGTCATATATAGGATATAAACCAAGCAGAAACTAAACTAGAAAACGTTTAAAAACTAACGCATAATAAACATCAGCAACCATTATGTAATATATATGGGGAAAGTGTTCTAGAACAGTAAAGTAGAAACAGCGTCCAGTGCGTACTAAATCCTCCCGGAAATTCCACTATAAAAAGGGAGCAAACAGAACAAAACAACCGGAGGGTAGCTAGAACAAGCAAGTCCTGGACGAGCTGAGATGTACTGCACTTGACCTTCACTGGCCTTGAAGCCACAAGGACAACAAATATGTACGTAGGTACAGATTTCACAATAACAAAATGTCAGCCTACGAAGTTTATCTTTGGATAGAGCTGGTTTTTATGCTTAAAATGTTGTTGCCGAAAAATCGTTCAAACTTATGTCCCATTATTCCAAAACAAAGGAGTCTTGTGGTATATTTCCTGGCTAGCCTTTTATCTATATCAATACTTAAAAATCTTTAGCGTGCTGTAGTAAAAATAGTTTAAAAAAAACTGCTACTTATTTTACTTTTTAACCGCATATGCAAACAAGTAGACCAATTGAAACTTCTTAAATAATGCTAATGATGGCAACATATCCAGACTAAAATCGCCAGTCTAATTGCATCAAGGCTTCTGGATGCAATGCTTTTAAAAAAGGGAAAGGGTTAATCATTGGGCCACGCATGCTTTTCTCGAGACCCACATTACATGAAATTCCTTCCTACAATCTCTCAATGAATACGAATCTTCAACCCAAAAGCACGTGCCCTTGCGAGTCTAATGGGCATCTTTTTCTAATGCCATAGCCGTCCACTCAATTAATAATTAATTTGGCTATATAATGCTCGTATGAAAAGTCTATTTCCAGTTAATCAATGACAAGCCTATACCCGACGAACTTGCTGTAGATTTCCAAAGCTTCCTGTAAATGAAGGTCATTTTGTAACAATGAGGAATGAATTGGTACGAAAGTTTATTGTTGCACTTTTTTTTCTTTATGACATTGATTTTGTTTATAAAAACGGGTCAAATCAACAACATCTAATGCTTTTGTTCCGCTCTCTTCAAATGAATTTCCTAACACCTCCAATTTCGCTGAGGCACTACACATCTGGATTCGATAGGTCTTCCTTTCGGCAACCTAACAGAAAAGTGTCAAACTTGTGCATGAAAAGAACAGGCAATCTCTGACTCTCTCGTAAATGGTATTTAAAGCCGGCTGTTGTGATTTCATCAGCTGTAAGTTACTTTTATTTTTATTTTTTTTTTTTCCCCTTTTCTTTTCGAACTTCTTAACAATGCAACCCATAGATATAGTTAAAATTTACAGATTTTTTTAAAATTAAGAATAAGTTATGAAAAGCAAACGAGCATTAGTTCTAAATGCATTAGGACTTACTATTTCATCCCAGTCGTGTCATGACAGTTACGTTACAAGCAAATGGTGTGGCGTACTCGGTTTCTTAGCTTCAAGAAATAATAGCTTCGGTTTAGGTTACCTCTTCGGTGTTTGTCATTTGGATTGAGAAAAACATTATATATGATATAAACCCTCAGTCACAAAGGAGGGTACTGGTGGAATTGAACCCGCTCACGATCCATGCCTTAACAACCTCGACCACTCGTGTCGGGTTTTCTGTCTTAGCTTAGCCCTTATTGTCAACTGCGCTTCTGCAAGTGTAGGGCGTTATGTACATTGGAAATTACTTTACAAGCCAAGATCTGGTTCTCAAAAACTTTGGCGATGTTATGGTCAGGAATATTACGAGGAAAGTGAAACTTGAAAAGGAAATTTGTTTGAGCCCAGTAGGTGGTGTTTTGTTACAGTTCTCGGCTGTATTTTTGGTGGTATATTGGCAATCATATTCTATGAATTTTGAATTGCTTTTGCAATGACAAATAAGTAGCCAGTGTTTATAAGCATTACAATAATGAATTTGCGCGTTCTTTAATAACGTACATTATAAACTTCACTATTTTGTGCCAGAGGTCTCTTATAATGGTCCTGACATCACTGACATCACAGTGGTAATGTTGCAGGCAGTTGGAAGTGTGTTTTCTATACACAAATTAACAGAACGGTACTTATATCTGAATGTAAATTATATCATTTTGGATGGATGAAGAGAATTGCAATCTTCCTCGGCTAGTTGATCAGATGTTTCATTTCCAGGTACATGCATAAAATGTATTTCATATTTCTTATTCAGTTAGCGAAGGGAATGTAATATGTTTTTGGTAGTTGTTCTTCAGATTGTGTACTTTGAGTTCAGAAGAAATCAGATACATTTAAGATGAGCTGTTATTAAATCATATTTAAAGCTTCAACTATAGCTATAAGTCCAATGTTAAGGCTGTGTTATCTGATAACTGCAAAAAGAACTCCCCAAATCAATTGGGAAGTATGCTATGTGAAAATCATCAACCAAAATATTCTTTAAAACTTAACATAAAGCATGCAGATGAAATAAAAGCTGGAATTAAATTCACTAAAACATGAGAATAATCATCCTACATCTGCAGCAAAGTCAACTTGATTTCTTCACTTCATTCATTTAGATTGATTTGCAACTAAGACAGCTTCTACAGACCCAGTGCAAAGTCTGTAGTGATCACTGGAGATACCCAAAAATGCATATTCAAGACAGAATTATAAAGCACAGTAAAAAATGGAGCACCGAACTACTTGCAAAACATGCCATTATCCTTGTAGCAGCTAGTTAGTATTTACAGCAGTACATCTTAGAAATATTAGGGGATCACAGACTTTCACATTATGAAAGATTTAAGCACAATATTAAGATCACAATCAATAGAGAAAGGCATAATCATATAAAGACAAAAATGAGATTTCTCTTGAATTGTTTACATTATCTAAAAACAGCAGCTAATTACATTTATTTTATTTTAGTAAACATTTTCTTATTTTATATAGAAGTTCTCTCAAAAGGGAGTTAAAAAAAGATGTTTGACTTCGTTTTGTACAATTAATCACATTAATTACTTTAAGAGGAGGAGAAAAAAAAAACCCAATAGCAAAGGATAAGAAGCAGAACCCACATGTTTCAGTACAGAGCACAAATCAAAATTCAAATTCTCATTCTCTGCATATCTGTTTCTTCTCTCTGTCACTCATTTTAAAGCTAAGTGTGACATTGAGACATAACTGAACTCTACCTTCAAATTGAACATCTTAATTTTGTAATAAGTGGAAGAGATAAAATGCATAGCAGTTGTAGTTATTCATCGGCAGTCAAACCAATTATAGCATTCAGAAGTTTAGAAAGATACATTAATGCAACATTTCATGTGCTAAAAATTGGAAAGTTCATAAATTCTTAATTTTCTTGTTCATCTTAAATAGCGTCCCTTTAGCAATGTTATGTAAATATCTGAACCATATTCAATATGTGATTCTTCCCAAGGTTCATGTAGTCATTAAGCTCTATGGAGACAATGCAAGGATAAATGCAGAACAATTTCTCTATATTGTGTACAAAATCAACAGCATATAACAGTTGTGAATTGAGCTGAGACTTTAATTGAAGCTTTTAATATTCATGGCTGATCGTTAATTACAAACTCTGTAATTATGATAAAATGTAGATATGATAAAATTAATAATTTTTTTCCCCCTTTTTATTTAACATGCACTGATCAAGGAATATCTGCAAACACACACCTACTGCTTTTGGCACCATTTTCTAGTCATTTAAGCTCTCACCATCAAATATTGTTCATCATCAGATGCATTAAAATAATAACCTATTTTTCAATGCCAGTGATTTTGCAATACAATTACAAAGAGAGATAACACTTACTATTATCTTTGCATTATTCTATTTGTGTAGGTACTTCATGGTCAGAAACAAGCACTAAACTCAGAATATCAGAATAGACAGAAAAAAAAACCCCTTAAAGTAGGCTAGCTAATACATCACAATTTTAAATACTTTCAAGTTTTACTGAAGTATTATAGTTTCATGCATGAGCAAATATGCCCTTTTTTTCTAGATTTTCAATTAGACAATACAAAGAACTACAGTTAGCTAATAATTGCTAATCAAGTGCAAGTTTCAAAAAAAGGGTTTGAATAATAAGATTCATATATTTTGTTCCTTAAGTATTATAAATAAAATGCACATTTTAAGCATTGTTCATCCCTTTTCTTCATATTTTTGAGTGAAACCGTCTCATATAAAAAAAATGGATTGGCTATAGAATAAATGCACTCTATATGCACTGAATTGTTATACAAACATTAATATGATGGCAATTCTCAGAATATGATGAAAAGCTTGAGAGTTGAGTTGGAACCGTTTTTGTGTTTCCATTTATAAAAATCTACAATGCTCAAAAATCTCTCATTTGTGTAAATACACACCTTTCATGACTTAGCTACGAATTAGCAAGGGAGACCTTCTATTTGAAAACTTAATACATTGGCTGCTGCTCCGAGACTGTTTCCTATGAGAGCCTACTGGAGAAACTATACAGACTAAGAGGACACAGATATGGGGCGATTTCTATCACATCAGCTGTAACATTCAACAAGTACAAAGGACCAATCTACAACTTCAGGAATACACACGCTTAGCAGTGCATAGCTTCCACTTCAAAATTAGCAAACAATTGAGTCCAGTGAAATGTAAACTGTACAAAATGTTTATGAAAGATCTCATATCATATCATGATATCATGTAGGCAAAGAGTGGAATCTCTGAAGAAATTATGTTTTGAATAATCGTGGAAACCATTTACTTTGCATATTTTGCACTTTTCTCACTATATATATTTATAAAACATATGAGATGAAATGTGAGATATCTGCTACAAAAATATTTTTAATTCCAAACATGTTAATAGAGATATACACATTTCTGCATTTCTATGATCAAAAATATTTCTTCTAATGTTTACATGGTCAAAAATCAACAATTCAAGTAAAACAAATGACACTGAAGCAAAACCAACCTAAAAACTATTTGTATATGAATAGTAGTTCTGCAAAAGCTGTTGTTTATGATCATTAACTTTTTTTTACTTTGTATAATGTTATTGAGGAAGATGAAAAAAAGTATTACATACCTTGTTGTTGCTGCTTTGCATCCATGGAATTAAACTATCGATGAAGAGCCCTATGTCCACACACTCTATTGAGTTATCTGGATCTCCAAGATAGTTGATGAGATTTGTTGCAAGAGATAATTTTGTTTTAGTATCTGTTGTTGAAAGCAGTGGGAGGAATCCATCCATATCCTTTGGTGCCAACGCCATTTTTTCAGTGACTTTAGTATACTGCAGATCTTTGATCAGAAAATTGGATTTAGGTTGATATGCAAAAATTAATCACAACTTGTTACCTACTATGAGATTCACAGTTTCACACTCAGATTCATCTTCCATAGTTAAATTCAACTGGGCAGCATATATGAGTTTTCACATTTGTTCCACTCCAAGTCAAGAACTTACACTGACACTGCAAACGCCTGAAGAATCATTCAACTTATCACCAAATCTCAGGAACACAAATAGACATCACCATACTCTTCCACTTTCCAAATTAGGGCTAACAATATTCTCATCAGCAAACTAAACTTAAGTCCTACAAGCAAAAAGGTTAGTTTTCAATGCCTACAAGAACAAGGACTTTATAATTTTCAAAATTGGCTACGGTAGATCCCAGTGTATTGGAGTAAATAAACCGCTGTTATTCTCCAGGACAAGGTCACGAATTCTCGATATTCAAAACAGAGAGTTAGAAATTATCCTTTATATAGAAGAAATAACCACTAACATACTTCTAACCATAATTAACTAGGATTCATCTGTCGGATAAAAGAAAAAAAAAAAAACCGCACGACTGCTTACAATTCTGTAATGACCCCCGAAAGTTTGGACATCTTCCGTACTACTTAATGATGTTCACATGTGAAATAATTAATTTTGTTTTAGAAATACGAACTTAGCATTTAAAATTAAACGGACACCATCTATTCATTTAGCTATTACAAATATAAACAGGTTAAGTTGAATTATCTCTACACAACCGTACCCTCCCTTTTTTTCAACGAAACTGGTAGGGGGAACAAACTAGGGCAGCATAACCAATCCCTCAATGTTTATTCACTCTACATACACTTTACTTTCTCACAATATATCACGCTTATTCGACAGTATGAATCACAGACTATATTTACTATTCACACTTGAACATTTGACTTCACAACGCTGACACTTCTCTATCCAACTTAGCTACAAAATTCACATCCGCCATATTCCCAATTTGCAGACAGTGCGTTAAATTGCTTCAAGTACTCGCCGCTAGGTGCTCTGCCAACATTCAAAACAAATGAAGTACAAGTTCTGTAATTCCCACGTGCGTGCATTTCACACGTTTTGAAAAGATAGGTGATGAATAAAAGCGGGTATTAATGCCCAAATTATATTTTTTATCTTAGATGATAATAAATTTTCCAAAATATATTTTACTTTAATATCAAAACAGTTTCTAAATGCTTAATTGCAAATGTTACATATAGCTTATTTGAAAACATAATTGTTGAATTCATATTATCATAAACTTGTTATACTAGATGTAAGTAAAAATAACATTTTTATTAAATAAATTTAATTCTGAAGTATAATTAATTATAGAGCGATATAAGTTCTTCCAGTACTAACGTACTAAGCTTCAGAAACTGCAGAAGGATTTTGAGCCAAATGATTATTAAAATGCTCCCCAGAAAATCCAAAAATCAGTGCAATATTATGGTTGGGAAGATTTTCTTTACTATAAGACAGATGTTTAGCATGGTTTGTTATTGAGATTCTCCACTAAATATTTCCGAAAACTTCATTTTAGTCTAGTAGGAACATCACCTCTTATTTCACACTCATTCAATATAAAATAAATAAATAAAAAAAAATTTGCTCATGTTGAACTGTTACTATAGAGCTAGCCACCAAGAGTTTGTCAGAAGCACAGATTGGTCAGGAGGAAACAGCTAACTTTCATTTTTTTTTTTTTCTTCAATGAATCCCTCAATTCTGCTGATACTATTTGAATTTTGAAGAAAAACATTATTTTGTAGGCAAATATCCTATGCTAAAATTATAGTGATCACATGCATGACATTACATCAACACAAAGCATTAAAACTAACATATTCAGTGGAACATATCCAACAATAAGCAGAAATTGACTTCATCCTTGGATTCACATTTTTAACCATTATAATCATATTGCTTATTCATATAAAATTAAAAATTATGAGTGCATGTGTGAACATCTTTCTCCTTCTTCCCCCCACCCTATTCTTGCATATATACATTACTGTTACTAAAGCTGTGTATCTTCTATAATTTTTCATATATTTAGTTATTCACAACTCATAAGTTTTGTACATTACGAAAGATGTACTATATAGTCTTATTTGATGGAATGGCTTCTGAGACAGTCATAAACCTGTCACCAGTCTGAACAATGGAATTGCAGATGTTTGAAGAAATTTGGAGAAAAAAATGCTCATATCATTTCCTAAATTTACTATTAACTTTTCTCTCTATCCCTTTTCTCTGAATTTGATGGATTTTTTTTTTATAATTTTCTATGTTCAGTGTAACAAAAATACCCAATTTAATGTGTGCATCAGCTAATTTCATTGAATGAAATATTTTTAATTATAATCTTGTTTACATTATTTAGATAGTATATAATTTGTCTACACCTAATGATACTCTAAGAATCCCAGTGTTTTACTTTCTATAATTTTGACATTTCTATTAGTTAAATGAAATATGGTGTCTGAAAAAAACCTGTATTGTATAAAGAAATTAATTGGTGTAAAAGTGTAGCATCGCTTAAACAATTTTTGAAACAAAAGTGAATATTTCATTCACATTTGCAATCACTTCCAGCAGGCTACAAGGAGGTATTCTTTAAGTCAGAAACTCTTGCACCATTATGGTTAATATATTTGTACTTTGGACCCATAGCTCTGAATCCATTGATTAGTTCACTATAAATGTTAATTCCAAATTTTCAGTTAATTTCACTTCTTTTGCTACTCCCAATGCTGCTGTGTTCCTAGATATTGATATTTTCTTATATTCATGCACTAATTTACAACAGTACTTCATCTCCTACACATCGGTCCTGGTGGTGTAGTGGTCACCATACTTGCCTCCTAAACCCAAGGTCGTGGATTCGAACCTGGCCAGGATAGATGGATTTTTTCGGGCATAAAAATCCTAAGTATGGCTTCCTTCCAAAGGGAAGTAAAGCCATGGGTCCCGTGTCATACATTTACGGCACAATAAAGAACCTCAAGCCTGAAAAAAGAGGTCTCTGAGCAAAATTTGTTGGCCATTTCACGCCCTAAATAGAATGGAACGCTGATGACCTGAGATGTTAAAGAGCATCCTTAAATAAACAAATCAAAAAAAAAATCTCTTGCACATCAAAAGATCCATTCCTTTTTCTCTTTCAATCCATAGACACCATCTTTGTAACAGCTTTTCATCTCTTCTTACCTATTTTAAACGTCTAGCTCAAAAGTTCCAAGACCAAAAATATTTTCCCTACCTTTTACAAATGCATATCATGCCAGCACACAAAACATTCCAATGCAAAATTTAACATTCCCTTTACCATATTTGTACATGTATATTTTGTAGGTTTACCTTTATGATATATAATTTCCTTCAAACAGCTTATTGCTGATAGTTTCCATTGATAACTTGGTACAATTTCACCCTATTCTTCCTCAATATTTGATTTAAAGTTCAGACATTTCCCGACTCTCCATGCAAATTACTCCATCTGGTTGCTGCCTCATACCAATTTATTGAAATAGGTTTATGATTACTATTAGTTTAATTATTGTGAATAAATTTTTGTCTTGCACTAAAGGACTTCAAACAAAATATGACAGTTTTTAAATGTAAGGTGCACTGTATGTTTATTATTTCTGTGAAAAGTAATTTGGTTTTATTGGTTTTATTTAATAATATGTGTGTGATGCTTTTGCTAATTGCATTGTTGGATAGTTTTTTTTCCCCTTAATAATAAGTATGTGCATGCTTTTCCTACTTCATTGTTTGATAGTTCATTTTTCCCCCCTCCATATATCCCTTCAGAGTTTGAATTAAAAGAAAGTTTGTTGTATTTGTTTGCTGAATAAAGGTCCTTACTTACTAATAGAAACAGAAATTAGTAAGATCATGATAAAAGTACCAACAGAGAATATATTCATATATATGTACCCATAAAACAACAGAAAAGTCCTAAGTAACCTCCAGAGATTGATAAATGAATAAATTCTGACTTAACAGCACAAATTTTACATGAGAACCCCAAAATGTGCAGTTGTAAAACACTAAAAAGTTATATATGTACCTTATAAATTATAATGAACAACTTTAAATAATATTTTTTAACAAGCTCAATAAAATTTACATTCCGTTTTCCTGCTGTATTAGATTTGCTAAAAATTGTGGTTTTGCAATGCAAATCGTCAAAAACTGATTGTGAGCACAA
Organism: Metallyticus violacea; assembly: GCA_030762175.1. NCBI lineage: Eukaryota > Metazoa > Arthropoda > Insecta > Mantodea > Metallyticidae > Metallyticus > Metallyticus violacea. Next base: position 56,217,170 of record CM060841.1, read on the forward strand.
AAATCACATACTTTTTTTTAACCTGCATTTGAATTTGCATGCAAAATGCATCTCTGAAGTAAAATCAAAATTATTCTTGTTTCTCTTAATTTTTAAATTGAATGTTTCACAAAAATAAATATTTAAAAAGGAGATAACAACATGCACATGCATATTGGAAACTTAGAAGTTAATAACAGTGAATTAAAACAATTATAAAAATAAAAGGCATTGGTATTAAGCAACACAATATTTAACTGGTTTATTTATTACCATAACATGTTTCAGGAGTTGTCGCTCCATCAACTGGAGACCTCTGGTGGCTCCAATATGAGCTTATACAAGCTGTAATCAATATTTATACAATAATGTTTATTTATTAGTATGAAGATCTCCCATATTCCTAACTCCATGGGATTACTGGTAGCCCCCAATAATTTGGTTTATCTTATAAGCTTAAGGTTTTTTGTCCAAATTCAGAAATGTTAGATATAAAGAGGTGCAGAAATCAGCAATTGCAGAAATTTTGGACCAAAACTTACTTACTAATACAGTGAAGCAACTTGTATATTCTTTATTAATTCTAATATTAATTAGCTGGTAAGTCAATTTTTTATGCTCCACTTACCATTAAATTACACAGAACATATTTCACAGACCATTGCCTGCATCATCCGCTGTGAGTCAACTGCTGAATTTGTTGATGGTTGGATGGACAAATATGAAGATATGGTTATGAACTTTGAGACTCCAGAAGAAGACAAATTAATCCAACAGTTCATAAAATGTCCACGAGAGCTATACCAAGTCCATCCAACCATCAACAAATCCGGCAGTTGACTTACAGTTGTAATACGGACAATGGTCTGTGAAACATAAGTATAATACAATGGTAAGTAGAGCATAAGACTATTAAATCAACTCACCATCTAATTAAGAATATTTGTGGGTTATGAATTTTGACACCAATCGCAGCTTCCATAGGTTCATTTGGGAGCCACTAGAGACTAACATGTTATCCTGGCATTAGTCCCTCTGCTGCTAATGGGAAAAGAAGTTTGTGAGTATAAATAAACTAGTGAAATATTGTCACCTAATACAGATATCCTATATTTTACATGCATGATTAAAGGAAAGGCAAATGATGGAATTCAACATTGATTTTCTTAGTTAAATGTAATTTATTATGTACCAATACATAATCTTACAGCATATTAATTCAGCACAATATCAGCAAAATTACACTTATGATAAAGCATCATAAAATAATAGGTTTCAAAAAAAAAAAAGGTTGTGGTTTTCAGTCATATTTATGATTAGCAGGAAAAATATGCAAGAATCTGACAGTTAAATTGGAAGAAATATAAAATACTGAAAGTACACTGCTAATTTAGCAGTTAACTGAAAATCACAACATTCTTAATAGGTACTTATTTTTACTTCACAACATAAATTACGCAACTCTATTCAAATAATTATTCTCAGTCTTACCAACAAACTGCTATATAAAATTGATTTACTGCATATAAATTCTGCTATATCAGAAGATAAAATATGGTGACCCACAGTATACTGGTATGGGAATATTTTTCACTTCTGTAATAATAGATATATCATACTATCTGAAATCACCATTGCAATTAAAAGATTAATCTAATGGTATATGCTTATCATATTATGTGGCAGAAACCTGTAGTACCATATTTATATTTCTGAACATTTTAAGATGACTTAAAAATTATAATTTTACACCAGCTTTACCCCATCCTACTATCCTTTGATTTGAGTTTAAGAGAATGTTATGGAACATCATAATTTGTCTTAATGAGAAGTGGAAAAGTAAATCATAATATCTAAGTGAGGTATTAGTTTAATATGTTGGATCCTTAATATATCATCAAGAAACCAGTTATTGTTTACAGAACTTTGGAATATGCAAGTTCTTATTGGTCACCCTGATGCATATAAGCTCTGCATTAGATATTTAATTACAAAAAGCATAGTCTAAGAATGCAAAAGAGATAGAATTATGCAGATAGACTTTGATAATTAAAATAATATTGTTTTTGTTATTGCAGAATATAATATAGTCATCCAGTAATATATCAATTAATAATGCTTTCTTTTAATTTATAAGAATCCTGCAACTAAAAGAAGTACAAAAGTAAAAAAGCATACTCCATTAATCTATAAACATAAAATAATGGTAAATTTATTTTCTTTTGAAACCTAAGTTTCAGAGGAACAAGGCATTTGCACTATGCTTTAATCTGGTGTTTTCAAGGCTCATCTGCTTCACTATTTATATCCATTGGTTATTTCACTGAATGTTAATTACCTTTGAAGTGGCATTCCATCTTTTTCAATTCATCTTACTGAAAATTTAAACAAAGCTAATCTACATGCTTTCTTGTGTTAACTGATTGTTTTTTTAAAAAGTTATGAAAACAATTTACTTTTCAAACTTTCTAATTAAACATATTCATACAGAAAAACTTATTTAGTCTGCATTAAAAGCACCAAAGTTATGAGACACTGAACACTGCTTTTATTATTTACAAAGAGATGACTTTTGAGCTATGTCTACAACACATATCGTAGCTGCCATATGGCTTGCTGGGAAATGTTAAGGTCCATAAGCATGATTTTGAGAAAAGATGCAATTGCCATTGTGTTTATGTTTCATTTTTTATACAACAGCAAAAAAAAATGAATGAATACTTTTGAATAAACTAAATCAAGTAATTCTTTCTGTTTTAAAGATGGAACTACAACATTTGAAGTAAGTTCAAAGATATGTTCTTCATGACCCCATTTTTATTCCCTTTCTTTCTTTTGAAGGAGACTTAACCCTGTATTTCCTTTTGTAAACATCTAATTTAGTTCACGTTAGCTGTGTTACAAATATCTGCTTTTATTTCATTTAAGGCAGTACCAATGGTGAATTAAGTTTTTATCTTTGGTGATTTTGCCAATCTAAGTTTTCAAAGCTTACAAAAATTATGTATCTATATTTACAACTATAAATTATATTTGTCTTTAATATATAATACATTAATGTCAATATTTTGCTTACAGCAATCTGCAATTTACATAAATTTCTCATGTTTAGATATACATAATAATTTCATTTCATTCTTTATATCCGGCAATTTTATGCTTATTACTAGAAATTTTCACTATTACTATCTTTGTAGTATATAGAGTTGTAGCAACTACTTATTGATCCCGCAATACTGAATTATTAACAAGGGCATGAAAATATATGTGTAAACAGTATTAATGGAAGTGTTACTTGTGTTCCTCCTGTCAGCTGTTAGTAATGAACATCATAAAGATTTTTCTATTTCTTATCCTCACCAGCTTAGAACTTTTATTTCATTTCATTGAAATATATTAGATTCTGCTATTCTATCCTTCTTAGCACCTGTGATTTACACTAAAACTACAGTGCTTCTGCAAATTTACCAAGAGCCTTTTCCTTCAATAATACATACAGAATAAAATATATGCAAAACCAAGAATTGCATTGAACTCAAAATGGGTAACATTGATATTAATAATAATTTTTAAGGAGCAGATATTATGAGACCTAGAGGTCTAAATAAATATTTGGAAATCCATGGGGGGGAGAAAAAAAATTAGCTTTCATGACTGCAAGCAACTTTTTTATCATAAAATGTATACAAAATTTTGTATCAGGTATATGCCTTCTCTTTAAGACGGGAGTTTAAGGCTGTGCATAAATGAAATTTATACATTTAAAAACTGATTTTTGACATGCTATTATCATTCAGTTGCAGAGGCATTGATGATTATAATTATCTCCGGTTTGTTTCCACGTTCAGATCAAAGAACTGGAAAATACAGCATTTAAGAATACACTTAATGTGTCAGCATATTCATCAGTACTACTGTAAAGCCTTCCCATTTTGAGTTCGAAAATGGTTGTAATTTGGTGTGACAATATCATAACTCCTGTATAAGATATAGCAGAATTTTGTTTTTTGTTAAAAAATTATTTTAATTGAATTTTTGACCAAATGCATTATGACAAGATGAAATCTTTTCTGATAAAGTCCACTTTTGCCAGAAATATTAGTTTCTCTATCTAGCATGGATATGTTGTAAATTTTTGCAAAGTTTAAATTAAATGTTCATACTTTTATTCTTCACATCACAGAATTACAGCAACATTGAAAAATCATGCTTAGCAGCTCCTCTACTGCACAAACAAATGCTAGGAATCATAACACCAAATATATTAAATTCTTAACATGATAAAATTGTGAAATATTATGCATTTCTAATGTTCTTTATACTTAATAATCTAAATAAGAAGCCATGTACTTCAGGGTACATCTACAACAGCAAATTACAAAAATATTCCACATATTCTAAAAGGAGTCTGTTGTACTCCAAAAAAGCTAATATTACAGAAACAGAAATTTCTGCACAAAATTTGTGCAGAAATCTGCTTAAATATGTTTTGGTGCACATCAAAACATACAAATAGTCAGGCTGGGAGGACAAGTTCATCTCTTCAAGTTAGGCTACAGAAAGTACTTATGTAATAAAATGTAAATGCTATATATATTAATTCAATAAGTATATTGCAATATTAATTTGATACAGTTTTCCAAATAATAATGTTTAAAAATTAAATAGTACATTCACATATGCTCCTGATGTGCAGTTACATGTTTTAAAGCTCAAATATAATTTTCTCTATGTTTTGAAACCAAAAACATCAAACATGTTCACAGGTGAAACTATTAGTCTGTTATACAAAGAATAAAACATTAATTTATGTTGCTTTTAAAATGCTATTAAAAATATTAATTTACTTCTCGGTTTTCCTTGCAAGACTGACATTTCAATATTTGTGTGCATAAATTGTTGTTCATGGTGCAACAAAGGTAGTGATGCAGATACGTGCATTTAATACTCACTGTTTGCTGCCATCACACACAGTGAAACAAAGTTCACGAATATTTTGATTCATATCACAATGTTTCTTTACTTCACACAAACAAAACAGTATTGTTAAAAGTTTGGAGATATCCAGTGTCATATATGAAATAAACCATGACTATTCAATTATGATTAAGTCAGATGAACGTTTTGTATACACTATTGCTCATTAGTTGAGTACACCTGTAAAATGTTAAGATTTAAATTTGCTTTTGGAATATGTATTCTGTTGGGGAAACTAACTTAATTCCAAATTAAAACAAATGTCTTATTAAATGTGTTAAAATTTTTAAAAACTCATAATTGTAAAAAATTGTGGGAATGATACTAATATTTCCTAAATATTATTAAGGCATTTATTTATTGAAATGTAAGAAAAGTACAAGATGACCACCTAGCAGACACAGGCCATTCTTAGGTTTGTTTCACCATTATTAAGGTTAACATATTACTAACAATGTCTGTAATATATTATAAACTGATTATAATTATTAATTCTTAGAACAAAAGAAAATACAACCTATTATGCTAACCTCTATCTTCGACTTGTCAGTAGTCTCCTACTGAAATATTCAGAAGACAGAGGTTCAGCCACCACTTTAGATTGTTGTCTTAATATGGTAGGGTTCTCTCCCAATATCCTTTCCTTATTTATTTATTTCCCCCTCTTATTGCTTCTCAATATTGAGCTGCTCCTTGTTTACTAAATTTCAATTATTTTTGAATTCATTAATGAGATACAGCTTTTACCAATTGATCATGTGTATATTTCTTTACTCTTTATTAATATTCTCCTAAACCAAAGCATTTACAGTTTTTTTTTTTGTTTTTTTTTTTTTTGGCCATATCTTATCCCTGACTTAAAATTTCTGTACAGAGAAGTTTATTATTTCAAGTCATAGATTGTATTTTTCAAGATAAAAAATGCTTTATTTTACTTTTTGTATGTAATGAAAATTAAATGTTTTTAAAAACACTCTTTCACTAAAATAAATTTACTTAAAAGAATAATGATGGGCAGTGCACAATAAAATATTACCAGAGACTGAAAAATCAACAACTGTGTTAAGTAAATATTGTACTTATGAGGCTGTTGACAATGGAGTGGTAGTGCTAAGTGTTATTATTTCAAATTCTGAAGTATTAGACAAGATTTATGTTGAACTAAATATAACATGAAATAAACTAGAATAATCGGCTGGAAGATAAGAATTATCCTTTATAAAAATTAATAAGTGATTTGTAGGAGCCATTTCAAGTTCCAACATTTTCGGCAGCAGGAGATAAATTGTCTGGTAATTCAATTAAAAATGATGTAGGAATCCACACATTGAACCTGTCTCATAATTACCTGGAGAAAGAATGAAACTACAGTGCCTAGCTCCCAATAGTGAAGCTTTAAGATGGCAGTGCACTAACATGGTGGTGTTTTGCAATTGGCAATGTTAGAAATTTGACAAAAATTGATAGTAGTACTGAGAAAGGAAAATAATAACATTATTAAATATGCCAACAACAATCTTAACAAGAATGTTAATATACTTTAGCTTATAATATTTTTTAAAATTTCTGGGGAATTATTTCTAAGCAGAGAGGTAAAACCTTAAGCAATTTCTTGAATAAACTCCTAACAGAATACCAAAAATATGCCAGGATGCTGTTGATATAAGAGCCTGGCTACCTCAGGGAAAATGTTAATATTAATATCTTAAATGTGGTATTCTATCATATATCTTTTGTTTGCTTGATAAAACACATAGGAATGTTTTATCAAGCAAACACCTCCACCTCCTCGTGGTGCACCTAGGTTATGCTAAGCAGATTACAGATATGGCATGTTTTTAACAAATGAAAAATAGTTTGGAAGTTCTTTATTGGGAAGTTAGGGAAAAAATTATAAATATCAGCATCCCCAATGGCCATTAGTAACCAACCAACCACACATACCTTTTGAAATGTTAAATAGAAAATTAATAATTTTGTTAATTATTGAAAAGCAGTGGGTGTACTTCAACATCTGAGCTATAATGTTTATAAGAAACTGGGTTATGTTATTCATCTCATGGATTTCAGATTAGGCAAATCTTTTAATACTATAACTCCCATAAGATTAACAAATAGTGCTTCTTCATTTTAATAATACTTCCATTAATTTATATAAATTAAACAGAAGTTGAAAGACATATTTTTGGCCGAAGAGCAAAGCCAATCAGAAATTCAGAGAGAATCACATTTTAATGATCACAAGAGCATATCAGCCAAATTAGAAAAAAACTCAACTATGATAAGATAAGCAATGTCCTGAATGAGGGAGGCATCTGATATTCTAAGGCATTGCAACCCCTCCAGGAAATACATAATATATACATTAACAAAACAAAATGTTATAATAAAAGATCTCTGTAAACACATAACAATACTTTGCACCTTTCAAATTAAAACTGCTGACATATTGATGATGCACATAAAATTAATACAGCTTTAACACTCCTTCATATAAACTTAAGAAGAAAAGATAAGAAATGAAAAGAATGTCTTTGTTCTTCCAAAAGTAATGCTTCTGAAGTTAGCTAAGCCATTCCAGGAATATGCGCAGTTTAATTCCTGATTCAAAAATAATTAATTTACTGCAATAGACTGCTTTTCTTAAAATGCTTATTTTAAAACTCTGATTCTTAATGCAATGTATTAAACTACTGATTATTTTAAAATTCCATTTTTGCAATTAACAATAATTAACTTCCAAATAATAACAAATGTCATTAAGAACAACAAATGATCATTACTTAAGGAATGCTAATGATCTAAGGATATAGGGCATACACACATTTATCAAAACTTATCAATAGCAAGGCTGCCACTGGTTTGGAGGTCTTTAGAGGTATTCTTTTATTTTTTGTTAGGATTATCATATGCATTTCTTTCTTAGCCATTCATTGATTGTTTTTAAGAACTTAAGATACATAATCTACTACTAGTTTTACTACTTGTTAAATGCCTGTTTCCATTCTGCATGACTAGTACAGAAATTGTAGTGCAGTGAATTTATAAGATTACAAAGTAGCTTGTTAACTGTCTTTTAATTTCTTCCAACACTGCTTTATTGACTGAAGCACTCTGCTGCTCATGTGCTATTTATTTTATCAACTTCTGTTCAATTTCCAATCATTGCTGTTCAAACCATCATATATCATTACATAAAATACAGTCAAAATAAAGTATACATGTACTTGAAGCCAAGATCTCGCATATATAATAAGTTTTGTGCTAAGAAGTTTGAACTGAATGAGTTAGAAATGAAGATATAAGAATAATTTAAAATTTGAGAACTAAAATATATAAAAGTGAAATGAGGAAGTGAACAGCAGGATCATTTAGAGCAGGGTTTCTCCATCTATGGTTCCTGAGGGAGCATTTGGTACGTCACAAAGTTCCCCAATGGAGCAAGGGACCAATAAAAATGTATACCATAGAATAGAATTTCAACAAAAATGTCTTATAAATTTATTCTGTTCTAGTATTTTCCTTTTAATTTTACTTCCTTACACTTTTAATATTCACCTCGATTCAACTCATCAACTGCAATTAATTATTGTTGTTTCTTTCACTCAAATGTTACAAGCCATGTGCACACTAAATACTCTTTATCCATTTTTTGTGAAAACAATCATGCTAACTGGAAAGTAAATATGTGCATATTAATAATGATAAATGTCATCTAATTAATTATTTATAATTTGTGGCCGAGAATCAATTCAAATTCAGAAATAAATTCTAAGCCTCATTAATTGATAATTAATTATGTTAAGGATTTTATATAAAATTATTTATGCGACAAAACAACATAATTATTTTGCCATATTAATGCCCATTAATCTGCCTTCATTCAATAGTGAATGAATTTCCATCTTATGTAAATGGATATGTAGCTTAATTAGAGGACATGAAAAAGATAATGCAGAAATAGATTTGATGAACAGTCAGATTTACAAGAAGTTAACTATATTTGAAACCAACATGCAGAATAGGTAGGTCCAACCATCACATTAATTTAAAGAGTACAAAATGTTTTAATAAAAGTTCGGTAATTTCTGTAAATTTGGAGTAATTTAGATTTTTGAATAGCATATTTACTTTTTTTATTAGAGTGTACTAATTTATCTTATACACAGATCTTGTGAATATCCTTCAAGAAGGTCACTGACTTCAAAAGGTTGAGAACCACTGATTTAGAATGAATGGATGATATTAGGATATTAAAAACAAATTTTAAAATATATGTACAACTGGAAAGAGGAATTCAAATTGCTCACAGAAGAGATGGATGATCCAGTCTTTGTTGGAGAATAATGGGCCTACATAGCCCAATACATGAAGTAGATAATGATGATGTCTAATTTTTGAAGCATGAAAATAATTTCCATAATGCAGACATTAACACATAATTTTTTATGAATATGAAACTTCTCACTTATTAAGCTTTTGTACCTATGAAGTAAAATCTCATGATACTAAAAATTATTTTTAATGAGTTGGTCACATTGGTCAATAAATGCAATATATTTTAATTCCTTTTCATAAAAATCTACTGTCTCCATTACAATGTTTGTGTATAAATCACATTAATTTGTTTTTACTTTATCTATTTAATGTCCCAGAGCTTTTAATAAGCCTTTCCAATTTCGGCTTATGTCTCAAATATGCTGGTTTCTTGATTTCTTAATGAGATATTATTATAGAATTTTTAATAGAAGATAATATATTTGATGTGGCAACATGATTGATTAAATAATTAAAGAGGGTGATACCAAAATTTGCTCAGTACTATTTGCTCTTTTTGAACCTGATTCGCATAAAAATTTATATTAAGAGTTGTCTATTATAGTACAGTTGTAGGATAACTTATCTTATTAGTTAAATGATTTTTTCTTCTTTCATACAAATGGAATGAATGATTTATTGAATCACACTCTTCATTTTAAATGCACAAATCTTTGCATTGCATTACATATTTAAGAAAAAGTAATTATGGCATTAAAGTTCATAATCCTGTATGATCCATCATATATGTTAAAATTAATTACATTTGTAAAATTTTTGACAAAAGTTTTCTTGACAAATTAGACTACAAATGGCAGAAAGAGTAAATAAAAGCCACTGCTGCTAACACCATGTTATAGTAGGCATGCTACATTGTATCATGGATGCATTTAATGACATTTAATTTCAAAACAATTATATTTGTTGATTTTCTATTATTTATTCATTCTTGATCTAAAAATGTTTTCAAATAACAAGAATGCCTGTACATGTAATATATGTGTGACCCTTGCTACATAGTATACTGTGTTTATGCTTCAAACTCTGTTTATGGTGATGAATGTTTATAGAAAGATGAAATGATGGTACATATAGGATTTGTCATGCAACTGCATGAAAATATCTAATGTATCAGCTGGATTGAGCAAGATTTGCAGAGCTTCTCTTGTGAAAATGACCAATTAAAAAAAAACTTTGTTTTATAACAGCTAAAGTTTTGCAAATTTTGCAATGTGTGGATTCAATTTAGCATTCAAGATGCACTTTGTTTTCATTTTATTTTTAATGACAAATTAAATTCAAAAGATTTGCAACATTAGCATTCTCTTTCACAAAAGGAATTTCATGTTCAACATGGCGGTAGCATTGGTATTTATATCAGCAAGGCATGAGCACTGTTATATTGAGCACAAGTGTACAAAATCTTGCTTAGAAAAGCCTATTCAGCAAACATATCTAACTGTCCAATATAAATTACTCCTCACTGCATTACTGTTACAACTTAAGGTTTTAAGTTTATTTTATGTATTAAATCTGATATAATAACTAGCAAAAACTGAAACTGTACACAGTATATATATATATATACATAAAAAAGCAAAATTATTTTAAAAGGTTATTGAGTATTAAAAAATTAATTTCCATATTCCACATATCTATTGTTTCATTTTGGACTGCATTTTTACTTTTATTTATCTTAAAATGCTATGAGAAACAATTCAGAATGTTGTAAATATTTTAAAAAAACCTTTTACACATATTTGATGATTTCTTCTGCACTTTTTACAGCTGCTAAAATATGTCCTTTTCTAAAAATGTGCGAGTAGATTCAAGTGGTAGCTGATTCATTAATTTCCAAATATTGCTCCATTTTTCAAAAACTTCTAGCTGAATAAGCTTCCAGTGTTTAATAACCTCAAAGAAATATTTCTGCATTCAATCCATATCAGAATGTAATATAGAACAGTATAGTAAAATGACAATCCTGGTATGAATTTGAAAAAGTTTATCTTTTTGGAATACTTCAGAAAGGTCTGTGCTTGATGATAGGCAAAACATTCTTATTATTTCTCAGATTTATGAAGCAATAAAATTATTCATTAACCCTTTTATTTTCCTTAATCAGCAACTTGAAAATTTTCAAAATAGCATTCTAAAAACCAACCATCAGAATTATTATAAGTGTAAGAAGTTATTAATTCTTTCATGGTACTTCAAGATACAACTTAATCCTACATATATGTATATTTAAGAGAAGTTACTTTATAAATTTACTCTATAAAATGATTCCTGATTATAATATTAATATTTTCAAGAACGATGTAGCACTACAGCAGATATAGGAACAGTGATAGAAATTATATAATTTCTTGTTTACTTATCTCCTACCTACTTCTCACATAAAATAAAACACTAGAGCAGCAGAGGTGAGCACTTTCATATCCACTGAAAACATTACTTCTGGAACAACGCCTACTGCAGCAAACAAAAATTGGCTGATTTTTGTCCTTAGACCCTGCCTTGTTGTATCAGCTCACACTTTATGAGCTGAGTCTGAGGCAAAAACTTTGGTTTTACTTTAACATTTGGTATTTCATTGTAAGTAAAGAACCTTCTTGATTTACTTAATCTATGTGCTATAAATGTTGATAAAAAGCTTGCAGAGTTTTTTGGAAGTCTCACGCAATTGGAGGGTCATCATCTTCATCATCTCCCTGGCCAATTCTCACTTCATCATAGCGTCGCTGATGCAGCTGATATAATTTATGCAGCCATCTGTATCGCCTAGCTGAATAGACTAGTCCCAAAATAAGAGCTATCAGCACCAGAGGTATCAGTATACTGGCAGCTATTGTAGAACCTGCAGAAGAAATAGTTCAATCAAAACTCCACCAGCATGCTCATCTACAATAACAATTATCATAATGGTCTATATATCAGCAATTACAATTTTATCACTATTGCGGTTGTAAAGTATTTATTTTTTAGTGAATTCAGAAGGAATGCAACCATTGCAGTAGTATCAGTGGAATAGTTTTGGAATAATTTCTCCAAATCTCCATTGATCCCACCTACTAGACACCTACAATGAAAAAAAAAGTATGTAAATATATCTATATATGCCTATATAGGTATGTATGTATATGTCTGTTAATGCTCAAGATGTAGTAATTTTTATTCTAATGAACTTGGCATCAATTAATAAACGATTTGTCCAGTTTGTTAAGCAGCACAATTGGGGGAGGAGGTTAACCTGCAGCTAAAATCACTCTGGCTGCCACAATTTTTGTTTATTCTCAACAAAAATCAGAAAATGTCTTTAAAATAAATTTTGATAAAAGTAGTTTCTGATAATCAGGGCAATCAGGCCATTAGGAGTAGGGGTATACTTGAAAAACAAGAAGGGGCTAAAGCAAAATTTAAAAATCGCTGTAGTGGCCACACAATTGAAATTTTTTTTTTAAAAAGAAACTCAGTATATGCCATTAATACAAAATAAGCAAAACAGTTTCTAAAAATTAGTGAAATCAGACATTAGGAGTTTTTTTCCCCCCCTGAAACCCAATATTTAAAAATTATTCTAGAGTTTTTTCACAACAAAACTGGATATATACCATTTAAATCAAATAAGAAAAATAATTTTTAAAAATCAGTGAAATCAGATTATTAGGAGTGGGGGGTTTACCTGAAATCTAAATTAAAATTACTTTTCATATGAAACTTTATGTATATATTATGGACCATTTAAATAAAATAAGAAAAACAGTTCCTGAAAATCAGGGAAATCTGGTCCTTAGGAATGGGGATTTACCTGAAACCCAAAATTTAAAACTTGCTCTAGTAGCACCAATATTTGTTTCTTCACAACAAAATTTGGTAATATACCACTTAAATAAAATAAGAAAAATTAGTTTCTGATAATTACAGAAATTGGATCATTAGAAGCAGAGGTATACTTTGAAAACTGAAATTTAAAAAGTGCTCTTGCATTTAATTTTCTCTATAATGTTTTAAAATAAAAGGACAAATTAATTCAGTGTATAAACTATTTATAATGATGCATATGTTTTATATTTAACAAAAGCATTGTTGTGAAAATAGCAAATGTGAAACATTAATTTAATATGTGTTTGAGAATTACATTGCAAGAGAGTTCTGTAATAGCATTCAGAAAATAAAAACATATTTTTATTTAAATGAACATCATTTTCTTAAATGTAATCAAAACTTTCTGTTATTTTTCTCTACTTAATGAATTGTAAAGACGATATCAAGGACTCAGATCATAAACATGGTTACATTTAAAAATGTTTAAAAATACCCACAGTTTAGCCTTTCATTGGTCACATATTTCATTTAATTAATATTGCACAATTAATTTTTGTGGTTTTATTATTATAATAATAATAATAATAATAATAATAATAATAATAATAATAATAATGTGCTTCTCTTTTGTGATACTTAAAAATTATGAGAATTCTAATTTAGTTCCTGTAATACCATACAGTAATCTCATAATTTATTTCAGTGCATTAATTAATAAGATCATAATTTGAATTTTATATTCTTTTTTAAAGTTATTCTACTACATGAGGAATTTGCTTACTTTAAGAAGACTTTTTTAATCCATGTTCACTCACTATTGAGAGCTTTCTATATAAAAATTTCTGTGAATTGTGCTTCTACAGTGTGTCTGGGAAGTCTGTATACTCATATATGCTATACTTTAATTAATAACCAACAATACACCAATATTTAATAATTACAATATTATTATAATAATACAATATATGCTAATAAGAAACTAGCAAAGCACAGGGGTATACAGATTTTCCCGACATGCTGTATATATCAAAATAGTAAATGGTAAGTTCTAAAGGACATTTTTTCCCTTAAATAGATGATTCTTACATACTCAATGGTGCACAATATATTCAAAAGCGAATTTCTAGACATATTGTATCATTCTAATATTCATTCAACCTTCTTGATACACTTACAAAATTATAAGAAATATACACAGACACAGAGGCTTTTTGTCCCCCTTAATTTAAGTTCCATACTTATGAATATTTTAGCTTCCCCTATAGCACATTTTTAGATTGACAAGAATCTAGAATGCCACAGCATGAACTGGAATGTACAAGAAAACCAAGTTCTAGGTGAACCTTAGGAAATAAACAACTGTTGGCATTGGTTATTAAATTCAATAATTTATACACCATTTCAATATATGATGAAATACTTCTTACCAGTATTCTAGGCTTATTCTGTTAGATTTTCGTTCATAATAATATTTTATATTTTGAAAACTCCTGCATTCGATACATTGATACTTAATGATACTCACTAACAAATACAATTTCTAATAATACCAGTTTGTTTCACAGTGGTAAATATTAATTGAATCTGCTATAAATTATTGTGTGATCTGTTACATAAAATTTGTCAAGGTTCTATTACTTTTATATGGGCTCGAATCTCTGAACATTTAACCCCTTAGTTACATTTAAATTGAACCAACTTTTTTTGTTGCAAAAATATATAAATGGTTATGTTAGTCTTAGAAGCAAGCGAGGATAAGAACGTGCACATTCTTTAATTATGTTATCAGTTATTAGAAAACATTACTTCGTGCAATGTAATAGTTGTGTCATCAAAGATACCAAAATCACAGCAATGGCAGATTTTGATAACTACATATCCCATTTGGCACGGTTACATTTAAATTGAACCAACTTTTTTTATTGCAAAAATATATAAATGGTTATGTTAGTCTTAGAAGCAAGCGAGGATAAGAATGTGCACATTCTTTAATTATGTTATCAGTTATTAGAAAACATTACTTCGTGCAATGTAATAGTTGTGTCATCAAAGATACCAAAATCACAGCAATGGCAGATTTTGATAACTACATATCCCATTTGGCACGGTTACATTTAAATTGAACCAACTTTTTTTATTGCAAAAATATATAAATGGTTATGTTAGTCTTAGAAGCAAGCGAGGATAAGAATGTGCACATTCTTTAATTATGTTATCAGTTATTAGAAAACATTACTTCGTGCAATGTAATAGTTGTGTCATCAAAGATACCAAAATCACAGCAATGGCAGATTTTGATAACTACATATCCCATTTGGCACCTTAACAGAAGCATTAAATTCTATTAAAAATGTTGCCTGTACTAAGTTTATCTAGCAATAACAATAATAATAATAATAATAATAATAATAATAATAATAATAATAATAATAATTTACTTATTTATTTAAGTGCTAAGTAATTATACAGTCTTAGGCTGCCTACTGAAGCTGACCCTGGCCATTTCCTCAATTAGACACTGTTACAAACTACATACAAAGTTTATACCCAAGATTAGTTTCCTGCCCATGTATGTATTTAATTATTATTATTTTTAACTTGTTTTTTACTTTGAATAAGTATTGACCCTATGCTCTTATAATTTTTTTTCTGTAGAGCAATTGTTCTATTCATTTTTTCAGTCATTTTTACCTATACTTTCTCTTCTTCATATCTCAGTTCCTTTACTTCGAACACTATGTTCTACATTTTCTCTTCTCCTACATAAGGACATCTGCCTTGCATATATCCATTTCTTTGCCCTTTTAACCTCCACACTCCAGTTCTTAACCATGCAATTCCCTCTCTTCTTCTTTATTGTGTATCTAAACAACTTTCTCTTTCCCAGCTGTTTTTCATTGGGACACAGAACACTAGTGACCTCTTCTTTGTTGTTTCTGTGCTAAACATTGTCTATATTCACTGAAAGCCTTATGGAAACTGAGAGAAACAAAATAAACCTATACCAGTATAGAAGCATACAATGACAGCCAAGTATGCAAGTGTAAGTAGAGGTGAATGAATTGAGGCAGCTCACTAAAATATTGAATGCTTAACAACCAATTTGAAGAACTTCATGATTTACCTGGAATGTGTATATACAAGAGCTATTTTGAAAGTTCTGCTATTGTACATGTGCAGCCAGTAAGATGAGGTAAACCATGGGTGACTGAGCCAAATCCAAATTATACTAAGCCTACAAAGCACAGCAGTGAAGGATTGCAATATTATTGATTGATGGCATTATGTCATGATTCTGAAACCCTATCTGCCACTTAGAAATAAATTATATGGGTTGTAAATCTCTAGTTTGACTCAACATTTTATGCAACTTATTCTTAACAGAAGTCTGACTTTTATCTGTAAAATTATATAATCGTTAATAATTCTGAAAAATAAAAGTCATATGCAGAGCTGCTCCCATGGGCAAATATGGAAAACATTAATAATGCACTACGTCTAAGAGCCTGTGCATGGGGTCTGCACAAACTGTTCACATCATGCTCTAATAATGTCTTCACTCACCTCCTGCTATTATATCATATTGTGATAATGTTTCCACCTACTCTGTTATATTAGGTAACTCTAAAACTGGTTCACATATTTGGAAGTAATGTTTTTTCCCCTCTGCTTATATGGAACGTTGAATTATTGACACTTTAGTGTAGTTGATAGGAACATTTTTTGTAATGGTGATTATGTTTTTGTATAACATATCATCCATGGTTTTAATATACTGTTATGGTAATACAAGCACTTTAGCATTGATTTTATACTCTACATATACTACATTAACACAAATAAAACAACAAAACAAACAGATGCTGAGCATTACAGTAATATAAATTAGAAAGCCAATAAAAACAAAAGATTGGAGCAAGGTTGAAATGCATGGAATATTTACTGTGAAGTTCTGAAGGAGAGAGCATATATGAAATTAGTAATGCTCTACACCAAGATTTTGCAGTTCTGTCATGAGCCATCTACTTGCTACCAAAATTAAAAGAAATATTGCTCATTAGACTTTGTAAAGACGTCTAATAGAGAGACAAAAGCAATCAGATACATCAATACAGAAGATGCCTCACAGGAATTCAAATCTTACCCATGTACAGTTGCTACTATTGAGTAATGGAGCACTGAACTCCCAAGCATTTCAACACATTTTAGATTTTACAAATAAAATGAATGCTTATTATTTTATTAACAAACTTTAAAATAAGTCATACATATAGGAAAGTTAAGTGCACTTCCTTGTTCTAAAGCGAAAATGCCTAGAGTGAAGACTGTTTCTCAATTGCATACCCAGTTTCACTACTTCATGTTGCTGTTTGTAAAGTACTACAGGCTGCTTGTCCATTTAACTCCGTAGGAATCATAAGAAATAAATCTCCTAGTACAGCACATGCACAATAGAAAAGAGAGAAAGAATGAATAACTATCCTTAGCTTGCCGAATAAAATGCATATATTGCAATAATAAGAAATGTTCTTCCAAAGAAACCATTCATGATTTATTTTTCATTTTCAGTCCTAAGTGTGAAGTGTGATGTTAAACTAGTAGCATTAGCTCAGTAGTTTGCAGAAATTGTTTTTCTTCCTGGATATTAAAAAGTAAAGTAAAGTAAAGCTCAGGAGGTCTGTTCCTGTTCAAAAAATAGCACATTCAAGAAAATGAAATGATAAAACTGTTGCAAGAAACTTCCAGGTGGAGATTTATAATAAAACTGAATGAATTTGCAAGTGTGATGTAAATAATAAGTATTTCTCCTTTCCTCGTTTGTTGTTTGGAGATGAACCTGCTAAAGCTGTATGCACTAAAATGGACGTTGATGATTTGGGACATTTTTCTCCAAAAATAAAAAGACATGAAAATTTCAAAAATCATTTACACTTCCAGATGGAATTCAATCTTTTGGGCACTCAAGACATTAGATTGCATTTAAGCAGTGCATTTAGGCAATCTATATAACAGAAAAATGATCCAGTGTGAAAAAATCATTACATGTTATTGAAAATAACTGAGTATGTGATGGTGTTTTTCAGGTTATACTTCAAGGGCTGATGAAAGCAACGACTCATTAAATTTGGGGTTATTAGGGAACTTGTTAGTTTCAGTGACCATTTTGCCAATTCAACTGTGTTTAAGGGAAGTAATGTCATTTATTTTTTGTACAAGTGATGAATTATTGTGTGTGAAATGTTATTTTCTTATGAGAGCGCAGAAAGCTACCCCAGCCATAAAATCTGACTTGGGAATTTCTGTTGCCTAGTGTAACAATATTTGTAAAGATGTGATGTTATGTTTTGTGGAGAAATTTCTAAAGGAGAATCCTTGAGTAAGATGTTTATTTGTATACTGTTAGGATATTGTAAAGCAGGGTAGGATAATAAAGCAATAAACATACAGGGAGGAAAAGACCGGCCGATAACCTCAGTATCAGGAAGAAGTTGATATTCAGTTGATATATACATGCAAAAAGTTGTGTAGACCATGTTTATTTAATCTTGTAACTTTGTGCCTGCAGTCAGTTTTGTAAGAGTATTCAGCAGGGCATTTTCAGTGGAAGGGCTTTCAGTTCAGTTCAGTTAGTGTAGTAGTGCTTTTGCTATAGTTAGTCTTGAAAGAATATTAAGTGGAACAGCTTTATTAGTTGAGTTCAGTTGCATCTCAGAATTAGTTGATTTCAGGATCAATCTTTATCAAATTAAGAAACCTCAGAGTGATCATCATAGTTAGTGTGAAAGTGGCACATACTCTCCAGATAATAACGGCAGTACTTCTATCTGGAATAGTGTATGAATAAATTGTGCTTCATCTTCCATAACGAGAAATCTTATCAACTTTCATATACTCCTTCCCCTATGGTCACAGGACCATAAAAGTATCCAGCACCAGAGTCTCAATAGCCGTGGCAAAATATAAGTCAGTGGAAACCAACAGTTGGAGAGGAAGAAACAACATTACCCCTGAGAATCCAAAACAATCAAATCCTTCCATTCTGGTATATATTTTCATTAACACACCCCTTCTTCTTTTTATTAAAAACTGCTGCACAGCTAGATTGCATGTTAGAAGTGCAGTAAAAAAATAAATGTTAAATGCTGAAAATGTATCAGTAACTATGAACGCAGCAGCAATAGCCAGTTAGTAATTATCGTTTTTCGTTACCCATGTTTTACTTAATGCTAACCCAATTAGTAAGTCTGCTACCCCAAGTTTTATTATTACCTCCCCTGATAAAGACATTTCCAAATTTATGATGACACCAAAGTAATGAGTAATCATTCTATAAGTTAGAATATTCTTTTTAGATCTCAATGGCATCTGTTTACTTTTCTAATACTTGCCAAAGAACAGTCATTTTGAATGAAATGGTAGAAAAAAGATTCCTCACCTCTTTAACATAGGTGCAATTTCAAAACAGGAACTGTACAAGATATATATGAAAATCTAGACAGCTTAACTTAATGTCTTGAAAGGGCTCAATAGCCCAAGGAAAGGGCTTGCATCTCAAATTAGAGCAGGCATCATTTTAATTTTGGCTCAGTGTCTTAAAACATGCCACATATAGATATCTTGTACAATTGATTACAAAAATGCAACGCAGAGCACTTATGCTTAAAAAATATATTGAAAATTTTGAAACTGTTACATAGAATATCAAAGATATGAAAATTGGTAAGCTGAGAGTAGCATTGGAAAAAAAGCTTCAGCAATGCAAACGATGTCAAATTTACATTAATTTCTATACTGTAATCTCTTCTAAGTCGAAATCTTTAGAACACTCTTCATGGTTTCACTTACATGAGATTTACTCAGGACATGTTTCATGGAACGTTTGCCCACATTGTCAGCTGTTAAACGACTCAAAGTGAAACCATAGAGTGTTCTAAAATGTTTGACTCAGAAGAGATTATTGATGTGCTTCACTGTGATACAATACCATCCAAGTGTTGTTGACTTTTTTATTTACAGATGCTTTTTAACATCTCAGGCCATCAGCAACCCATTCAATTCAGGGCCAACCGATAAATTTTGTTTAAAAGCCTCTTCTTTCAGGCTTGAGGTTCTTTTACATACCAGAAATCTACAACATAGGACCCACAGCTTTACTTATCTTCCAAAGGAAGTCATACTTAGGATTTTTATACCTCAAAAAGTCATCAATCTGGTCAGAATAAATCTGCGATCTTGGGTTTAGGAGAAAAGTATGGTTACCACTACACCACCAGCATCAATACCATATAAGTGAAGGAGTGCCTCGAGTTCAAGCAGTAAATTTACTTATTGCAGAACATTTTGAAGCATATGGAAAAGAGATATTCTCACACTCATTTAAACTATGCTTACAATCATATCTGTTCTTGGACAAATAAAAACTAAAAACATTATTAGAATTATCATATCTGTAGAAGATTTTCAACTTAAAGGAGTTGGTCTTTATTTTAATTATGATTGAACCTAAACTTCAAACAGAATTTAATAAAACTGGTAGGCTATTAAAAGTGTCACAACTACATCAATGGCAACTTCAGAAGCAGAAATTTACTATTCTACTAAAGTATCATGTTAGAGTTAAAAATAAATAACTTAGCTGTGCTGTCCATAGAATGGAACTTGACTTCAACAAAGCTGTCATCTATAGGTTTACCACTTTAAAAGAGAGAAGTGTAGACTTTACGTACAAACATCAAAATTAGGTAAGTCCATAGGTGCATTTTGATTAATGAACATTTATGTTGTACCATGGTAAAATGGTAGAAAGTAGTTTGTGTGAATGTGTTTGAACCATTGACTGAAAATCTCACATACCACATTGAACCTACCGAAACTAATAGATACTGTGGTAGGGAAAATGAGGAATAATTTAAGGGGGCTGTAAATGTATTTTGTAAAATAAAGAGAAAAGCCTTGGTATGCAGAAGTTTTGAAATTGCTTTAATATTGCTTGACATATTCTAGATGGATTGACCTCTACGTTGATAGTATAACCTGAATTCAAATGTTTACTTATTCATGCAAAAGGCAAGTACATAAACAATGTGAACTTGTCTGAATTAAAGGCAGTCAAATGTCGGGTTAATATCTCTTATTCTCATGAGAGTGGCTGTATGGGAATGCTGCTATAAGAATTTTATGCATTAAGAATGGTCTCTTAGTCGTTAGGTAACTCAAGAATTCTCACAGCCAGTATGCAAGCGACCAAAGCATAGGGCTAGTCTTGCCCTGTACATAATACCATACAGAAAGGAAACATATATATCGGGATGAAAGAATATAAACAGGAAAACATAATTTCTCAATCATCAATATAGCTGTTATTGTAATACATAACAATAGTGTACATT
Source organism: Metallyticus violacea (assembly GCA_030762175.1). Classification (NCBI taxonomy): domain Eukaryota; kingdom Metazoa; phylum Arthropoda; class Insecta; order Mantodea; family Metallyticidae; genus Metallyticus; species Metallyticus violacea. The sequence goes on from CM060841.1 coordinate 56,238,661, forward strand.
TTATCTAAATCAATAATGAATGGCATGAGGTAGAAATGGCAATATCATCTTGTCATCATTATCGTGTTATACTTGCTTGAAATCTTAAAAGTTTCCAGTAGTTTTAATAGATACTACATAAAGGAAATGTGTGCAGAAAGTTAATTATTTTAAAAACTTACAACAATTTGAAAGGCTAATTGGATCTTATACAGTGAAGCTGTAATTAAGATCACTGTATGATTGCATTGAACTACATACTCTTATTGGCTCCATACTTGTTTAAATTTAGTACATGTTTCAGAGATCGTCGACAGCTAACTGATGATATGGACAACGGTCTGTGAAACATGTACTAAATTTAAACAAGTAAGCATAGCCAATAAGAGTGTGTAGTTCAACTCATTCATACTTAATTTAACAATAATAATGTTTTGTCAGACAACTTATAATTTTAGTGGCTTGTTATGTGTTGCACAGTGCTAGCACACAGTTCTGAGAGTTGCAGGTTTATATATATATCCAAACCTAAATAAAACAATCTGGCATATGTGTTCCTAGTATACAATAAACGGATACAGATTATGTGACTACAATCATTGGCACTAGAGTCATTAAATAGATGAACTTGTGGAATTAATAGAACATTTTAAGAATCAACTTCCAACCGAGTTTAATGAATAATATTTCCTTGAGTTTGAACCAGTTTTTAGGAATGCAAATACTCTCTGATATTAAGTACAACAAGAAGCATATTAAATATAGAATCTCAACAAATAAGCATATTAAATTAATAAATTAATAAATAAAATGGATATTTTTATATAAGTACTTTCTGTGTTATTAGTACATACTCAACAAATATACATATACTGCTAAACATAACATAAATTTAAAGAATTTTTGTTTGGAATGAAAAGAAAAGTTTTAATTCAGATAAACAATTAACATAATTCATTTAAGAACTTTCAAAAAACTATAAGAAATTTTTAAAAAATTCTATTTGAACTCACACAGTGAAGGTTGTTAAATGTAAAGTCTATCTAATCTGTCATCTAACACACTCTTATGCTTCACTTATTTTTAAACAAGCTGAGACTGGTTTTGAAGAGACATCCTCTCCATCTTCAACCAACTTGACAACTGGTAGGAGAAACTTAACATCTATGAGGACCTATGGCTCCGCCCTGGTGGTGTTTTTTTATAAACTGGAAATTTGCATTGCATTCTCCTGTAATGTCAAAATTCATAAGGTGATCCCTATGTTTATGAATGTAAATCCTCTCCCATGTGTCCAATTCTGTATGAACGTGTGCTTCTTTAAGTAACTTTATTTCTTTTTTTATGTTGTGATTATCTATCCAAAAATGGTGTGCTACCACTGACCTATATATCTGTTTGCACTTAACGTTTCTGAGATGTTCCTTTAATCATGTTCCTATGTTCCTTTTAGTTCTTCCAACGTATATCTTATTACATTCTTTGCATGTTATTTTGTAGATGCCTGACTTTTTCTCCTGTGGAATGTTTTTAAAAGTGTTGTCCACTAAAGCATTTTTAGAGTGTATCTGTTAACAGGTGCCAATTCAATGCCAATATCTTTAAATTTTTTTTTTGAAATTTATTCATAGTTACTGGATGGTATGTGAATTTTTTTCAAAAACCGGTCTCTCTTTTTCAGTCAATAGTGCGGTGGTATTCTAGATCAATTTCTTCTTTAGAAATCTCTTAAGTTTTTGTTTACTAAATTTTTGTTACAACCATTTATAATAGCTATCTTCTGTATCTCCTCAAATTCGTTTTTGCACTCCTCTTTATTGCTTGGTAAATTCACCAGTTTACATGTTAAGCTGTTAAAAATTGTGTGCTTGTGAGCTATGGGGTTGAACCCATTTGATTTTATATAGTTATCTGTGTGAGTATCCTTTCTGTAAATTACAAATTCTAAATTTCCATGATTCTTATTAATTTTTATATCTAAAAAAGGTAACATTCCCTTTGTTTCTATTTCAAGTGTGAAGGATATATTCCTGTCTTGTATATTTCAAAGCATCTTCAACTAATTTTTTTTCACTATACTAAAAATGTCGTCAACATATCTGTACCAGAATTTAAAATAATGTGGGAAGGTGGAAATTATGTGAGTTCCAAATGTACTCATGAATACATCTGCAAGAAAGGGGGACAAAGGATTTCCCATTGTCAGTTCCTGTTTTCTGTTTATAGAATTCTTCTGCAAAATTAAAGTAGGACTGGTTTTAATATAGATGTTAGCAAGGTGGACGTATTCTTTCCTGTGAGTTTCAATAATTCCTATCTCCTTTAACCAATCATTCAAAAACGATAAAATCTTGTCAGTTGGAATACTTGGGAACAAAGATACTACGTCGAAAGACACTAAAATATTAGAGAGTAGATCTTTAAAATCTTATATTTTTTTCTATTAACTGGAATGAGTTTTTATGCTTCTACTTTGAAACCTTGATTGAGCTGGAAATCTATCTGTAAGCCATTTTGCTAGAAAATATGTAGGGGTATTTATATTATTAATTATGGGTCTCATGCCCATCTCAGGCTTATGGATTTTAGGTAACGGATATATTCTGGCTATATTAGGATTGTTTTGTTTTAAACTACATTTTTATATGTCTGGTATTATATTGTAAGTCTGTAAAGCTTCATTTACTGTTTTTGTGCATTCTTTCAATGGGTAAAATTTGACATGGGCAAATTCTTTTTTGTCAAATAACTCTTAACATGCTGTCAGAATAATCATCTTTGTCCATTATTACTATTTTATTCTCTTTATCAGCTTTTTTGTAAATAACTCCTTTTTATTTTAGTGATGTAATAATGTTTCTGTAATTTTTAATTATATTTGGTTTCCTTTTGTTACTCCCTTTAAGAGCATCCTCTGATTTTATCCTAATCTTTTCTTTCTTTTTATTAGTTAAACCTTGCATGGCAATTTCCACATCAACTATGTAATCTTCAACATTATTGGAGAAGTTTACACAAGTTTTAAAACCCATACTGAGTATAGATAATTCCTATTTATTAAAACTTGCTTGTGATAAATTCACCACATTATTCTGTTTCTGTATTGGTTTACTAATTTTCTGCAAATTTTTTAAATTCCCAAATTTCTTTTTCTAGATATTTACTTTGTAAAGAATGTAATAACATATACATTGGAAGAACTAAAAGGAACATAGGAACACAGTTAAAGGAACATCTCAGAAATGTTAAGTACAAACAGATATATAGGTCAGTGGTGGTACACCATTTCTGGATGGATAATCATGACATAAAAAAAGAAATAAAGTTACTTACAGAAGCACACGGATATACAGAATTGGACACATGGGAGTAGATTTACATTCATAAACATAGGAATCACCTTATGAATTTTGACATTACAGCAGAATGTAACATAAATTTCCAGTTTATAAAAACAAATACCACCAGAGCGAAGCCATAGGTACTCATAGATGTTAGTTTCTTCTACCTGTCGTCAAGTTGGTTAAAGATGGAGAGGATTACTCTTAAAAACTGGTCCCACCGTATTTAAAAATAAGTGAAGCATAAGAGTGTGTTAGACGACAGATTAGATAGAATTTATAATTAACACAATATTTTCCTCTTATAAATCAAACAGTTTTAACATTATTCATCAGTCAATTTAGATGGATCTTTTATTGTTATGAATATTCAATACATTATTTATGCTATTAGGATGAGTACAACATCATTCCCAGAAAACAACCAATCCTAATCTGCTAAAATCTCTTTCACCTGCTTGTTTGCTTTTCTTTTTCTCTCACCGCCATTATATAATTTCTTTTCTACTTGTTTGCTCCACTATTATTGCTGGCCACACATTTAGTCCATAAAAATTACCTGACTTGGCACTCCTCTAATTGGTTGCTGAATTTTCAATAAGAAATAAATCTTGAATCAAACAAGCTCACATAAGCTGTGTTGTTGATACCTCCCCCCTCCCTTCCTACCATGCATGCCCTTCTTGTGGCAGCGAACAGGAACAAATTAGGCTGTTGAGATACAAACAAGACTGAAAGCTTATTTGATCAGCTTTAGTACGAATGATCTGGAATTAATATAAGAAGGTTCTATATTTGCCATCACCAAAGTAAAAACTCAGTTTACTGTTATTTACATCTAGTATTTCAATCTGGATGTTCATAATATTTGGAATCATTTTGAGCAAGCCTAATTATTCATGAGAAGAGCTGTTGAAGGAAGGCATCATGGTGCTTTAACTAAAAAGAAAATGTCAGCAGATGTAGGGAAATGAGCAATGAACAAAATGTTTCTAACATAGTTGTTTTACTAATGTTACCAACATAACTGCTACATGCATCAGTGAAACAAATCAATGGAAGAGAAAAAAAGAAATTCATATAATATAAATCAGAATTAATTAATTAATTAATTACAAAACCATAAAACCCTACGCTTAGCTAGAAATGTTCGTTGGAACTTGTACAGTGAAGCTAATCATATAATTTAGATATTGTATGATTGAGTCAAACTATTTGTTTGTATTCTTCAAAGTATTCTTCTTTGCTAATTTGCGAAGAAATTTCAAGTTAGCAAAGAAAAAATTTCAGAATATTCTTAAAGATTTGAATATCAGGTTAGCACCTGTAATAGATTTAATGTTAAAAATCTTCTGATAGACAATGTAAAGGCAGTATTCCACAAGAGAAAAAAGCAGCTATTTACAAAATAAGTTGTGCAGAATGTGAAAAAATGTACATTCGAAAAACAAATGTACATGGCAAATGGCACATGGTTAAAAGAACATTTCAGGAACATAAAATACAAGCAAATGGGGAACACAGCAGTAGCATCCCATTTCTGGACAGAAAACCACAACATATTTGAATAAAGCTAAATTATTAAAATCAGTACAAGGACCTACAGAATTACAAACATGGAAGAAAAATCTACATTTATAAATACAAAGACAGTTTAATGAACTTCCACACTTCTGGGGATGAAAATATAAACTTTAAGTTCGTCACATCTCCACCAGAGCAGAATACACACTCCCCCAGCATAATAAATTATCCAGCAGTTGATGGTTAGCTGATGGTGCAGACAAAGGGTTCCTGAAACTGGTTCTACATATTATAAACAAGTGGAGCAATAAGAATATGTGGTTCCACTATATCATTCAATGATCTCAACCCTACACTTATTTGCTTTGTTCACAAACTAGTTAACTTAACCATTTTCATATCCTGATAAATTTAGAAGGAAACATGACACTCAAATGACTATGCTACATTCAGTATCCTTGAGCTTCACTCACCACAGGATCTAAACAAGAACTCATCTAAACTTAAACTAAGGGTTTATATTTTGAAGGCTCCCATTGGATCCATGCATACAACAGCTTTCAGAAGCTGCTAAGTTAGGTTTTGGTGCCAACAAGTTGATAAAACATTCTATTCATAAAATCCAACATGGATATGGTTGCCTCATTCAAAAATTGAGCAGACCCAAAACAGATTTTGCAATTCTGTGGAAGTCAAATTGGTAGCAATAGCTTAGATTTTTAATTTATTCCTTGAACTTTTAATGAAATTGCAAAATGCTTCCTATATATCATACATATTGGGCTTCCAAAACATGTCATGATTGTTTGCATGGAGCTTTGCACTTGGGCCAAGACTGGCTCTTCTCCGCACTCTACCTACCTGCTTGTCCTTGAACTTCTGAGCAGTCACCAATCCACATTCGTTCGTGAAGATACCATAGAGCAATGTATTTTTGTGTTATTATAAACATGAATTCGCTAAATGCATTCATCAGAAATTTACTTGAAGTTTCCTGGGCAATTGCCTTCTTCCTAAACTGCAATTTACAATCTTGTGAATAAATTAGATACTACTGGTTCAGTGCGGAACAAGAATACATATGCAAAGACATACCATTTCAACAGAAGACAAATTACATGACACTGATGCAAATCTTGAACGTTTGTTAGCAAAATTACTACTGAATTTAGTACTTCAGTGTCTTTTGTATTTTCAGCAACAAAATTGTTAAAACTGAAACTTTAAAAGTGCTCACATTCCACTGTCTATGACAGCGTGCTATAGCATGTATGTGCTATTTTCAGTGGTTTCTTTCATCAGTGACTGAAGGGTTAATCGGCCCACAGCTTGTGTTCTTTTCAGATGAGGCATGGTTCCATTTAACTGGTCTTGTGAATACACACAACACTAGCTAAAGGTGTTCAGAAAATCCAAAATGTGTTTGAGAAAGTCCTCTATACAATAAGAAAATTGAAGTTTGGCACATGATTAGTGCAAGATACATAAGGCATAGCCAGATGTGACATGTCCAGCTGTCAAGATGCAAAACTCCATATGAGCAGTAAGGACATATTCTGGAAGCCCTGATAAGTACCATAAAAGCATCAGTGATACAGAAATTCTTACTTGACACAATGCTGGTATTGCTTAACTTAATTTTAAATGAAGCTTTCAGTCACCACTTCACCTGTAGATGAATATAGAAGGACAAGTTTTATTCATAGATCCTTCATTAAGGCGTTCTTCGCCAGTTTATGACATACAATACTGGAAAAGTATAGGAGTGGCTTTGAGAAATCTGGCCTTTATATTTCCTATTATTGTTAAGGCTTTCACTGTAAATCTAACCCATAATATTCAGCATATGTCAGTAAAGGTTGTGCTTTCACCACGAAGAGTGCCATTGCAGTTTAAAGGAGAGTCCATGTCTACCATGTTATTAGCATATATGTGTACAGACACATCCTGTGTCTCTCTCCATAAAAATATGTATGAAAATAATAAATTTGCTAAAATTGAAAGCATTTGAATGCAAAATGGCAAAATCATATACATTGGCTAGGGCACTATGGAAATTTGTAGTCAATGAAAAATTAATTCAAAAGAAGATAATAAAATATTTTTTATGGCAATGAAAGAAGACTTGTTAAAAATCCTCAAGATATTAGTGATTTGTTTAACAAAATATTTACATTTAATATCTCAAACCTTGTTCAATCCAACCAGTCAAAAATAGCTCAACTTTGCCAAAACAAAGAACATAAAACATAAATAGCCCAAGCAATTCCCTTTTCTTACCCTATGACTTCTCAAGATTTGATTGACTTCATCAAAAATATTAACAATGAAAAGATCAGGGGCTTTGTTGCAATATCCCCAAAAGTATTAAAATCTTGCACACCTCACCTGAACAAACCTTTATTAGTCATTATAAATTCTTCAATTAGAAATGGCATATTTCCAGCTAAATTAAAGGGCCCCAATCCATAAAAAAAAAGACTCTAAAGAGGACTCAAATAGTTATTCCATAGCTTTGATCTCAACATGCTCCAAAATTATTGAGAAATTTGTTGCAAAATATCTGATAAACTATTTTGATATATAATTTATCTTCAAAAGCTTGCAATATGGATTTAAGAAAGGTAACTTTACTAAAGATGCTATTGCAGAGATGTGTGACTAGTCAATTAATGGCCTAGATGAAAAAGAAATTATGAATGGTTTCAATTTAGACCTAACAAAGCCTTTGACTGTATTGATCATGATATTCTAATGCAGAGATTAAATTATTGTGGTATCGAAAGTTTATTATAAAAGTTAATTCAGTTTTATTTAATTCACAGATCGCAAAAAGTAAAAATTACACATACAAATACAAATGGAGAAATTCATAACTATGTGTTCTGTAAATGTGTTATGGAGTACTGGGTCCTTAGCTTTTATTATTTATGTGAATGACATACCAGAAATACATAATGGTAAACTAATCATATTTCTTGATGATACCACTATTCCAGGACGGTCCAATGTTTCAATTAAAAATGAATGCAGGAATCCACACAGTGAAACAATCATAAACCTTTTTGAATTAAAAGTAAAACTACTAAAATCATGTCAGCACATTAAAATTCTCTTGATGTTTCACATTAAAACTTTTTTAATAAATTTTAATTTTTTTATTAAAAAGTTTTAATGTGAAACATCAAGAGAGTTTTAATGTGTTGACATGGTCAATGTTTGTTTGTACTTGGACACATTTGCATGATAACTACAGGTATGATGACACCAGGTTACAATTTCTTGATGCTACTGCTATCAATACTATGACTAATAATAATAATAATAATAATAATAATAATAATAATAATAATAATTGTTATTATCATTATTGTGTAATCTCTGTTCCTAAAAGAAATAATGTAGAGTGACATTTTTGAGTGAGAAATATAATTTCAATATTTTTTTAATTCTATACTTATCATTATAACCAGGGTCATTATTATTATTATTATTATTATTATTATTATTACAATGACCATAGTTATAATGATAAGTATAGAATTAAAAAAATATTGAAATTATATTTCTCACTCAAAAATGTCACTCTACATTATTTCTTTTAGGAACAGAGATGCTAGCATTACACAATAAACACATGGGTTTTCCTTTGTTTTCAATAAAGCAATACTGTTCCCCCATTCACTGTTAAAGCTATAATTTCTTTGCCATTTTAAGAAGAGTTATGCTTAAAATATAACCAATTAATAATTGAATAATTTTAAGTTTAAAAAAGTAATGAAAATGTCACTTAAAACATGAACAAATAATTACAACACAAAACACTCAAAATGAATTTCACAAGCTCTTGAGTAATACTGAATGTTCACTTGAAATCAAGGTACTTGGAACATTCTTATTCAAAGAATGTTATAAATCGTTTGTTCATTGTTTGCAGCACTGCTTTGTTGAGATTAACGTTATTTTGAGGGCAAACTGGTTGTCCCAATGTCATCTTGGTGAAAATCTGTCATGGTAGGTAATTTATGGCACTGCAATAAAGTGAATTATAAAGAAGTGGCTGTTTTGCAGAATAAAAATGCTGCTATAACAAATTTTCCAACCTTGAGGATGGTGCTTTTAAAACAAAAAGTAAATGTCTTTATCCAAATGGGGATTTAAAAAAAAACTTCAAATATTAATAAAAATTTAATTTGAAAATCAGTTGTGAAGGGCACCATAAAAGGGCATCGTGGGCGCCGCTTTACACAGGGCTGCATTATGCTAACCAAAGGCAAAATACATTCACAAATCTTGAAAAACACACAATAACAAAAACCAATAACATTACAATATTTTGAACTTAATAGCTTAAATATAAATGTATATAAAACTAATTGTATGATATTTAAAACATGTCAGAATAAAACAAAAACTAAGTTTAAAATTCTTATACCTAAAAACCACAACAACTGTGAAAAATCACATACAAAAAGATTGTAAAATCATTAGTACAAATTGATTCTTCATTTTCAAAATGTCAAAATTATTGGGTACAGAAGAATAAAAGGTATACTATAGTACTGTTCATTCCTACTTATCTATGGAATAAGTGCAAAAAATACAAATAAACAGTCTTCTTGGTACAAAAATGCTCAATAAGATTTATTTTTACTTCTTGGTACAAAAATGCTCAATAAGATTTATTTTTAATCTAAAACAAACTGAATTCTGTAAATCACCTTTATAATTACTATACATTCTAAATGTATATTCCCTTTACATTGCTGAAACAATCAGGTATGTCAGGCAGAAAGAACTGGGTGTCTTAAACAAGAATGCACACAATTATAATATAAGAATAAATCAAAATTATCACATTCATAACCTAATTTTGCAATATAGAGCACAAACCTATAATAGTCAGGCAGTTACTTTACAATAAACTAACAAAAGACTAAAAAGAATATCAAAATGAAAAAAATATTCAAATTGCAAGGAAAAAAAATTGATAACACGAAGATGTTATTACTGGATAGAGGAATTTCTGACTGATATTTTATAAAGTATCATATACTAATACTAATTGGCTTATCTTGCTACTAGTATTGTGGTTACTCTGTTTGTAGTATTAAGTCTCCATGTACAGAGAGTTTGTATCACGCTTGATACCAGAAAGCATGACTAAAACTCTACATATACTTCTAACTTGGTTTATAATACTCTTTATGTATTCTCTATAAGTAAGATATGACCATGCTATAAAAATTTTAGAGCACTTGTAAATATTATTACTATATTTAAATGTTATTGCTTATAACCTACTGTAACCAAATTGCTTGTAACTAAATATGATATATATTTCACTTGTCCTCTTATCTGATGATGACAAATGGATAAATAATAAATATGAAATATTCCATCTATCGCTTCATGTGTGATTACAGTGGATAGAAAGGAGCTGGTGGGTCCCCCTGAAAGAGGCTATATGTTTCAGTAATTTCTTTTGTTAAGTTGATATTATGGCATATGTTAAATGTCAGGAATATGACATTTTAAATGTTAAAGTTACACTGATTTTGTCACTATCAAATTTACACTATTTTTTAATACTCACAACAATTTAAACAAAACTTTGGCTTTATCCTGATAATGGTTATGATTCTTGATCTTTGTGGTCCTATTTTGATGTACTAAGTTGAAGTTCTGTCATCATACCCTAATCTATAATTTCTATTGTTAAAATATTACACAAGATGTAATGAAAACATATTTGATGTAAAACAATGGTGAAATTAAAAATTGGCACTCATACTATTCTAATAATGAAAAATATATAAGGACATGGTGCAAACCAGTTTATCAAATTATTTTTCAACGTACCAAAATATTCTACAATTTGCTAGGCCACATTACGTATAAAATATATTCCAATTTAGAAATTATTTTAACACTATAAAAATTTCTTTTCCATTTAAAAACTAACCTGACAGCTGAGATGAATGATCTGGTATTGGTGTTGTGGGTTGATCACTTCGTCCACTTGGATCAGGATAGTGTGATCCTCCTCCAGGAGATGCAACACATTCTTCTTTTGGGCTCCTCCTAATATAGCCCAACTTACATTTGCACACTCCTCGACCTTCACCATCCTTACTCTGAATGCAAGTCTCATTTACTTTACACTTACTTGGGATTATTATAGGCTTCAAACTGCATACCACATCTGGAATACAGTAAAAAAATCACCTATATTTGATAAAATGTCACTGCTAAATCATTAAATAATGGATTCCTATATATATACAAAGTGATAAAAGTCTAAAGTTCTGTAACATATACAAAGTTTAGACCGTAATATTAATTCGCACGATACTGTTTTAATGCTAAAATAAATAACTTTCCAAGCACTTCCTTCTCACAGCTAGTAAGAGTACCGCAACGAACAGATTTAACCTACGTCTACTCTTGTTTGTACATATTATCACCTTTTAAAGCAACTGCAAGCAATTAACGCTACTTACCAGATGTCTGCACCGCTTTCAAAATATACACTAATGTGATACAAATAAAAATACAGCAATGACAGTTCATGTTCGTCTCTAGTAAATTACAGGATATATGTTTGTACTTAAGTCTCCTGTCGTATTTCACCCCCCTAATCTTTACATTAAAAAATGGCACGAGATTATAGGTGTCTTGGTTTCTTAATACCCAAAACCATTATATCTGGCAATTATGCAATTCCAGAAAGCACACCATTTCATATTTGCTGATCATTCCTTTTGATCGACTATGTCCAAAACATTTAACCACAGTTGCAACAGATGATTGTAGGTAAATATCAGTTTTGCCAACTGTCAATACACGAGATTCATAAATACTGTACAATATATGATAAATATAATTTTTACATTGGTTAACTATAGACTCGTATACAATGCTAATAATGAACCGGAAGTTTCTAAATAGAATATTAATTATATATACTTTCGATGCTTTCATGAATAAATACAAATGTTAAAAATATGTAGCACATCATACATAAGTACCAATATAATCATTATGAAATTTCAAAGCATTTGACATTCAAGAACAGAAGCCGATAAATTGATCTCGTTAATTTAAACGGTGGAAGGATGAACATTCAAAACTGAAAATGAACATAATTAAATATGTTGTGTAAAGCGCTGTCGCATTGGACAGGAAAGATAATTCATCAGTTTGACTAAGGTACTTTGTTCTATCATTATTATAAAAACAATGGAAAAAGACAGCAGATTTCCCCCCAAAATTTTATTGACAAGAAACAATCATTTCCATGCAGATAATGGGAAATAAGAGGGTACTTAATCCCTCAGAAATATAAGAAAGAGGCCTGATAATCTCAATCACTCTCAATGTAGAGATTTTGCAATGCACATTCATTGCACAAAACTTGACATTGCTGTTTTTATTTGCACAGTTTAGATTCTAGAGACTGCGATAGAGCGCTTGCTTTAATCCTCTTAGTTTGGGCTCTATTCCAAGGTCCAATGGTGTTTTGATAAAAGTAAGTCAGGTGGTAAACAATAGATATAATTGCACATGTGCACTTTTCAAGCGTTTATAATTAGCATAATTTTGTGTATGTTATTGTTTGATAATAAGCTTTCTATTAAATTAAATTCAGTGTCATAAATTTATTCTTACGTTTCGCGCTTTTGGGAGGGGGTATGCGTTTTTCTCATGAACAGCATTAACTGCTTCTTCCTTTCTTCGTCACATACGTGTTCATCACTCATTACTCATTAAGTCATTAGTATAAGTCACCTTCATACAATATGGCCAGCATCTTGTTGCTGACGTCGGCTGCTATTGCCGACCCTACAAAGTCCATTTGCGCGGGCAAAGTTCAAAGCAGTGTTGAACTCAACCGCTTTCCTCCGGAGGAGATTCAAATTTCACAGGGGGGTTCACAGGGTTCAAATTTTGGTAATAATAATAATAATAATAATAATAATAATAATAATAATAATAATAATAATAATAAAACTAACACGCTATTAATATTTTAAGCGTCTCTTTAACTCTGATATGTAATTAAAAAGTTTTAAATTATGCGTAATGAGGTTTAATTATTTTAACAGTGTAATGAGAATAAATAAAATAATATTATAGCATGCAAAACAGCAAACAAATGTGTCGAGGCATTTACAGCATATCTATGGATGACGTCACCAATGAAACTTTTTGTGGGTGCGTCGTCCCTTTCAATTGACACCTTCACACAAGCTTGAAGTGTATTCTATTTCTTAATATTGCCATCACCCTTATTTATGGTATTGAATGACCTTTCCTCAACGGCAATGTAAAGGGGATGCACAGTACACATTCAGGGAGTGTCCATAGAGTTTCATAACCTATATCGGCCCTTAAGATAAAAGAAGAATCACCAGAAGACTTCTGATTTATTGCGAGCAACGAACTTAAAAGTCTATAATAATAGAGTCAACATTTTTTAAGTTCTAACATCAAGCACATTTCTTTACAGTCATTTTCACTAAACTCTTGAAAATATTTAAACCTTTCAAAATATGCATAAAAATATGGGCATTCACTTTCATAGCCTTGTTATTGAACCATTGCTCCATTTCATTAATCATGCATTTCAAAAATGTCCTTATTACATTTCCTTATATTTCCCATAGTTTTTGCCTTGCGTGAAGAGCCTACTTTTAACTTCTGCTACGCCCATTTGTAGTTTTTTAATTTTATTTAGTGTTTCATTTTCCATGCTATGTTTATCGTGATTTGTCAGATTAATTATTGCTTTTTCTTGAGTAATATGAAATTGTTTTGAAAAGCACATGACTTTTTTTATTCCTGATCTTCATATTTTCAACAGGAATCAAATGTTCAGAATATGAAGAAAATTAGATTAGATAGAATTACTACTAGAATGCTTTTACAGCATTCAAAGCTCTCAACAGGTGTTTAAAACTCTCTTATATGAAAATATTGCATATTTCTCGCAAACATACGTAAGTTCAACTACACGAATTTTCATATTTTTTAAAATGAAAAAAATATTTCTCGAAGATTTTATTTAAATGCAATGAATTGATTATACGGGTACGGATATATTCATATATTCCACAATGCGAGAGAACTTTGTTGATAGCTATTCTTTAAGAGCAACTTTGAAAGTTTCACTATTATTCCGCAAGGATTTCAGTCTGTTAGTAAAAGCGTTTTATTTATTATACTTCTCTTATGATAAACGTCCTCTTAAAGTAAAATAATGCTGAACCAAATTATGCTGATGTTTTATTCTGTATTATTTTTAGCATTTAAAAAGAAAGTGCATAAGCGCTCTCTCTTATGCTACTGAAATCTGTTCCGAAACTGAAGATGCGAAATGTTGATTCTCTTCTTCCTCTCCCTATTAGTCAATTTTAAAAAATGAACATAATTTCGCATTTATCACTGCTTTTCTTTTCCTTTTCCTTCCCCCCCTTTAATGGATGTCAACTCTAATAATCTGTAAAGCTTAATGATAAGACTTAACGTGTACGATAAAATGACGCCGACTGGCAAATCTGGGCTTTGGAAGTGAACTTAGCCGGGATTTGACTGCCATAGTCCTTTGGTGACGTCATAATTACCTTCAAGTGGCACTAAGGAGTAAACCACGCCAGTGATAGGCAAACCGTGAGTAAATTTAACAACCGTCGGGTTTACTGCCTGTTTTGTATGCAGAAGATGCTCCCGATAACAGCCTTGGCGCTTTCACGATCTAAAGCTGTAAGCCGACAACGCTGTAATGGTCTAATAAACCGCCTCACTCTATCGGCTTCCTAAAACGTTAAAGCTGAAACGAAAGAAAGAAAAAAAAAATGATATATCCCAATATGCTTAATCACTAATGCTTAATAAACTTATGACAAAATCAATAGGAAACTGGCACAAGTAAGTTAGACATCGTCCTGAAGCTAGCTGCAAAAGAGGAGGGAACAGTTGAAACCGTTTGGATCAAGCTGTCTGAATGAGGTTTATATTTCGGGTCTTTCCTTAGCCCAAAGACTAATATCCGATCGCTTCTGATCTTCAGTTTCATTTTATGTCATTCCATTGTAACAATCACTGAGCATATATGTTCATAATTTGATCAAACGTTCTCCTTTCCAGGAATGACATAACAACACTAGGCAATTACTAACCAAAACGTTCATATATCAAGAAGCAAAAATAGGGAAAATGTGTTTGCCTATTATTTTAACATCAACATTTATAAAGCTGTATCTGTAATAACATCCCCAAAACTTTTCCAACCTTACAATAACGTAACACTGCAGCCACGTAATTTTACAATACAGTTAACCCCCCCCCCCCAAATACTTTGCCAGTTTCCGAAGGAATAATTATTGGTAAACAATCAAACTGGAAGCTCGAGCAGTGCACATAAATTAAAAGTGTTTACTTCTGCTGAGAAAGTAATGGTCATTTCACTTTTTGAAATTCAAGGAATGGTTTACCAGAACGTGGTATCTGCTCATAGAAGTCTAGTTTTTCCTATGTGTTTATTTGAACTTTTTTTTTTTTTTTTTTTTTTAAAGTGAGGCTGTAGGCTGAAATTTTACTGAGGCACCATAGGCGGTGCACTGGTCATACATGAGATGAAATGCTAAATTGTGAAAGGATTTTTTTTGTTAAGTAAGGAAAGGTTCCAAAGTTTAGGGTACAACCCCGACATTTGCCATTTATGAGGACTGAGGAAAGCCTGGAGAAAGCCTCAGTCAGGAAAGACGGCCCTGGCGGGATTCGAACCTCAGATCTCCCGCTTATGAGTCTGCGCCATAGCGACCTCGGCCACCCTTGGCGGTACGCATACGATGAGTTGATTCGCGCTTAAAATAACTTTTACATACAAATATGCGTTACACTAGAGTCAACTGCCTACGCATGTTCCAGAATGAATGTATACTGCCATGAGAGCTACAGGGCGCAGGCTCAGAAAGCGACGTTCAAGAACATCAGAAAGGAGGGAAGGAGCGGAGTTGAAGAACGGACGCTGCCGTTTGTGTTCTACCGAAACGTTAGACACCCAGGTGACAAGGTTTATAAACAAATCCTATATTTGAAAAAATTAAACATATTTAAAAAAAACACACAAAAACAGATAGTCATATGCACACCTATAATTTAAGCTATAATGAAGATTATTTTAGATACACGTTAAGAAAAGAATTAAAAACATTGTTCAATTGAAAATATAGACAAGAAACTGCAGAATATAACTATCACAATATAAATACAAAAAAGTAATATAAAACCCACACAAATATTTAACAATTTTTATAGTAAAGAAGAATTCAAATGTAACAACTCTGTGCAATTATATGCGTGTATATTATTGGTCATTTTATTTTTCAGTATTTTGATATTGCAATTAATGAAAAACATAACATATCCAATGAAATTAAAAAGAGGGATCGGGATGGGGATATTCATTACTATTAAACCCTAAATTACATTTCCTATGGACACTATTTCCTTATAAAAATGAAAATAAAAAGGAGGAAAAAGAAACAGGCTAAGCTATTCTCTCGTCACAATAGCACAACTAATTACCACTTTGTTTCACAGAATGGGGTTTCATTAATTACACTACCCCCCCCCCCCAATACGCTGTAGATGAGGAGAGGGCTTTATCTGCCAAATAAAACTACGCACTGCATGTGTATCTTCATCTATTGAAATACAAGAGTTGGTCCCTCTTGTTGTGTTAACAAAAGCAGAATATTAATAGTGAATAATTAGGTATGTTAGGGAGGTAGAATATTAATAGCACAAACATACTTACTTTCGCAATACATAATGAAACGTATGAACAAATTTGGAATGAAATATTTAAATTCAGCCATATCTCTTCCTTCCCAGTATGCAACAAGAAAGTTTTAATCATTTCAATCTTAACTACCAAAGAGTAAATTAATTTTAATAGCCATGCACTGGTACTAAAAAGAGCGACTTCAAAGCAGAATAAAAGAGCAGCTTGTGAATTAATCATTAAGGCAGTATTTTAAATTCAATTGTGAAAATTTATCCGAGCTTGGCCGAAGTAACAAGTTGACTCATAAAATGCAGCAGACGAAACAAATTCCCACCCAGCTATAATTTAGTGCTTCAGGAGCTTTTCAACCCTTAACGCTACCAAAAATGTGACCTACTCCTCCTCTTTCTCCTCCTCATTCGATCATTAAGCAGGTTTATCTTTCAGCACTGGAAGCATAATTTCTAAAAATACACGGCTAACAATTTTGCAATGCATATACTCTTTAAATTCTAAATTAAGGCTTTCGTTAATGTTTAAAAGGTGCGATTAAGTGTCATTTATATTGTAATTCCTTAGGTTTTAAAATAGAGTCTTTATTGCTAATATAATACGTAATGGCCTCAAGAATGTGGTATGTACCAAAGAACTCCAATTTCATTTGGAGTAAGTCCTTCTTTTGTGAAGAAATTAATAACAGCTCGAAACTCCATTTTGAACATGTCACAATTTTCTACACATAGCCGTTTTTATGCAACACTATCTGAACAACGTAACACAGCGGAGCGGAAGTTACAGCTACAATTATTTATTTAACAATAAGTATGACACCAGATAAGGGTTTTGTGAAGGCAATAATCCTTATCGGTGAGGCCGGAAACTAATGGATCTATTCCCGAATTTTGATCATTCTTCTCACAGAAAGATGCTATTTTTTTTTTGTTGATAAATTGTTTATTTCTGTAATTATATTTATAGCAGTTTATTTGTTTGTAATTATTTACTGGGTTCACTCAAATGCTTCGTTTGGATAAAGGAAAAATTAATAATGAATACATTCAATTAATTAAGAATGCAGAAAATCAGCAAGCAAGGTAATTAGTTATTTATTTTGCCAACAGTGCTAATTTTGTGGAACAAACCCAAACATAATATTATCGTCGTACCTACGAGTATGTTCACGCAATTAGGTAAAAAGAAAGTAAAAAAAAAAATTATATAATAAAATAAAAGAAGCAATTATTCAAATCATGTAATTTTTGCGCAACTACAATAGACTTTTTAAGCAAAAATGAACCTAAGACCAACATTATGGTGAAGGAAAAATAAATAAGGAATAAATTCAATTGCTTAAGAAAGCAGGAAACCAAAAAGCAAGGCCGTTTAATGATTTATTTTTTTGCCAACAGTGCTAATTTTGTGGATTAAACCCGAAAATAACATAATATCTTCGTACTTATAAGTATGATGAGGCAATTTGGTAAAAAGAAAGAAGAAAAATGTAATAAAATAAACAATTAAATTATTCAAATCATATAATTTTTGCACAACTAAAATAGGCTTTTTAATAAAAAAGTATCCCTTGACCAACATTAAGGCACTTCCATATTTCTCAGTACGTGCAAGTCACAAGTATATAGAGTCACTTAATGAACATGTAGGCTATTTACAAACAAAATACATTATACATGTCATTCAAAGTAAAATAAACTTCGTATGCACGGAAAATACAGGAGAAACTTTCGCGCCACAGTCATGTTTGTTTCCTACCTGTACTTTACTCCAATAACAGTTGTGGCCTGTTGGTCTAGGGGTATGATTCTCGCTTCGGGTGCGAGAGGTCCCGGGTTCAAATCCCGGACAGGCCCGTGACTTTTTTTTTTGTATCGTTTAAATAAAACTTAATACCACACATTTATTACTGTTAAGCCTTCTTTACCCTTATTTAATTGGAAATAATAACAGTACTTTTGTGCAATAGACACGCTTAAGTGTGTGTGTTAAAATGTCTAGGGCTGCCACATTTCAGCTGGACAAAAATCTTGTTTCTATGGAAAATATATGTCCAGAAACATCTCCAATATGTAACATATCATAACTCTGTTCAACTTTATATGAACTATAGCCTATAAAGAGCATTTAATATTTCTTGCTCCTCTACTACTTTTGTGTGTAGTTTTATTTCCAGTCATCTACTTGGGGAGGAAGGGTGGAATGGGGGAGTATTTACGAAATGGATTTGGAAAATTGCTAGAGGGTGGGCTAGTATGAAAAATTTATGTTAAAAGTTATTGTAAGACCTGTATACAAACAAAAGCAATTAAAACTTGCTGTTGAAAACAACTATAGGCCAATCTGTTTATGTTCTGTTCTCTAAATTAATGAGGGGGTTATAGCTAAATCAAATATTGCAGAAAATTGAATTTAATATCCAAATTTCAATATGGTTTTCAAAAACATAAATCTACAGTGCATGCACTAGAAACACTAATTACTACTATAATAAATGCTTTGGAAAAGTAAGAAATTGTTATTGCAGTATTCCTTGATCTTATGAAAGCTTCTGACTATGTAAACATTAAAACTTTATTGAGTAAATTTGAGAAATATGACATAAGGGGTCTATCATTTGAATGGATTGGATCACATCTACATAATCGAGTAGAGTGTGTTGAAATAAAATATAAGTGTGAAAATAAAACAAAACAATTACAAATGTCATGTCTCTCTTTCATACAGTTACAGTTAGCAAAAGGACTGAAGTTTGGACCATTTATGTTTTTAATATTCACAAATGAGGTACTTGAAGTATTCATGAACAGGGAGGGCATATAATTGGTTATGCCAATGACATCTCTATAATTGTAACAGATGCAACAGTACAGAATGTAAATTAGAAAGCAAATCAACTAATGAATGAATGATGCGCAAATATATCTAAAACTTCTTGATGTGCCTTAAATGTTTTAAAAACTGTATGGATGTATTTAATCTAAGAGGTACAGAAATTAAGTGTTAAAATTAAAATACAAAGCCCACAAATAGCAGAAGTTAAACATACAGAATTTAATACACATACTTAAATGAAATAATTAAAAAATTAAATACAGGAATTTATGTGATTAGACAAGTGCAACACATTATATATGTGAAGTCTGTAAAACAAGTATATTATCCAGCCCCCATGTAAATAATAGTATAATTTTGTAGAGTAATACCAGCAAAAGAGAAATGAAATGTATACTTAAACTACTAAAGAAACAACAAGAATAATTCAAAAATTAATAATATCAGATTCATGCATAAATAACTTTAGAGAATTAAAATTCTAACATTTTTATCATTACACAGGACTTTAACATAAAAACTATCTTGCATGCGCAGAGTGGTATTTTGAATCCTGTCAGCTACAAGTGGAATAGTTTTATGTGAAAGAACTATATATATATAAAAAATGGAGCAATGTTTTATAATCCACTGCCAAATTACATAAAAAACATTCAGTCAAAGAATACAAGACAGTTAGCAGAGATCTATGCTCTCAAAATGTGAAATAATCAATGTATATGTACATTTGTAAAATAAATATTTTAATGTTTGTTCAGAATGTACTAAAACAAACCTGTTTATTATGTGTTCCGACACAAAATTAATTTTAAATTTAAACCCGTCTATATTTTGACTTGAAAGCACTTTCTATTTAATATGTTTTTGACAATTTTTTATACTTGTATTGATGATGCCAACTATATATGTATATTTTGGGCAAATAAAGAAATGAAATAAAATAAAACAATGTAATGTATTAGCTGATATAACATGTTCTACAGATTACAGAACATTAATTTATACTTCTTCTTTCATATGTATATACTCATAGATCCTTCACATTTATATAATTACTGCTTGTCATTGGAAGTAATTGTCATCAAATTTTATTTGCTTGAGCAAAACTGGTTTAGAAAGCAAGTAATGATAAAACTCTACATGAATGTTTTGGATTATATTTAATTGTCAGCATTGAAGTCACTGTCTCTACTGACAAACTGGTTCTTACATTTGTTCAATGTGATTGCATTAATGCTAGCAATAATTTGCATTGACTCATTACTTGAATCAGGTTATAATTAATTAACATTGATGTTGTGAATGATCTAATATGTCATATTTCTTAAAAAAAGAGGACATTAGAGGAATTAGTAAAAAAGAAACCAAACAAAAGAATTAAGTTTAAAAAGGGGACAATGTCAAGGAAAAAGAGGAATCTTGCAGCTCTTATGTCACACTATTGAAAATTAAATGCAAAACACTGAACTACTCCTTTAAATAATCATGTTGAGGGAAAAAGAAGTATATATTGTAATTATAGGGGTAGCAAAGAATGTTAAAGTTATATTTATGTCTTGTTAAATATTGAATTTGAACTTTGTTGATCCTTCATAAATGCATTAACTTAATTTATACTGAGTTTTATTTCAGATTATTTATTTAAAATGCAGTAGTAATTATAACAGCTGTAAATTAATCAACCTTCTTTATATCTTGTGCAGCAAAGCACATCTTGTTCCATTCTTGCTTGATTCGAGTACTAATTTCACATTCTTTACTGGTTTTACTTAGTAGTCTTAAGAATAAAAACATATTTGAAATTCTATCAGTCTCGTTTCAAAATTTACTTTCCCACTGTAATAGATGAAAGCATTTGCAGATTACTTAAATCAACTATCTATATCAATAGTAAGAGCATTTTTTGTAATTAATAAAACTAAGATTTTAATGCAAAAAGAGACTTAATTAAAAATATAATAATGCCTAAAAACTGCAGAAAATGCGAAAATACTCTAACAAATGCAAAAATGCACTTAACATACAATTTGACACATTTATTTTACTAGTGCTGCATTGCAACATATTATGTGCAATTGCTATAGCCTGTCAAAAGAAAAAATGACAGCTAATTATCTCTTAAGAAAGCCTTAGACTTCAAGAATTTCTTTTCATTTCTACTGACACTAACAGACCTACTTAAAGTAAACTATAACTTGCAAGTCCCCTAGTTGCTCCCTAGGAGAAAATTTTAAACTGGCAGAACATTCACAATTGAAAGTAATATACCAAATTCCTTATTTCTATACAAAAGCTGCATAGTTTTCCTTGTTTCTTCCTTTTTCAATTTTCCATTAACATACCACATTTTTTACTATGTCTTTTTTTCTCCGCTAATTGAACTGCTGAACTTTTTATGCAACTAGAGTACCAGTCAAGAATCCAAAGGTTGACTTTATGAGCAAAAGTTTGTTTGTAATTTTAATGTTAGAATGAGATTTTTGCTCATTTGAGTAGGTAT
Organism: Metallyticus violacea; assembly: GCA_030762175.1. Taxonomy (NCBI): domain Eukaryota; kingdom Metazoa; phylum Arthropoda; class Insecta; order Mantodea; family Metallyticidae; genus Metallyticus; species Metallyticus violacea. Next base: position 56,260,646 of record CM060841.1, read on the forward strand.
TTATAAAATATGTTGATATTTTCCACAACATCTCATTAAAGATGGAGCAGCAGCAAAGGAACCACAGAATATACCACTTGTATAAAGTGATTTTGAGAGTTCTTGGCCGGGTGGCCGAGGTCATTAAGATGCAGACTAATGAATGGGAGGTCTGGTGTTCAATTCCCTCCAGGACTTCCCTCCCTGACTGAGGTTTTTTCCAGATTTTCCTCAGACCTCATAACTGGCAAATGCCAGGGAGAAAAAAAAAATCCTATTATAACACTATTAATAATGGAAAAACAGGGGAAAAAGGGGAGGGGAAGAGAGATAAAAAAAAAAGGGAAAAAAGGACTCCATTTTGTTTAAGCAGTATTTACCAGTCTGTATGTTAGGTTCTGCATGCTGGGAAGATCTTGGATTGAAACTATTGGCTTTAATGTAATAGTCAGTATGTGTACTTTTTCTGAAAATACAAATTCTGTCTTATTGGTGTTCTTGAAGATTTTCAAATTCAGAAAGGTAGGTGCATAGTTATTTTCTTGCTCAACTTAGAAGTTGATTGAAGGTACTTGTAGACTCAGTAAATTTAATGCATCTAATACCTTGGTTTCAGGAACTATTGCAAATGTATCATCAACATATCTATATCATCTTTTAAATATATGTGAGAAAACACTTTTAACAAGTGTTTCAAAATAGCTCATTAGCCAATAGCAAAGATAACAGATTACCCGTAGCTAGACCTAACTCTTGCTTGTAAAATTTTCCATTGAAAGTGAAAAAGTTTGGTTGATGCAAATAGGAATGTGAGATACAATCATGTGGATAAATCAGCCTTGGCCAACCATTTCCGGGAAGAGAATCATCAAATAGAGAGTAAAACAAAATTAATAAAATCAGTACACAGGCCATTGGAATTAACTTTTAGGAAAAGGTCTACATAAAAATTCAAACATTGCTTGATGAATTTTGAAATCCCAACAGATGTTTAAAATGTAAATTGGAACTTGCACAGTGAAGCTAATCATATTAATTGATATCAATGTATGATTCAGTTGAACTACACACTCTTAAAGCTTCACTTACTTTTCATAAATGTATGAAATAATCCATACATTATGAAAAGTAAGTAAAGCTTTAAGAATGTGTAGTTCAACTGAATCATATAATGATATCAATTAAGATGTTAGCTTACTCAATGATTTTGTAGTTTCCCACCAGAGTTCATCACCAAGAATGTAGGATGTAATTCGAATCACCATTCAATTGATTAGCAGCCAAAAATGTACAAAAAGGTTCCACGAAACATGTTCTGCCAAAAAACCTAGTAAGTGGAGATTTAAGAGTAGAACAGAATAGAATAAAATAGAATATTTATTTCAGTCTTTTATTACAAATTATTTTCAAATTTCTTACAATTGAGACCGACCCAACTTTTCTTGAGGCCCTAACATGTCATGACTCCTGGCCATCGGCACACTTAAGAGCCCTCTTTCATCTATTTTTCCTTCTTTTCTATTTTCACTCCTAATTCATTTGTCCCTTATTTTTCCCTAATATTCACCCATCTTACTACTTCTTTCCCACCCCTCCACCTGTCAACATTTTTATTGTTACAATTTTGCTTTCCATTTTATTCCATTTTGCATCCCATATACCCTCTCTCCAATTGCCTATTTCCTTACACTGCATCAAACAATGAAACAAACCCTCTGTTTCCTCATACATAACACATATTTCTGTACTGCTGTTTCTAAATACTTTAAGATATAATGCCTCTCTTTGCATCCATGCATATCCTTCCCTCCCTTGCTTATTAGAACTGTCAAAATACTTCTCCCTACCCCATTCTTTCTTTCATATCTTATACAATCTCAAAGAGCTTTTATTCTCAAAACCTGATCATGTCTCTTGCTTCTGAATATCTTCTTTCCTCCTTCTTAATTTTCTCCCTTCTGCCATACATCACCCATACTGATCTCTTCCAATGTTTCTTTTAGTCTCTTCCACCTGCCATTGTGCAAAACTGTTCTTTGATATTTCATAAAAGTTTTAATTATATTATCATCCTCTATTTTCAAATTCCTATACCAGTATTTCAGGACTCTTTCAACCACTATTCCTTTTCTACCTGTTCTATCTAATTCTGCCAATGCTACTACTCTTGGTGATGTTTTTGGTAGCCCCAATAACTCTTTATAAAACATCTCATGTATTACATCAATTCTGTTCACAATTTCTGACAATCCCAAAATTTCCACTCCATACAACATCTTTGATTCTACCACTGCATCATACAACCTATTCAACCAGTTTACAGACTTTTCTGGTATCTTACATAAACATGGTTTTATTCCTTTCATAGCTAATTTTCCTTTGGCAATCATTTTCTTGCCATATGCCTTCCAGTCTTCATCTCACTCCTAAATAATTCAATTCTTTTACCATTTCCTCCCCATTCAAATACAAATTTTCATATTTTTTAATCTACTACCTTTTTAAATACCATTATTTTAGATTTCCTAACGTTAATTCTTATGTCCCACTCTCTACAGAATTTACAAATTTCATTAATTGCTTTCTATTACTCTACAACATTTACAACCCAAGAATTAGTTTCTCCACTATTAAAGCTCCATCATTTTCAAATACTTCACAGATTGGAGAAAGGTGAACTGAAAGAATGGGCCCAGGAACCATTTGCTTAAGAACTTGATTCTCATCTTGACCTGTTTTAAGGTTCTTCTTATTCATTCTTTATTGATCCAAGGAAAACTTTTTCAGGCCCATATCACTTTATAATATACTGCAATAGTACAAATGCACTGAACAGCTTTCTCCATGTGAGAAACAACTTTTTGTGCATTACTTTGTTTTGATTTTATAACACCTTCACTGCAGAACAGCTGCTACACTCGAGAAATTCACAAACACAATGAGCTGATAGTAGCTGACCAAATATTTGTTGCTAATGAATTAGTTTAAGACTGGTTTGTGTAGGTTCATTTTATACAATGTGTGGAATTTCCTAAAATTACAGTCCACTAGAGAAGGGAAAGCGGACAGTCTTCAGCCAATATTTTGGAATAAAATATAACTTAACTTTTTTCTGCAACAACTGATAAAATAAAGTAACGGAATTGCTCCACCTAAATGTCCACCCCTCTTTTTTCCCCTATCTGAAGTACATTTATTAATTGAGCAAATATGGCACTTACCTAAAGAAAGATGCAAAACAAATGCTCTGGTAAATAATATTACACGAAAAGTGCCATTTTAAACATTTTATTTTAATGCCTATATCAAGGGTAGTCAAATGACAGGTTATTCTCTATCATTCTCACAAGACAGAACAGCTTTAGGGGAATGTTGCTAAGAGAATCTCATATTGAGAGCAGGCTCTCGGTGACAGGGCAACTCAAGAATTACTTCTGCCAATACATGAGCAACCAAAGCACAATAGTCGTGTTGTTGATTTGGTTTATTTACAGACACATTCAATTCAGGGCATGAAATGGCCAACACATATTCTCAGAGGCTTCTTCTTTCAGGCTTGAGGTTCTTTTACATGTCGTAAATCTATGACATGGGACCCATGGCTTTACTTCCATTCTGAAGGAAGTCTTAGGATTTTTATGCCCAAAAATCCATCAATTCTGGTCGGGATTGAACCTGCAATCTTTGGTTTAGGAAGCAAATATGGTTATCACTACACCACCAGGACTGACTTAATAGTCCCGTACTGTACATACATAAAATCATACAGGAAGGAAACTTAGATGCAGTAAAGAAAAAGTATGAACATTGTTTTTTGATCAACATATGTGCTCCTATTATTTGTAGCTGTGTCTTTCTGCTTAAGAAAATGAGCAGTTTTCGACACAAACACACTATCACAAGCTATAGGCATTAAGTAAATGTTTGAAATGTCTAATTAAATTTCAAATAACACTTTTTCATTAATGTTTCAGATATTAAATCTTTCATCAGCTGTGATATTTCCTGTATTTATTTAGCATTTCTGTTAAACAATTCCAAAGGGGAGGGATCAGAATGCTACTTTTCCCTATTGATGCTTTAGACAGGTATTTGCAGATTATGAGCAAAGGTTGAATTAACTAAACCAAATTAAATAAACCAATTAGCATTTGCCATTCAGTTGTACATTTTAACTTGACAACTAAGTTTACCTTATCAGGCAAGGTTCCTCTACAATTTTTTTTCAATGCTATTACTGTCCGTTCAGACTCCCCAGCCTGGCAAGAGTGTAGCTGAGAGTGTAGGTTGTGATGCCTGCAAGGCCGTGCTAAATTATTCCAATATCCCTGAATAGCTTCTGGGGGGATGAAAGGTGACAATTCTGCTGAGAAAGCTCAGGCAACTTTGTGGCCTAGGCATTACCTTAAGACCTGATGAGAACTGCTGAAAAATACCTGTCAGGTAAATGACCCAATCGAGATTTGAACACAGGCCTGCCATTGGAAGCATAAATGCTACCACTATTATCTCTGCATATGCTGCTACTACCTTCTCCTCATGTTGTCGACTACTAGACTTCATTTGGAAAAAGACCTCCTGAAGTCTGCATTTGAACAAGGAAATAAAATGCATCTAATGGCAGTTGCTGTATATTTCTAGATATATCTACTGTACAAGATCTTATTCAAGCTACTTCTAGATTTTACCCAGAAAACTGTGGGGCTCTATGAACTGTTGTGATTATACTTCTTGTAGAAATAGACATTCTTCTGTATGGTGACCAGCTCCACTGTTTTTGAAGCATTATATTGATCAAACAGTCCTACAAATTTCATAATATTCTTGGATGGATCCAGGATTTCAAATGTTAGTAATTTTGCCAAAACCGATTGTGATGCACATGTAAACCTTTTTTGTATTAATGTCTTTAGTTATGGTGGGAGGTGTTGAAGTTCCTAAGAATATTTGTATTAAAGTTCTCATCATTTAATAGTTTCAAATTAATTTCAATATCTTCCAGTATTTCTGCAAGAACTTGCATTATTGGTTAATTTTTTGAATAGTGTTTAATGCCTGTTTTACTACTGAGGCACCACAGGCAGTGGATACTGATGACATGTTAAGATGAAATAATAAATTGAAGGAAGGAAGCATTCCAGGCCTAGGTTGAGGGTACCTCCCCGACATTTCTCATTTATGAGGACTGAGGAAAACCTGGGAAAAATCTGTCAGGGAGGACATCCTGGCAGGAAACAAAACCCACACTAAGCCTTAACAACCTTGGCCACCCTTGTTGGTGAACAACAGAAATTTTTGGTGAAATGCAAATGGTTCACGGTAATTCTTGCTGCTACTGACACCATCTTTTGACTCCTATATAAAGAAATAAGATATGTAGCTTTTTTTTTTCTTTTCTTTTCTTTCCATATTTCTCCTTAAGTCTTCTACATATTCCTATTTTCCTTTAATGCATCATCCCAAATTCCCCAAAAAGTCTGCCATTTTCATGACAATGCTTTGAGTTTAAATCCTTCTTGAAACTGTAGAAAATAATTCTCAAAAGTTTTGGTTATAAAACACTATCTTCAATCAGATACCATTTTTTTTAGTATTTTTCCTATACTACTATTTATATAATTAGTATTAATGCCTGAGGTTTTACAGGCTATTTACAAAAGGCAGTAATCTAGCATAAGATGTAGCACTCCATCTTCTGTATCACATTACTTTGCAAAAGTTTTATATATGGTTAAACTTTTAATATTAAGGCTTCAATTCATAGGGCAAATCAAACAGTACATTTTATATCTATGAGTAATCTTCTCTTTCAAATATATTCTCTCCCTTTAGACTATTTTGTGTACTCTTGCTACTGTACTTCCATATTTTCCTACTGCTATGGCTTTAATTCATATGCTCTTTTAATCCAGCAACATATTTATATACAATTCTGGCCTTTCAATAGATAATAAGGCTATATACATTTTTTATAGTCTGCCTGGAGATTATTTACATGCAGCGCTAATGAAAAATATTTTATAAATAATATTCAGAGATATCATAAATTTCCATTGCCATTGTGTATTTTTTTTTTTTTACTCAACGTATAACCACATTTTTCCAGAGTATAAGAATATACAATAGGGGCAGCTTGCATTAGCACCTTTTATTTTGTTGCTCAAAATCTGCTCCCAGTTAGGGTTACTTCTCAATGAATCCAACATAACACATGTGTTTAGCAAATTGCTTTTAAATACTTAAGTTACAAATTCATGAATTAAAATGTTAAAAATGTACTTTTTTCAGTACTCATTGCTGAAATGAAAGATAATTAAATTGTGTACTTTTTACTGTTTCCTGATTTTGCTTGTTTATTGGTGGTTTCTGAATGATATCAAACATTTTTATGCATTATCATTACTTTATTTTTTCTCTTAAACCTCTACTTCATATTTAGCTGAGAAAGTGTAACATTTCTGAATTTTACTGGGATACAGAAAAATTACAGAGGCGCTGGTAAACATAGTTTAGTTTTATAATTCTGTAAATGGAGGATCTCAGAAAATTGTGTATATATTGTGTTTTATGCACTTTACAGCAGTTTTACCATATGATCCTATTACTTGATAATCAAAGTGAGGGAATGAGAAAAGAATGCCATAAAAAATGTGAGTGCTGTTCTGCAAAGTTACTATATAAAATAAATTATTATCCAAAAGAAAATTCCACTGCACAAATACTATCTCGAGTTGTTAATTTTGTTCTATTCATTTTCTTGGTAGTATTTTATTTCAAACGAACAGCTTAACATAACCTGTGGTGGAGGTAGTGGCAACAAAGGTGATGGTTGTAGTGATGGTAATAAGAAAATAGCCTGGATTTGTTTTAGTATCCATATCAATTATTATTGGTGGAACACTTTTCAGGTTTCTTTACCATTTTCCGGGTAGTAAAAACATGAACTTACAATTTCTACATCTTTTGTTCAGAATTATTCACAGAAATTGGATTCAGCATTAAATTTTGTACTATAGCTGTAACCTGTGGAACCAGAAAATTATGCACAGGCTTTCAATAAGGAGTAGGTGGTGCTAACATAATTGCCAACTACCAACAACCTGGTAGCTTAAACTTTAACATCAATAGTAAATAATTCAGAAAACTTATATTTAGCAACAATTATTATTAGGGTTTTAATGGCATATACATGCCTAGGAGCTTTTAATTAATTAAAAAGCAGTAAAAATGTTCTTGGTTTGTATTCAATTATGCCATCTCTGTAAGGCCTATGTTTACATATAAACATAGCCAATTTATACTTTTACTTTATTCTGAAGACTTAAGATGGGAAGGATTGAACAGCAAAAATGTAGATACAACAATCTAGAATGTTAATTAAAGCATTACTGAAAGTTACAGAAAAATTATGATGAAATTTAAAAGGAAAGGAAAGGAAAGGAAATGAATGGAAATGAATTATCATGAAGGGGATTAGGTTTGAAAGATAACAGTTTGTGTACACTTTGCATTTGATTTCACGATATTTTTCTCTCTCTTTTATTTGTTTACAGGTGCAAAATGGTTGAAAATATTCACAAAAAGATAGCATTTGAAAATATACGTACACTTTTTACAATTATATATTAAAACTGATGCATCAATACATGCACTATCTTAAAGGCAGCTTACATTCATATTTGAATGTAATCTTTGTACTTGATTATCATTGAGGCTCAAGGTTTATTGTATTTACTTGTTCTATGGTAATCTGATGATCATTTAAAGCAAGCAGTCATGCTTTAGGGAATATATTTTCTTCTAAATATCTAAGTTTCACAGCATTCTTACAAGAATATACACTTCAGTTTGTCATCTCTTATGACTGAATTTTTTGGTAAATCTGCATTATAATAGTCATAAGAATGAGAACTATTTATTTGTTTGTAATCCATAAATACTGTTTTCTTGAGATCAGTTGCTATGGCAGGGAATGTCTTTCTGTTATAGCATTAAATATTAATGCAAGATATTGCTATAGTATCACTCATGTCTGGCAGTGGTTTGAATATAGAACACTCAACAATCTAGGGATCAGCAGATGTTGTGTTTCTCATTTGTGGAAAAAGATCACCAACTACTTTCTCTAGATCAAGAGACTTTCCTGAAGTATCTGCTGTGCTAACAAGTACTGCTTGTTGCTGCTGCTGTTTGTATTTTAAAAGTGAACGTGCAGTAGAAGTATTAGAAGATCCACCTAACTCTAGAGCGCTAAACTGATGAGCACGTCGCATGTGTGTCTTTAAGTTGCCTTTCTGAGTGGATGAATAGGAACAGTGAGGGCAGGGGAAAGGTCGTTCTCCTGTATGGCTCTTCACATGTGTGTTGAGAGTGTTCTTTTGATTAAATGTCTTAGAACACACAGAACAGGCATATGGACGCTCACCTGTATGTATTCGATTGTGCCTCTCCAACTGACTAGGCTTGGAGAACTGTTTACCACATATTGTGCAATCGTGAGACACCAAAAATTCCTCTTCCACATCATCACTCTCTTTTTCTTTTTGTGACTGAGCACTCTGAACTGCCACTAATGTTGGACCCCCTTTCCTGCTGTCTGTGACACGAAACCTTGACTGCAGTCTTTGTGGTGGGTCACATTCAGTGACTTCCATGTCCAATCCACCCGTAAGATCAAATGTTATTTCTTCTGTAAATTAAAACACTTTATTTTACTTATTCTTTTACTTGAACAGCAGAAAACATTTATGTATACTTGACATCAATCAGGAGGGATGAAAACAGAAATGAAAACTAATGAAGGATGAAAGCATTTGGCTCAGGCTGGTAAGAAAAACTTAAAAAAATGTCATTAGTAACTTCACTGAAGCTGAGTTTTTAATTCAGCCTTAGGATTTTAAAGAATACTCAATATCCTACTATCAATAACAATAAATATTATATGAGTACAACTAAGAATATACATTCATATAAAAGTCAAGAATTTGTAAACCAAATATTTAAAAATAATAAACAAAAACATAAAATCCAAAAATACACCTTAAAAATAAATTTTTCAATTACACTGTATATGAGAAATATACATTTTCAAAAATGTTTAATTTATTGTTGCATTGGTCTTCTTGAGACATCTGTAGATAATGGACTGAATACTATAGGTGAAAGTCAGTAGAGATTGATGAAATGAATTAATGATGGTGCAAATGAGCTTGGAATCCTTGGTGCCTTAAAGCTAACTAGAATTTACCTTCTCAGGATAAGGAAAACTTTTGAAATAACCTTACCCACACAGCTTGATCTGACTGGGAATTGAACCCAAGACATCTGGATTAGTAGTCATAAATGCAACGATTAGATCATGTGATGGTCAATATGCATTTTAAAAGATGGCCTCCATGTATACATCTGCTATATAGGTAACTAAAATTGTTAATTGAAACATTGCACAGTGAAACTAATCATATATATTAAGATCATTGTGTAATTGAGTCGAACTAACACTCTTTTGCTCCACTTACTTGTTTAAATATGTAGAACCAGTTTCATGAACACTCAGTTAGTTTGACTCAGTCACACAATGATCTTAATAAATGCTATATAGTGTTTATATATTTTTAGTTCAGGCATATTTGGCATAATTTATAGAATGCTCTTTTACTTTTAATTTACTGGTGCACTCTGTACAAATAATTGTAAAAATGTTGATATGTTATATGTTTAATTGGAGACATTAGAAAAATGCTTAAACAATCTCTATCTATTGCAACAAGTTATGTTACTAAATAATATATAAACATACTGGAACTTATTTAACTGGAGAAGAAAAAATTAGTATGTACCTGTTTGTGTTGGATCATCCTCAGGCAATGGTGTCATGCCTATTATTTGCCCTTGTTCATCAGTATGGATTTCAAAATGTACTGCTGTCATCTCACCATCTGGAGCCTGAGGTTCTTCTGTTATCACTTGCCCTTGACCTGGCTGTAGGGTATCTTCTGAAGTTGCTGCCTGGATGATAATGTTTGATGCCTAACAAAATGAGAAAAAATATTCCATTAACATTTGCCTGTAAAGCTTAATGTAAGAATGTTATGCTGATTTGACAAATCCTGTTGGATGCATGCAAATCAGTGTGTTCCAAAGGTTATCACATTAGTGATAGGTCAGAAGTGTATGGCACAACCTGTTGTGTTGCTTGTTAAACTTATACACCATTCAAAAGCAAAATAACTCCAAAAATAAATAGATGCCATGTTCATTATAGTATTTAATACTCTCACACTAGTTATACATATTTAGCACACCTGTATGTTCACCCTCTTTGTGCTGGCACAGTGATGTATACCTTTTTTGATGCCCATTCCTAGCCATGATTAGAACAGGAATGTGGTTTAAAATGTTCCTTTATGAAGGAATTAGATTGAGTGTGATGATAGCTTATAACAGGTCATTTTGATTGCTTACAAATTGTTCTCACTTTGGGATGCACAAAAATTACAATATCATATAGGGCACTAAGCAAAAGTGACTGTGAAGAAGAAAAAGACAGTGAAAACATGGTAAGGAGTGAAAGTAGATGAAGTATGACTTTGTAAGTGTTGGTTTTGAAGACTATTATATTTTGCTGTATGTAACCAAAAAATAGCTATGAGAAGTCAGATAGATGATCACAAACTGAAATTATTATCCAAGTTCTTAAATTAAGTGGCTGAACAGCAAATTTATATTTGTTTTCAACAGTCTATGGGTATAACATGGTCTACATACTTATTCACATGTAAATTATAGGTAAGTATTAAAATGAACATAATGTAGTAAAACCTTAAGTTAATAATAATTAAACCAGTGAGTCAATGTTGTACTCTTGAGCTCCGCTCACAAATAAAAATTTCAGAACATATTTCATGGAACATTGCCTGCATCAATAAGCTGTAATTGACTGCCGGACCTTCTGCCTATAAGACTTGGTTGTTTTGCCACCTCAGATGGACATTTGATGAATTTTGGGATCAGCTTGTCCTCCAGAGAGATCTCAAAGTTCATAATCTTATCCTCAAATATTTTAATGAAAATCTCTTCTTATGTCTCCAGATTCAACAGTCTATCAACAAATTTTACCAGTGTGCTTTCCTTTCTATATTATGGTTACTCTCCTAAATATTATGAGCAACTACCAATTTCTATGTCTTTCTCTGTCTGTTATATTTTATGTTTATCTAGTGTTTCTTAAGCCTAACTCATATGCTTCTCTTGGTTTTTATTATGTACACTTTGATGCAATCCAAGCATTCAATTATATAAATACCTAGTCTCTTCAGAAATATGTTCCGAAGTTTTCATTGATAAATGGAGTTCAAGCATATAATATTATCTACTCACTGGTTTAATTATTAACTTGTAATTTGCTCCACTGTAATAGTTCAACCAATTTGATTTTAAAGTAGTAAAACTTTATATGTATAATTTTTTTAAGCTGTTTACAATGAAGCTATTATATTTAAAATGATACACTATGGGTAACTTATTTACACACTGTATATAAGCTACCCATAGTGTATCATTTTAAATAGTAAAACTTTGTTAACATAAACTTGCTTAAAACCAGCATTTGGTTAATATAACCAAAAAGTGATACAAAGAACATATTCTGTTCAAATACATTTAAAACTTTCCATTAAAAGGTTAACTGTTTACTGCCGTGTCCCCCATCCCTCCCATTGCTAGAACCCATAACACTTTATCTTTTTAAAACTTGGATACTACAAATAAAATAAATTCTGCATTCACCCTTCTTACAGAATTAATTAATTTTATTTGTAACATAAGTGTTTTAAAAAGAGGAAGTGCTATGGTGCTAGTAAATGGCTGATTTGCAAATGGAGACTTTAATGTGCTTCAGTATATATTAACATAATCTAGTTAGCACAAATTATAAACTGATTTTAGTCCATAATATTAGATATCATTTAGCCCAATTATCAATACTTTTCATAATCTTTTTTTAAAGTTGTGTCTTAGTTAAATATGGAAGGAACGTAATTAAAAGTAAATCACTGTCTAATCAAAGCTTATTCAGACGATAATCTGTGTCTTAGTTAAATATGTAAGGAATGTAGTTAAAAGTAAATCACTGTCTAATCAAAATTAGACAAATTAATAAGTTAGCAATAACACTTTTTGATGTAGTAAATTATACAATTGCAAGTGTGATGTCACTTTGTATATTGTGTTAGCTTTGTATATTTTAACTGACATATTCAATTCAGCAATGTGGCTCTTTAGGAAAGTACTGCATTATTCAAGACTAATGGTTGTTTTTATTATTAAGATGCAGTGATTGATTTTCATTTTATTGACTGAGAGAAAAACATATCTCATGTTTTGATTGAAAAGGATGAAAAGGATTTTAATAATTTGTTTTCCAGTTAAATATTTTATAGATGGCATGACCATGGCAGAGCTTATAGTAAACAGCATCTTTGCATGCAGACTGCAATTAAAAACTTTGCCCATGGGCATACAGTAAGTCTGAGAAACTATATTGCTTTAGAAATAACTACACTATCTTGCATAATCTACTTTCACAAGGCTTGAATATACAGATAATCGTTTCCTAAGTAGTTTCTTCATTTCAACAGTTGAAAGACCATTCAGTTTGGGCACATTCTTCTGACATTGACAGGATGCACAGTGTCTGAATCTAACCAATGTAAAGATTAAATCTTTCTCACTAAATGAAACAAATTGCCTTTAATCATTGAATTTTTGAATTTTGACAAACTTTTTAGCACAGATGATATAAATGTATGTGCTCCAATGGAATGAGATGTGCCATTAGGTGCACCTGAGATGCAAAACTGTTGTCAGAAAAAAGTAAGGAAGACGATATTATTCTACCTACCTGTTAGGAAATTTTAATGTTCAAAGATGCTGTTCAGTTTACTGAAGCTATGTTTACAGTTGACTGCATGCTGGCTGCTAGGTACATTTATTTCTGTCAGTATGTGGAAGTTCCCTTCTTGTTCTGTATGGATGTGATGTTACCTTTGGCTTTCCTAAATTGTAGCTCTTTTATTGGGATTGGAATTTTTGTTCACTTATGTTCAAGTGCATTAAGTATTTAATGGGAAGGAGCCTATGTAATGTTTGTTTAACATATTGTTTATAAACTTCCTTTGGTTTGGGTGGGGAGCAAGTTTTTTTGTGATGCATTCTTGTTGTGGAGTGACAGTCCTTTAAGAGGGAATTATTTCATTCTTTCCTTATTTAGTAATTCCTGAAGTTTGCTTTAAGTTACTGAATGTCATAACCACTTGACTTTAAAATATTTAACTTCTGTTTGGGTGGTATACTTTAATAGTTTTAAGATTGTCAATAATCTGATTATATGCTGTTAAACATTTTGCAACGCTTACCAATTGCAGCTGTAAAAGAAGTTCTTCAAATAGAAATGGGAAGAGTAACAAGAAAAGGTTTGGTTATGGAGAGAGTTTCATAATATTGGCTCAAGATTTTAAACCTAAATGAAGACCATCTAGTAAAGCAATGTTTAATATATCAAGAATCATATTTAACTAAGGGGTGGCTGAGTAATCTAGGAATATTTTAGAGAGTAACAGACTAGGGTATACATGGATGAAAAAAGAAACAAATGTAGAGGATTTTGGAAAAAGGGTAGAAGATGTTTCGAAGATATAGAGATACAAAAATTATTTAGCAATTTTAAAAGGGAAGAAATCACTGAAATTTTATGTCAGGGTGAAATGGGCATGGGAAAGGGAAAATTATATTGACAAAGCTAATAAGGAGGAAAGAGAGACTGTAGCATGGGCAAGAACAGCTGTGTGGAAGTTAAAAGGTGAAAGAGAAGGGAATATCCATTATGTGGAGGGAAAGAAGACTTAGAACATATAGTGTTTGATTGTACGAAAACTGAAATATGGAGAAATGAATTCATTAAGTTTAAGTTTAAAAGAGACAAAAGAATAATGTTGAATAAAATATTCATAAAGGCGAGCAGGAGTGTGGGACAGTATTTATTTAGAGTTAAAAAGAAATGGAAATGGACAGTGAATAAAGGAATTAGTCGTTTGTAGAGATTGTAGTTAATTAATAAAATAATTATAAAATTAAAGATTGTACTAAAAATTATTTATGTGAGGAGTTACATCTAAAATGACCTGGGCTAGATAGGTGGAGGCCCCTTGTACTTTGTACTTTCTTAGCAATTCAATAAATTTTCTTTTCATATGCTGTTACTTGTTTGTGTAATTTCTTAAAGGCACCATTCAAGCGCTGTTATATACACTACCCAGTATAAAGGGGCACTAGCTAGAGAAGACATGTTGCCAAAAGGGGGGTTGGTAGAAGCTTAAGCAACATATACCTGAACTTTTCTCCAGAAAATGATTGTGAGCACCTTTACAGTAGCTTTACTAGTTTCTTATACAGTACTATAGCAGCCTATAATAATGCATATATGCATCATTATAGACAAAAAAGTGGTCTGCTTGCAGAGAAAGTTCAACTTTGGATAATTTTGATGGTACTTGAGGGATTCAAAGTATGACACATTTATTTTTAATTAAAAGTAAATTGGAACTTGCACAGTTCCAATTGAGATTATTGTATGATTTAGTTGAACTACACACTCTTAATAGTTCACTTACTTGTCATAATATACAGAACCAGTTTTGAAAACATTTCGTTCTCGAAACCGGTTCTATATATTATGACAAGTAAGTGAAGCATTCAGGGTGTGTAGTTCAACTAAATCATACAATAATATCAATTACATTTATTTTTGTTTGCTACTTTTTCAGTGAATATCATGCACATCACACACTCACACTAGTACCCATAAAATCTTATCTATCATACTACAGCATCAGCCAAGGAATTATTGATGCGAGTTTAGTGTTCTCAAATGTATGACCTCTTGAATTGCTTGTCCATAGAACACCAGCTGAGATAATTTCATGCAGACAAAATACTTTGTCACAAAAGCATGTGATGAATTTATGCCTTATTAGACATAAATTATTGATATTTTTTAATGTAAACAAAGTGCTGTTTTGAAATAGACTTGAGACATGTTTAGGCCTGAAAAATCTGACCATTTTTTTTTTGTCTTAAGGTGTAATAAGTGGTATTTTAACTCTAAAATTTGATCTACAATAATGTATTAAACAATTTTCACTAAAAACTTCACTTAATTACATAACACTAGGACATGCTTTGGGGACAATTGAAGACATTCAGCTGATGAGCACAAATTGTCCTGAAAACATGTCCTGGTGTTGTGTAAGCAAGTGTACTTAGTGTGAACTTGTTTAATGTATTATTGTAGCTTATATTACAATTCCATTTGTCCACAGTTTCGTAAGTACAATTTACCTAAAATTTGTGTCCTCATTCAGTACGTTTTAACACGAAGTACAGTTCCTTGGAATCCTCATGTTAAGTATATTTTATGGTATTAAAACCTAGTATCTATACTAGATATTGAGCAATAAATGCAACAAAATAAATATTGTGTATTATCCATTTTTCTTGCCTCTTTCCTTGTTCATTAACAGAGATATTTGAGAGAACATTATAATTTATATCGCATTTAGGTAAATAATTTTGATTCTGTAGATTTGGAAATTTGGGGTAATATTTGACACATTATCAACAACATTATTATAAGTAAATCTTTTTTTGTTCTGCAGTTACTCTACATACCTGGAACTGTTGTAATAATGCATCATCTAGCTGTAGTGTCTGGGCAGTAGCAGCCAGCTGAAGATTTCCTGAAGAGTCAACACCTGCAATCTGCAAGCCATCACCCAGCTGCAACTGGAAGTTGCCCACAATTTGACCATCTGGACTAGACATGGTCATGGTGCTGTTGGTGGTGCTAGCAGTTGTGAGCAATGCAGAGTTGAATGCTTCACCTTCTGCTGCAGATGCAGGCTGCACAAGACTGTTGAAAGTAGCTTGGTCTATTGTTATGTGTGATATGAGTTGTTCTGAAGCACTATTATTGTTCTCTGGCTGCTCCTGCTGCTGTTGTTGATCTTGCTGTTCCTGTACTGCATTAGCTTGCATCAACTGCAATCGTTTGCTGCGTCGAGAACCACGAACCAAATGCATTGCTCTGTTTTCTCCTGCAGCAGCCTGTTTCATATGTGACATCATATGAGCCTTTCTGTGTCCTGATGTTCTGAATCGCATCTCACACACAGGACATTTGAAAGGCTTTGCACCTGTAACATTTTAGCAAAGAAGAGTTTCTGGTTTAAGCCTCAGAATTAAATTCAGGTGGTAAAAGAGTTTTGGCATTCAGAACAATGCTCCAATAGCAATGAATGTATGTGGCTACATACAATCATGTTTAAGAGAGTAAAACACAAATTACATTTGTACTCATTATAAACTAAAAAAAAGAAAAAAGAAAACTATATTAGTTTAAGTACTTTTTTCACAGGCTGTACATACCGCCATGTGTACCGAGGTCGTTAAGGTGCAGTCTCATGAGCAGAAGGTCTGGGATTCGAATCCCACCAGGATCATTCTCTCTGACTGAGGTTTTTTCCATGTTTTCCTCAGTCCTCATAAGTGGCAAAAGCCAAGGAGGTACCTACCCTAAAATTAGGCCTGGAATGCTTCCTTTAAAAAATCCTTTCCCAGTTTACCATCTCATTTCATGTATCATCAGTGTCCACTGCCTATGGTGCCTCAGTAGTAAAAGCGGGTGTTAGAGAGAGAGAGAGAGAGAGAGAGAGAGAGAGAGAGAGAGAGAGAGAGAGAGAGAGAGAGAGAGAGAGAGAGAGAGAGAGAGAGACTGTACATGATATATTTCATGCCTATAAAATGTTGAGTTTCACAGAGTTCAATGCTTGGTCCATTATTATTTCCTATTTATATAAATGAACTTCCTAGTTTGAAAACTGCATAAATACTCATATGCAGACAAGACCTCATTCCTATTCTGGCATAAGTCCCTGAATAATAATGAACATTTAATTGCAAAACTCAGAATGCATCTTAAATTATAACAATCATGCGAAATTAAATATACAAAAGAGAGAGAGAGAGAGAGAGAGAGAGAGATTGATGAAGATATCATCATCGGTTTCTAGAACATTTCGTTCTCATCATCAGCCAGGCAAATTCAACTGTCAGATAATTTGTTAAGCTGTGGGAATGTGCATTCTGCTCTGGTGGTGGTGTGATAAACTTGTAGTTTATGTTTTCATCCCCAGCAGTGTTGAAGCTCATTAGACTATCTTTGTATTTGTAGATGTAGATTTTCTCCCAAATTGCTAGTTCTGCAGGTCCTTGTACTGTTTTTAATACTTTTGCTTTATTCATTATGTCGTGATTTTCTGTCCAAAAATGATATGCTACTGTTGATTTCTCTATTTTCTTGTACTTTATGTTCCTGAAATGTTCCTTTAACTATGGGTCTATGTTTCTCTTTGTTTTTCCAATGTAAATTTTTTCACATTCTGCACAATTTATTTTGTAAATACCTGCTTTTTTCTCTTGTGGAACACTGTATCCTTTCTGTACATTCCAAATTCTAGATTTTCTTGACATTTCATTATTTTAATATCAAGAATGGTAGCATGCTATCTATTTCTGTTTTGTATGTAAACAATATATTTTTAAATATAACATTTAATTTCGTGTCGGAATGATTACAGTGAAGCAACTATTATGTTCTTAATTATCTAGTGAGGATTTGATAATTAAGTACAAGATGTGTTTCTATCTTATATATTCAAAAGATTTCTCATCTCCTCTCTGCTCATCTCATCTCATGAAAGTTTCAAAAAGAAGAATTAGCATTTTTAAATAAAGGCTTAAAAACTTGTGTTTTTAGGTATCCAAGTTTCTCTCCTCTTAAGTTTTCCTTGTGCTACCAAACAGTGGTTGTCTCCCTATTCTATACCAATATTTCAGTACTCTTTCTACGACCTTGCTTTTATAGCCTAATCTTCCTAGTTCCATTAGGACAACCAAGAGATCTTGGTAAGCCCAGGAAAATTCTACAAAATAGTTCATTTATCACTTTCCATCCTCCATCTGGTACCCAAATTTCTATTCCATCACATCATTCTGCTCTCCTATAAACCACATATTCTCTCTAACAATTTTATTTGCCATATTTGGTATTTTATTTACACAAGATCTGATTACACTCATGGTCATTTTTCTTTCTGCTAATGCTTTTTTTTTTGTCACTTCATTTACCATTACTGGACAATCTAACACTTAGGTAATCAATTTTCTTGGCAACTTCAATTTATGTGCCTTCATACAACCATTTGTTTCTTTAGTTTGAAACCTTTTTTCATCACCATAATCTTAGATTTAGTTTTGTTTATCTTTAGATCCCATTCTCTACAAAATGTACCTATTGCTTTAAATCATTTTAATCTACACTTGTTAAAGAACCTGTTACCAGATTATCTGCAAAGAGCAAATCTGGTATTTCTATGTTATTTATAGTTAGTATTACTAATTTATTCTAAAACATCATCAATAAATAGACTGAAGACAACTGGGCTTAATTTATATTCTTTTCTTAGACCTACATATTTTATCTGTAACCCTTCCCCTTTCATATTTAATACAAACTTCATTTTCCTTATAAATATTTTAAATTATCTTTATAAAGTTCCGACTTTTTTTTCCCTCGGTTTGATCCAAAGTGCATCCCTAGAAATTGTGTTGAAAGCTTTTTCTAAGTCCAAAAACAAAAAATAGATTCTACCTCTTTTGTTACTGAGATGTATATTGACCAATGTTATTCATATATGTCTAAACATTCACATTCTTTAGACATACTAAATATTCGTATTTAGTATGTCTTTTTCATTGAAATTTTATCATAACCAGATAATGTAAATAAGACACTCTCCTTATAGCTTCTCCTTTATGTGTATGTATACTTAATGAGTGCTTTTGTATAATTTATTTTGATGATACTTTGAAATTTGTGTCAATGAGTCTATATGTAAATAAATTATTTATATAATTTTCTTAAAAATTTTGAATACATAGCACTAGCTGTCTATTTAAAATTTTCAAAATTGTTGCAGAAACTAACCTGTATGAAGTCGCATGTGCACCTTTAGGCTACCTTTGGTGGAGAAAAGACAGCCACATACATGGCAAGTATATAGTTTCTGTTTCTCGTGTGTCTTGAGATGGCTATCCAAGGTTGATTTGACGGTGAAGCACTTATTGCAGCAAGAGCATTTATAAGGGCGTTCTCCTGTATGAATACGAATATGTCGAACCAAGTCTGATGGCTTACGAAAGCTCTTTGGACAATACTTGCATTGATTTGGATGTAAGGGCTCCATATTGTACCGAGCATCTGGATCCTGTTGTGAAACAATAGAAATGATAAAGAGATTAAAGTTTTCTTCAAGGCAAGCCTTTGGGGGAAAAAGGCAGTATAGGGACTGGGTAGTATAAGCATGAGGATTATGCAGTTTGTTTTTACCAGTTGAGTTCCTTCATCCTCTAACAAGTCAGAGATCTCATTTTGAGACAATCATATTATGTTAATACCTCATTCTAAGAGTATAAACCATTCAGACAACTCTGTGAAATGCAGTATGCTACCCATTTTTTGAATATAAGGAATGTGAAAAAAAACAAACAAACAAACAAATTTGTTGTAAATTTTCAGAGATGTATGGAGAACATGCCATAAGTGATTCAATGGTAAGGATGTGAAAATATACATGCACATTGTTGCCAAAACTTAAGACTTCATCAAGACATCTGGTTGGGAATTGGTTAATATCCTATATATCTATGATTTACTGCCTAGTGATTTGTACATTTTGCTGCCAATGAAAAAGTTCCTTGGTGTTTGGCATTTCCCTATGACTTATGGCCTAGTGATGTTTTAACTTTTTGCTGCAAATGAAATTGGTACTTGGTTTTTAGCATTTCTTAAAAAATGATTTTGTCAAAGAAACTGTGCCCAAAAAGTGTTCATCATAGGCAGCACATTTTATAATGCAGGGATACAAAAACTGATGTTTTGTTATAATAAAGTGCCTTAATAATGTTGAAAACTATATATAAAAATAGTTTAAAGTATGGAGACTTTAATAAAAATAAAATATTCTGAAAACTGAAATTTTTATTGGAACTTAATTTGTGAACACACCAAATAATTGGCTCACTAATAAGTCACGTTTAGTCATGGATGTGGAATTTTTGGAAGACAAATTGTTTTGCTTGTTCCACCATGTGACAGTGGCAGCCAGTCAAATTTATTTTGAATTCCTGCTGCTTGTGCCACTATTATGGCTCTACTAAAGAGGATTCTTTTTACAGTCTTTCCTCTTGAAGTCACATGAGTTCTGCCAAACTGAGCTCTCAACAGTCCAGTTAAAGGGAGATGACTGCAGCCTGGCCTTGGAAACAGTTAGTTTAACTACATGCTCAGTGAAAGCTTCCACTTTGGCTGTTCACAATTTTATCTATTGTTGACACTGGAATTTTGCCTTACTTCTGTTCAAGAGACATTAATTATTTAATTTCAAGAATTCTACCATATAATGATTGTACTTGGATCAACTATAAACTAGGAAAATCAATGCAAACTAATCACAGCACAGAAATATGCTTCCCCATGTTACCAGGTGTGAGGTCAGTTGCTCCTGAGGAGACTATTTGACCATGCCAATGAAGGTGGTTACTGTAGTTGCAACTAAAAAACATCTGGAAGAACTCTAAGTAGATCATGATCCAAAAGCCTGGCTATTGTTCCTTATTTCATTTATTCCAGCCATGAAACCCTTTGCATTTCATTATTTTTAACAAAAGACATTTTCACTAGTGAGTTAATCTTAACAGCTGAGTCTTTATTGTTCTAAAATACTAATAATATTTTATAAATATATAATTGTATTTATAAATATACTACCTACTAATTTACTAGTTTAACAATAATAACTTTCAAGATTGTTTTGTTTTAGTTTTTAGAAATTGAGTCCTCTACAAAAGCAACACAACTATGTGTTTGGCTTTAGCACTGGATTATTGATGTATCAATATATTAATAAATTATTCTTATAATTAAGTATAAAGTTTACCTTTACTTCACTGATGCGATCCTTTTCTGCAGCAGATGCTATAAGTACTTTTTCCGAGACAGTTGCAGCATTATCAAGAGGCTGTTGTGCTAATACTTGAGTTTCTTCTGCAGTAAGTTGAATAAAAGCAGCACGTCGACGTCCCCTTGCTGGTACAGGATTTGTTGCTACTAGCTTACCTTTTCTTTCTCGAGGTTCATGCAATTTTATGTGTCGTCGTAGAAGATGATCTGTTCGAAACATGGCATTACAAATGCAACATTTGAGAGGCCTGTAATCAACAGAAAAGATCATTTTAACAACAGACTGAGTTTGAAATAAATTATAGGCTATTGTTAAGAGACAATCTTTTTTGCATAAGCAATAATCAGAACAAAAATTTGTCAAAGAGCTCAAGATATCTTTATGAATTATGTGATTGAGGTTGGTAAAATATTACTTTTATAAATTAAAGCAAAAAGCTCAAATTGCAGCAAAATTGACCTATTTTCGAAAATGTAGAAATTCTAGTGACATTGATATAAAAATAACAAATTTAAATTTGTGTTCCAAAATATATGTGCATTAGCAAATATATATTAATGATATTATATAGGAAAATTCATAACAGTGAAGTTCTTTTAAATTCTGAACTGATGGTCACAATTTAGTGAAATTTATAAATGGGAGCTAAGAACAAATCTATAAACTTAGGAAATCACTTCCAAAACTGGAAACCATAAGAACATTGTTAGATGTTCTCAAAAGTGTTTGTTTAAAACTGCAGAAAAACAGTGCAGGAGGTGAAAAATAGATTGCAGGCCTCTCCATAGATATTCTTGAACTGTTGCAGGAGATGGTTTCCACAAGCACATATCAATGAACTGCAAAAAAGCAAAGCTATGTGCATGTCATGAAAATCCTGTGCATGATCTGGTTTTATTTCATGATTTCATGATTTACCAGGAATTAAACTGCTGAAACATCTTCACAACCCTTTGGAGTTATCCACTTAGGAAAAAATTTTCATATTAAAAAATAGAGAAAACCTAATGAATTTCAAGATTCCTCCTATGGATGAACTCAGCAACTTCCTACTTCAACCAACAGAGGCCACCACAGGAACATCTGGTTTTCCAGCCATCATTTTGAGTAACAGTGGTTCAGTGAGCAACTGAAGATGGGAGAGATTCTCCCAAAATGCATCTTACTTTTATGTAAGTAAGTGGAGTTTAGCGTAAAAAATGAATACCTAAGTTTAGGATAAATGGCTTTTGTCCTCAAATGCATTCATTTAATTTCTATTTCTGCATTCAACTGCTAATAATTCATGGTAATTAATGCACAAATTTCTGCAAATTATTGAAATTTGCAAATCATTCCCAAAAGTTTGTTTCTTACACCTAAAGTTCAGTAAAAAGTACTTTGACAGATTGGATAAATAAAGTACACTTCAAAATCAATATATTTGAAATACTGCAATATATTTAAGATAAAAATACCTGCAGTGATACAAATTTAAAAATAATAAACATATCATGTTTTACTTTAATGGAAAAAATTAGTCCCCTTCGTTTGTATCTTTGAAGACAGTTAATTTTTCTCCATTTTAGTGTGTAAATTTCATAGGAACAATGCCAGTAAATAAATAGTCATAATCATTTACTATATACAATAAAAGTGTATCAACATAGTACACTTGGGTATCTGATATCTTTGCATCTCCTGTGCCTTCCTCTTAATAATTCATTTTATAACTGCTCATTTTAGGCACATTACAGAACAAACAACTGTAAACTCAATAATACACTTGATCAGCATCATAAAGTCACACTATCAATGCTACTGAAGGGAGGAAGCATGGTAGCTTGGCTTCAATATATTACATGCACAAAAATTTGAGGGAAGGGAGATGGCTTTAGTAGAAGGCAGAAAGATGCATTACATGAAAAAATTTATAGAAAGAAATTTACTGATCGAGTAAAGGTGAAATATTTTACATATAAAATTGAATTAATACAGAGAGAGGATAAACCGCAAATTACCTGTGAAGCAGATGATGTATCTGCATGCAAATTATTGAGAGTTGACTGTACTTGCATGTACTATGCAAGATATGTCAATTGATGCAGTTAACATTGCTACAGAAGAAAACATGAACTTTCATGATGCATATTCTAAGGTTCAGTCCCTGGCAGATACCCAGTCACATATCAGATCCAGTTATAAGACATTTTGGAAGGAAATCATAAAAAGTGTCCAATCTCTTTGCTTACATAAACTGCAACTAAATACCAAAAGTGCACTATAAATAAATTAGACTCTGTGAGTTCTCCTCTCAGTTTTGCCATCCCTAAAAATATGTACCGCTAATGATTTTTTTAAATAATTGATATTTAGGTTCAGAGTCTTTTGTCTAGATTTGAAAGTGTTGCTTCTCATCTGTTAGTTAAAATTGAACAATTAATTACAAATAGAAGTAATGCATAGTGTATTACAGACACTGTTTTAAATATGCTGTTATTCCTGATAGATTGGTATTGCATTGCAACACAATAATGGAAATTTTAGAATGAAAGGTAAACAAGAACTCCCAACTTTTCATCACTCGTACAGTTTCAGAAAAGTAGTAATGAGTGCCTGATATTCTTCTGGAATGAATCAAATTTGTATGACTGGTTTTAATATTTTGATGTCAACTTGTACAGCTGAAAGATCATTCTTGAGTCTTAGAAGGCTGAAGAACTACTTAAGATCGTCAGAGGGACAGGATCATCTTAGTGCAATTGCCATTTTAAACTGCCACCAAAATATAACCAGCTCTTTGGATCACAATGATATAGCTGGCTACTTCATTGAAACAAATAAGTTATGGTGGTAGACTTTCGCCAGATTTGATTTAAAATGGATAATTCTTGAGTTTTGTACTTCTTAAAATATTTTTATTGATATTCAAATTTCAATTCATGTATTTTTTTAAACAAAATCTAATGGTAAAGTTATTTAAAATACATAATTTTATTTCAGTTTACTACATTTCATATACTTGTGACTTTATTTTAATTTGTCTGCTTAATGAATACCATTAACAGAGATATGATTTTTAGTCACATTGGGGTGAACATTCACAAACTTTGTGTTTTGGTTGATGTCATTGATGCCTAATATTTACAAATATCACAAAGAGAGGTTGTCCCCCCCAAACATGATAGAAATCAGTTATATGGAGTAGTCTGGAGTAATTTGTTGCAGAAGATCAACAAGTGACTGCAGTGAAATGTGCTTGCCTGAGGTCATTCAAGAGGTCAGGAATCTTTGCCTAGTTCATGGCTCTACACATGATTGCTACACCATCACAATCTCTCCCTACCAATCCTAGTTTCTTATAAATCTGAAACAGGTTTTTCTTGATCATTCTCCCTACAGTCCTGATCTTGCTTCATAATACTTTGGAATCTTCTGGAAGTGAAGCTCAAAGACAGGCATTTTAGTATAGATGAGGAGTTTTTGGCAGTATGGGATGGGGAATGTGCAAATACTTGTAGAGGAATAGATAGTTGATTCAGACACTAGTTTCAGTTCGTGGAAGTGTGTTGATTGGGTGAAAACTATTATGCAAAGGTGCAAAAAGTGAAATGACATTGTAAGTGATCCAAATAAAAAAAGAAATGCATTTTACTAATATGGACAGCTAAAAGCTATGAGAGCACGTACCTTTCTTCACTGTGAATGTTCAAGTGTCGTTTGAGAGATCCATTTGTAGTAAACCGACAACCACAAGCTTCACAAGCAAAATCTTTAGTGCCATTATGTGTTTTGATATGAGCCTGCAATTATTGAAAAACATACATATTATATTCGTTAATGCCCAAAGAAATCATTACTTAGAATTTGTATTCATTTTCATTAGTCTTTTGAACTGAAAGTGTATAAATAACTACATCAAGTTATATTCTGAATATTATTCAGAGTTTTATTACTATTTGCTTGATTGTTTTATGTTTTTTAAGTTTCATTTTTAGGAATTGCTGACATTTTTTAAGTATCATTAAATACTAGAACTCTATCAAACAACAAAAGACTTGAAGATTTTTTAATCCTGCTATGATGAGAACAATTTTCAGATACTGGTTCCAGAAATAAAAAATTATAAATGTTTAATAATAAATTTGTGACCAATATTTTTACAATATGCACCTTTTTAATACTTTTTATTAAAATATATAGATAAATCACTAATGTTGCCAAATTCTGAAGATAACAGAGACAACTTCTAAAACACATTAAAATTGTTAAAAATAATATAAAATGAAATGGTCCTTTTTTGAGGGGGGAAGGATGACATTGACTACCTCTCCTCATAGTGCTCCACCTGCCTAAAATAACTAACAGCTGACAGGGTATGCCACAACTCATAGGTTAATCAATTATTGGGCCTGTAAAAATTGGAGCTGGCTACTATTGCTCTCTTTTTAATATCAAATATAAGAGGTGGCTGCAATAAAGGAATTAGCCAAATTATCAGTAATATTTTCTGCACATGTCAAAATGATGCTTTCCTTTTCAAATCCCAAGCTGCGATCCTTGTCCCCTACTGAAACTTGTAATTCTCTCACTCTAAAATGCAGAAATATTTTGGACCAGTTGGCCAAGAAAGTTGCAGAGCTAAAAAGAATATGAGTAGGTGCTACCAAGCAGTAAAAGAAGTAGTAGTTTCAGAGGAAGGCAAGGTTCCTTGCAGCAAAAACTCTAAGTGGAAAACTTTGGCCCAATGGTCTACAATATTTCTGCGTTTTAGAGTGTGCTGTGAATGTTCATGTTGTAATCATTAATTTTTATATATGCAATGGTGAGTGATCATGTGAATGTGCAACTGAAAAAGTTTTTGAAATAATTTTTAGTAGCTTCAGCAACTGTAAGAAAAGGGAACTTGTCTCTAAAGGATGTACATCTCCTCTTCTCTATAACTTGCATCAGCTAAAAAGTGGAAAATAAAATTGCGAAACTGTATTTTTCTGTGAAAAAATATAATGAAATTCCATGGATGAGTGGCTGTTCACATTTTGTTGGTCATATTTACTCTTCTGCCCAAAAAAATACTTGGAATTCTAGAGGTGTTGCCATTTTAAATAATTTAGGCAGTGTATAAAAATTACAAATAGATCCAATATAATCAGTAATATCCATTATGCCTATTTATCATTTATTAGAAAAATATTGTTATTCTATTTGTTTGTAATTTCCTATGCATAAAAATATCCGAGAGGAGTCACCACTAATTCATCATGTAAAACATAAGTTACATATTAATGCCTGTAACCTCAGCAACTTTACACACTTTAACTCGCCAGTTATCTAATACTATATTATGCATTGTTCAATGATTTTGCTGTGGTGAAATTTATGCACTTTGAGTAATGCTGCATTTTCATATTCATAACCCAGAAAACATAAACCTCCCTAACAACATCAGGAGCAAAAGCCTGAAAGAACGATGAATTTTGCTGTATTTGCACTTTTTGGATGTCTTCACTTTAGTCATCTTTTATAATGGATGAAAATGACGAAGATTTCCCTTTCCAAGTTTTATAAATTAAATATGAATTTTCTTTGGAGTCAATTCATCTTTTACAAAAACTTTTAATCACTGCACAGCAATAAATTTTATCCATTTTATGGAGTATCCACAACACATCTGCTTTATAAATAAACAACCAATAAGAAATGTCTCTTTTTGAGGTGATGAATTTGAAGATAAGGTTATTTGGAGCAGATAGAATTTTCATGCAATGATTTTAATGTGGGGTTAAATTAATCACAATAACTGGAATGGTTGCTGCAGCCATTTGGGCATCTTGTTCCTTCCCATGCAACTGTTACATTGATTTGCAGAATAAATAAATAAAAAGCAGAACATTTATTTAACGTGTGGACAGAATGATAAGGGGGCATTCTCAAATCACTCATAAAAGCTTTAAATATAGTACTTGTAAGAAAATTTTATTCCCAGTTGATGCAACAGTCTCACAGAAGTCAAACCATTTAGATCGATGATACTATGGAATACTTCAGCACTTATAAAATGGCAAGTCTTGGTATTTTCAGAAATTGTTATAAGATAAATGCTGGATTTACCAGTCAATCTTGAAACAAAGATCTTAAACTGTTTGTATCATTCTGGGTGAACATTTTTTGATGAAGGTGAAGGGGCCAAGAAGTGAGGAAGATAATGGTGGTGACTTTCTTCTCTAAACGTGGTCACTTGACAACTACACTGTTTGAAAACCATTGGACAATGACTGCAAATCGGTACGCTGCTGTTGTTCTTCCTTAGGTCTTCAGAAAAACTGAAGAAATGCTACAAGAACAGGCCTGAGGGGAATCTCCTCCATCATGATAGTGCCTATGCACACACACAGTGAAGTGACTTTGCATACACTGCTCCTTACAGTCCAGGCCTAGCTCCTTGTGATTTCTTCCTATTTCCGAAGCTGAAATTAGATTTTAGAAGTGGTAACATATCCAGGTAGAGAATTAAAGATATGTAACACCAGTGTTTCCAGAAGTAGCTCCAGAGGATGGGATGATATATAGTGACTGAGAGAGAGTATTTTTGAGAAAATGTGAATTAAAATAAAGTTGTGATCCAATGATGAACTGAGTCTAAAAATTATCTGAGTGATCTTTAAATTTTCTTTCATGGACTGGTTACAATCTTCTCAATTTAACACCAAGTCAACAAATTTCTGCAATATATGCATATCATCAATCTTCTTGCTAGAAATGATTATTTTCTGCATTTTCTTGCACAAATGATGCACTACATAATATACTTTTTCCAGTAAAATTCAGCTGGGGGGGGGACCTGCATAACATATGCACCCCATTTTACAAATGTCTTGAGCAAAATAAAGTGATAATGTTACCCGCACCCATTAATGTTTGATCTTCTAGGAAAAACCAGTTTGTGACTTAGGAAGACTTTTAATGATGAAGTTATTTAAATTACAAATTTGGTTGAATTTTTGACACTGGAACTTTGCTAACTTATTTATGTTCCAGACATGTTTTGAATCCATCTACAGCTTCTTTCTCTAACTGTATTTTAAACATGTCCAGAATATAAAGTAAGTTAGTGAAGTTCAATTTTCAAAAATCCAACCAAATATTTTAACTGCCAATAAAATCTTAAAACATCAATGAGTTAATTTACAATTGGTTTTTTGTAAAATGCATAAAAATCTTACTGTGAATCATTCTTTTCATCATATAAAATATTTTTTGTATAGTACAGTATATTTCTGCATAGTCACTATTGTCGCTTGGAATGGGGTACTGGTAGCCACTTGCATACTGTTTCAATGAATGAAAAGTCTAAATATTGAAGTTAAACAGCAAACTTTAAATTGAAAGTGATTAATTTTGCTAAAGTTTAAGGAACTAGAACTGCAGTTCAAGAATTTACAGTATCTGAATCAATGTGTGTAAATGGCAGGAACAAAAATTAGCAGTTTTGGAAATGCCAAGCTTACATTTTTGGTCACTTCTTAAAGAGAACACATCTGTACATCCACACCTCTTCAGCATACACAAACTTTTGCCCCTGAGCAAGTTCCCGACTTTCAGAAACAGATAGTAATCAGCTGGAATAAGGTCTGGAGAATATAGAGGATGTGCAAGGACAGGTGTGGCATGCTTTGTGAAGAATTCATTCATATGGGGCAACTGGTGTGTGGGATGCTATCATGATGGAGAATACAATTCTTTCCTTACCACAAATGAGGCCTTTTTTTGTTTCAATTTATCATGAAACTTCTAAGAATGGCAAATTCATCTCCTTATTGACAGTTCGACCTTCAGAAATGAATTTGATAGAATTCCATAGATATTGATGAACGCTTTGAGCATAACTTTTCCATTTGATCTATCTGCACGAAATCATTTTTGTTATATTGAGGGAGGTAATTTTCATGCCAATGGTTTCCATTTGGATTATGGGTTATAAAGAAAAAATTATGTCTCATCACATGTAATCACCCTATTGAATAGATTTGGATCCTGGTTCACCCTGTCAATCAGTTCTCTGTTAACCAGTGTTGGCCATCCCATTGCTCATTAGGTTGTCTTCTTGGAACTTGTTTACATGCACATGCTGCATCTTCAAATTGTTGTGGAAGACAGGCTGTACAGAACCATGAGAAACTCTTAATACATTTGCAATGTATATATCTACTGTTCATGCTCTTATCTGAACTCTTGGCCTACTACAGCAATCAGTTCTTCATTCTTGCCAAACTGGATCTTCCTGCATGCAGACCATCATCCACTGAAAGGCAACCCTCGTTGAAATTCTTGTACCACTCATGCACTTGGGTCTGTGTCTTTAAGGATCATTTTACCACATACTCTTGAACCTGCACTGGTGCATTTTCATTATCAAGCTATCAGCTGCACTAACTGGCTGTATGCTATGTTAGTCACAATTGATCAACTATTACTACTGATGAGCAGTCAAGTTTGCCATATATGCCTAGGAACATATATTATACCCCATGAAGGCAAAGCAGAGAAGTTGTATAAATAGCACAGCAAAGTTCAGTTTCTTTTGGATTATACTAGTAGTATATTTAACAAGTGCAACACATAGTAATAAAACTGTTCAGATAGCTTGAGCCCACATTTGGGCTCTTGTTATCTATGGCATTAGTCTGAATTAGTTGTAAAACCACAGGATACAGTTAAAACACTTAAAGCATTCTTGGCACTGATTTTGGATAATGGCTTTATTGGATACCAGCCAAGTAATCTCCTTGTCAAAAGTGTTTGGAATCTTTATTTCTTCACCCTGAGGGATGCCACAGATGGCTGAAAGCTTGGAGTTCAACAAGATTACTTAGCTAGTATCCTATGAAGCCATTATCCACAGAGGGCACATATTTGAATCTTATTTGGGTCAAGATACCTGAGGAAATATTTTTCCAAATTTTTTCCTGTCACTAAAAAGATAACCATGGAGCTTTAGGCAGAAACAGAAGTTAGCATCATTAATTAATTTATTCATTCTAGTTATATCTCAAAGATCTTGGCAGTAGGCATGTCTGAGGTCAGTACAATCATGGAGGTTTCATGCTAAGCAGGGGTTTGGAGATTTAAATATAAAGAATACAAATGAGTAGACCATAAATTAGATTCCTGAAATCATGAAAGCAATGCAAATGAGAAGTTAATTCTATTTAATAGCATTATTTTAAAAGCATTGAATAATTCATGCAAAGATGTGTTTCTGATCTTACCCTAAGAGCAGTATATGTTGTGCATTTTCTTTCGCATAAATTACAACTTAGGCTCTTTCCAATATGACTTCTTACATGTTCCTTTAGATGATACAACTTCTTAAATGCTCGATTACATTGTTTACATCTGTAGAAAAGAAATCACTTCTTACTATAAAACATTCATACTGCTATTATTATCATTAACAATAATAATATCAGCATGCTGATCACATGCCCCTGCAATACTGCCCTCTATCAATGATGTCGTAAGATGGAGGAAGCAAAGGTTGCCGAGGCAGGTTAAGGCTCAACCTGGGCTGTAGTACCTATTATTATTATTATTATTATTATTATTATTATTATTATTATACCTAAACTCAAATAAATAAAATAAAAAAAATTACATTTGCAGTAAAAATCCTCTTATACATTTTTCAAGGGAAGGTAGAAAAATGGTACATAGTGAAGGCAATGGTTTTGAGTGCTACTGCACAACTAAAATGCTAAAATTGAATCTATAGCTTATTCATATCACTCAAAACATTCCAAGCTGATCAATGCACTGTTAACAGGTGTTGAATCCAGTTGCTTTACTCTGGGGGGGGGGGATGACATAAGAGGCTTCAAATTTTGGTAATATTATTACATAACTGCGGTACTATTATTTTTAAATTTCCCTTTATCTTTTATATATAATTAAATTAAGTGTAATTAGGTATAATTATCTTTAAGAATGAAATTATGAAATACACTTATAGTTTTTTTAATTTTATTTAGCATTTCATTTTGCGCAATATTTTCATTGCAAAGGCAGTCATTGCTTCCTACATGTTCCAAAGTTTATAGTTTTTTAATTTTATTTAGCATTTCATTTTGCACAATATTTTCATTGCAAAGGCAGTCATTGCTTCCTACATATTCCAAAGTTTCAGAAACAAATACAGAAAATTGTGAAATCTTGAGTGATTATTTTGGTGGATTTTACTTAAATTTGAGACTGCATTTAACGTTTTCTCAAAACCATTAAACCTACAATGAAATTTAAGTGATCATTTCTAACAAGATCTCCCTTGTCAAACTAGCTATATTTGCATTGTCCTTGTGTATACGTTCACATGTCATCATAATGGACTTGTACAGGAATATAGTATCAACTTTGTGATTGATACTCAATGACTGTTTACAGCTTCAGATATTCAACAGGTTGTTATACTGAATTTCATACAATATATTTTCTCATTTAGAAGACACATGAACAATTTTTTAAATGTCCCTAACAATTAAGTAAAATTGTAAAATACAGAAAACTACATAAAAATGAGAGTTATAACCCAATTTCACATAAGTATGCAGTATTTCACAGTTTGGCACACAGATTGATGAATATTATACTCACAGAAGCAGAGTACAAAATAGAATACAAACAAATAATAAAGACAGCTATATGAAATAAAGACAGAACATGGGATAATGTTAGCCCTAAAGAACAGATACAATATCAAGAATTTATTAGGCTGCATAGTAAAAGACTCCATATCAACAGAACAGAAATCAGGAATTTACAAAATAAAATGTGCAGATTGTGAGCAGAGCTACATAGGCAAAACAAAGAGAAATTTGGAAATTCGGAGGAAAGAACATTTTAAGAATATTCAGTTTAAGCAGTAGCAGCTCACTTTTGGACCAAAAACTGTTAATTAAACCGGAAATTAAACTGCTGAAACATCTTCACAACCCATTGGAGTTATCCACTTAGGAAAACATTTTTATATTAAAAAATAGAGAAAATCTAATGAATTTCCAGTTTCCTCCTATGGATGAACTCAGCAATTTCCTACTTCAACCAACAGAGGCCACCACAGAAACATGCGGGTGTCCAGCCATTGTTTCGAGTAATGGCGGTTCAGTAAGCAACTGAAGATGCGAGAGATTCTCTCAAAACGCATCTTACTTTTATGTAAGTAAGTGGAGTTTAGTGTAAAAAAACGAATACCTAAGTTTAGATGTAAAATTGTACTTACGAAGCTGTAGACAACTAACAATGTCCCTAACAATATGTAATGTGCATTTTATTATAGGTGTTTATTCCTACAGTTGGTGATAGCAATCAACAAAACATGTGCTCTGCAGTGAATGCATGAGAAATAGTGCCCTCTTTTCTCTGATAGCCAAATATGGCCCCCAGTAAAATTAGCAGCACCATCAAAAGAGCATTTCTAATTTGCTGTAAGAATGTTTCATTTTTTTTTAGTTCATTGTTAATTGCTGTAATACTCTTCAATTAAACCAGACATAAAAACCTTTCCTTCACTTCAAAAGATGGAGATGTTGCAACATAACAAACTAGCAAAGACAATTCACTTTAGTTATAAGCATTTGTAAATTTGTCTGCCATTAAGGAACAGTATTTATCATGGAGAATTGTTTCATCTTGATTTTCCAGAACCTCATCAATACAATTTAATAATTCTGAAGCAGTATATTTGCTAACATATGTGGACCTTTCACTCTGAAATTTAATCTGCTTTTAAAGGATAATTTAGCTTTTAGTATATCTTACAAATTAAAATTTCATATTTCGTTCAGAAAATACACACTTTGAATTAAAAAGACCCAGCTTGTTGATTTAATGCTTTTTCAGTTTCATTTTGTTAAAATATCTGCATATGAGCTGGAGCATTTAATCCCTGTAATATGCAATTTTAACGGGGCAATGACTGTTGCATGTTTTTCTTTATTTCTATTTTTTTCTAATTTTTTTTGTTTTATACCGCTTCAATATTATTTTTTAAATGCCTTTCACATAATTTGCAAAATATCCCACCCAGATTACGGCAAAATTATAACCAATTACACTTACATTCCCATTTTTTCTGATACTTAATCTTGTGTTCAACACTTTGTTCAGGATGATAACTTAAGGATGGGTTAGATATACTTTTGTACACTTTTTGTTTGAAGATTGAGGAAGAGTAAATGAAGATTTATGTACAATCTTATCGAAAGTGTTACCCAAATACGTTGTCTAAACAACAAGCATTATTCATTTAAGAACTTTCGAAAAATAAGACATTTTCAAAACTTTCTGTTGGAACTCACACAGTGAAGCTTATTAAATGTAAATTGTAATTAATCTGTCATCTAACACACTCTTATGCTTCACTTACACGGTGGGACCGGTTTCGAAGAGACATCCTCTTCATCTTCAATGAGTTGTCACGGTGGTTAATGGAGAGGATGTCTCTTCGAAACCAGTCTCACTGTATTTAAAAGTAAGTGAAGCATAAGTGTGTGTTAGACAACAGATTAATTATAATTTACAACAAGAATTATTTTTTTTCTTTTCTAATAAAAGACAAGAGTATTGCAAAAGACTTGCCTATTGAAAAAATTCAATAATATTCATTTATAAAGCAGCAGGACTGGTGTAATGTATTAAGTTTCCATTGTTACAACAAATTTCAACTTCTTGCAGCTGAGAAAGAAATGTTAGTTATGGTGGTTTGCATAGTGATTCTTCAGTTACTCTTCCTCAGTCTTCAAACAAAAGAGAATCAATTAACCAGTATCAAAAAAATAATAACAAATAAATATAAAAACCTTAAATCTTAAAAGTAGTTCACGAGGATTACCAAAATTAATCAATCAGGTATCCTCCCACTGCCATGAATTCATCACAGGCTAGCTGTTACATAGAATGTAGAATTTTATACTTGACAGTAAATACTATTAAAATAGAGAATACAACATTAAGTGACACAATACCTCACTATTTTATTTACTATCAGAACATATTTCAGAAGCTGTTCTTCCAATCATCAACTGGAGAATGACTAATATTGGAACGATAAAACTGATACAAGGAGATCTCTAATGGCCCAATATAAGCTGATACAACTACAGTGGCAGGATATCAAAATTTATAACCTGATATAGATTTAAATAGTAGGAATTTTCACAGTGAAATGTAACAATAATTAAACAATTCTGATAAGCAATCATTCAAATTTCACTAATTTTTACCAACTTACTCAGACATGTTTCAAAGGCTGTTGCTTTCATCATTGCCATGGATCACTGTTATTCAGAATATTAAAATGAACTTAAATTTATCTTAATTATTAATATGTATGCGATGAGAGTTGAATTAAACACTGTTGCAGCTTCACCAACTTACTATGTTATAACATGTTTCATAGACCTTTGTTAGCATCATCAACTAGGTTCATAAAACATGTTCTAATGAAATAGTAAGTTAGTGAAGCTGCAAGTGTGTTTAATTCAACTCTTAGCAACATATTAGTAATTATGTAATTCACTTCACTGTAACATTGAAGCTGTGACAATTTGTGCTCAGTATTAAGATTTCTCTTACTTTTGTATGCATAAATTCTCCCATTCTACATTTGGCTCATTCTGAAATTTATAATTTTTGGTCTAACCAAAATGAACTACAACTTCTTAAAACTATCCAGAAAAAAGGTGACCAGATTCACATTGATTATAAGAGAGAGAGAGAGAGAGAGAGAGAGAGAGGAAACAAATATTCATTTAAATTTAGACTTACATTGTACTTAAAATTATGCCCACATACAAAATATTTATTATAAAAAGTAGCAGTAGCAGTAGCAGTAGCAGTAGCAGTAGCAGTAGCAGTAGCAGTAGTAGTAGTAGTAGTAGTAGTAGTAATAATAATACAGTTAGCTTCATATGAAAATCAAGGAAAACATGTTAATATTAAATTATCAAAAGATAAAAAAGACAGCAAGAAATATACATTTTATATCACTTTGTAACGTGTTTCAGAAGTATTAGGTTCCAGAACTATAAATTTTACATTCAGCTTCAAATTCATTTCTTCCTTTTCCAAATGCAGGATATTTGCTGGCTAGGGCATATACTTACATTGTAGTATTGACATTTTGAATGCATGAATAGTGATATATAATTAACTTCAGAACTATTTGTTGATAAATTTGATCTGCTTCGATCTCTTGATTAACTAGCTACTTGTGAGCAAAGAATATATCCATTTATGCTGCTGTCATCTATGGGAAAATTACATTTAACAAGATATAAAAAAGAACACATTAAAAATGTTAGGCATACAAGTAACAAAAGTTGAGATCATTTTATGATTTTTAAAAATCCCCCTGGGCCGCAGACAAAGATGTAAAAAGGAAGATATATATATATATGGATAAAATAGCACATCTTGTCACCCTATCCAGAAAGCTGTAGAATTAACTGTATGGCGAATTTATTCATACAATAAATACTGAAAATTTAGTTCATTTTGATCTTCCAAAAAATTATGACCTGTTCTCCAGATTTATCAGATCTTCAGAGATATCTGCATACCAAGCGCCAAAAATAACAGTGAATCCATGCTGATGATGAAGGCAACAGCCTTTGAAACAAGTCCACATAAGTTGGTAAAATTAAATGAAATTTGAGTGATTTCTTATCAAAAGTGTGCAATTATAATAATCTGATGTCTATTTTTTTTGATGAAAATCTTGTCCCATATTGCTAACTCAATGAGATAACTGGGTAGCCCTCAATAATTTAGTTTCTCTTGTGAGGAAATGTCCCCCCCCCAAAAAAAAATGTGCTGCAATTCCTGATTTGTTCACCTCCTAAATCTCACATAATTGCGAAATATTCCTTTATCCTGGTTTCTAAATTCCTTTTCATTCTACCTATGTAGATTTGATCACAATTCAAACAATAGATTTGATAAATTCCTAACTTCATTTATTGTTTGATAAAAAACATATTTTAGCATCTAAGAACTTTTTTTCTCAATATATTATTATTTTTTAAAACCCTTTTCTTCAAAGAATGCAAGAGAAAAGGTAACATGTGATTAAGGCAGTATATTGTTAATGCCATTCTATGGTATCAACTTATCTTCAAGCTGCATATATTGAAGATAGCAGGCTTACTTGTGCGGTCTTTCACCAGGTGGAGCATCAGCATTAAAAGGCTTTCCTGGCACATAGGTTTTGTCACTCTCTTCAGTATCTCCTGCAACTGCTGCAGCTGCTATAGGTCCCTCCACTACATTTGTGCTAGGCTGTTCATGCTCAGGAATAGGATCTGGTTCCTCTGTTGGATCATCAGGTGGAGGCAGAATGCTGGCCATGTTTGTTGTTATTGTGGCACCAGGTCCCAAGGCATCTAGTTCTAATGGATCAGCCTAAAGACATTTCAAAATTATATCGTTAAGAATCAGTGAAGAAAACAAAAGTGATCACGTTGATCAAATGAAAGAAATGCTAGCCAAACCTGAAGAGCAGATTTAAGCAAATTCTTTCAGATTAAAGTGGAAGTGAAGACAGTAGTGTAAGGATGGGGGAAATATGGATAGAGAATGAATTAGCTCAAGGTGAGCTTCTACCTTCAAGGCTCTTTTTCAAACTTGTATGCCTATAAAATAAACTTCAACCAGTAATGAAGCTGCTAAGGGCTGTTGCAAGAAGAATTGTTTTTTTTTTTTAGAGCTATTTCATTTTTGATAGGAACCTGTTCCTTATATGACGAACCTTTAAGAAATGTGGCATATCTGCATGCATTATAGGTACAAGTGGAAAGAAAAATAGATTATTAAATCTATGTGCCAAGACATTACTAATAATATTATGATTTACCAACTCCTCTTTGGTGTTCCTTTTTGATATTTACTTCCTTTAAAAGAAAAGAAAGAAACTAAACATATGATTTGAATTTTGCTAGTTGCAAGCTATTGTACTATGCTATATTTTATAATCTCTGATATTTCCATGT
This sequence comes from Metallyticus violacea, assembly GCA_030762175.1. Taxonomy (NCBI): domain Eukaryota; kingdom Metazoa; phylum Arthropoda; class Insecta; order Mantodea; family Metallyticidae; genus Metallyticus; species Metallyticus violacea. Next base: position 56,297,781 of record CM060841.1, read on the forward strand.
ATTTGCAATTTCCTCATTTGGCAAGATCAATAGTGCTGAGCCAGCAGTGGAAGAAGAAGGCTGTTTCCTGTGGGTTCCCAGTGTGAAGCAAACAAGAGAATAAGGAAAAATGTGTGTTGACTTTGAAGTACATGAGCCAGAGTAGGTAATTTCTGTTGCAGAGAAGTAAAGAAGAGCAGTCAATGCAGAAGAAATGACAACTTTTGCTCTAATGGTGTGCATAACTGGCATACTATTAGTAATTGCAGGCATCAAGTTGAAAATCAGGCCCTGCAGAAAATCAGGAGGTATTGGAAGCAATTTTAATTAAATTGGAAGGAATGAAAGAATGATTAGGTACATACAAAATAAGATGGCTATACATGAAATAAGAGGAGAGATTAAGCAAGAAATTCAGAGGATGAAAAAAGAAGTGGAGAACCTTAAAAATAAAATTCAGAAAGTGAGGAGAAATCCTGAAGATGAACTTTGTTATTCTCAGGTATGGAAAGTAAAAGAAAGAAAGTCAAAAGTGGACGGATTAATGTGGATGATAATTCAAGAAAGGGGGTTTTGTTTGGAATAGTTTACAATCCACTTAAAAATTCCAAATTTTGTAATGTTAACCTCCTTCAGATTATGGAAGATGAATTGGAGGAAATAACTGAAGAATATCATATAACAGAATTTATGATTGTTGGTGATTTTAATAGAAGAATAGGGGAGATACAGGCTAAGGATTTAGGGATGAGAGGGGGTGAAATGTAAAAACAAGTAATTTAGAACAGGAATAGCAAAGATTAAGAAGCTCTTCATTAAGAAAGTTTGAAATTGATAAAATTTTGCGCATCTCATTGCATTTAATGGATGTTGGGGGCAGGATAAGGAAGAGAAGTTTTCTGGAGTAATGGGTCAAAGTGCAGTGATTATGCTTTCTTTGTTTTCTAACATAGTACTTGATAAGATGAACAGCACAGCTAAGAATAAAACTGGACAGTTACAATGCAACATAAATGGAATAAAGAGATATCTGTGGAGTATTATAATACTCTAAACTTTGGTATGTTTTACTGGGGGTTTGAAGAATAATGTCCTACAGGATATAGGTTCAATGTGTGGAGAGGAGAAAGATGCTGTATACACATTCTGTTAAAATGTAAGGGTACTGAGGTATGGAGAAACATTTTAATTAGAGAGGAATGATTGAAGATTAATGAGTTGGTGATCAAGAACATTTTTGACTATAAGATTCATCTAAGGGGTTGGTGAGTATTTTTGGAAATGGTCAATGGAGAAGATGGAATAAATTCAGTTTAGTTACAAATCTTGTTTTCAGTAAGTAGTTTTACAGTTTAAAATTTATTAAACTTGGTCTTTACATGTCATGAATAGGTTGTTTGAGTTGATTTATTGGTCAATTGTTAATTGAAAGGGAGCTACATTTGAAGATGGTTATAGTTTGATATAATTACAACATATTGTTTAGATAAGAATTTGTAATGAGCAACACCTAGAAAGTGACCAGGGACAGAATTAGGTGGTTGCCATTTTGTAATACTTCTTAGCATAATATAATATTAGTAAGATCCATTAAAAGTGCCAACATATATTCTGACCTGTAAGGTTATGGTAGAAAACACACAAGATTCAAAAGGTGTTGTTTCAAAGCTTGTGCTGAACACATTGTTTGCAGTTGGTGGGTTAGAAGGAATTTTTTCTTTAGGATCCTGCTCCTGCTGGGAGGGTGGTGATGCTGGTGTTCCTAAAGTATGAGCCAAGTCTTCTGTTGTTGTAGATTCAGTCTCACTGTTCTCTGCCCCCACTTCAACTCCTTCAGGTGCTCCAAGTTCATCCGAGGCTGCCGCTGCTGCTACATCAACAAAATCTGCTGCTGCAGTTGCTGATGCACCAAAGATCTGTTCATTTAGGGTTCGCTCTATTTCTCTAATATTTTCCTGAAATAAAGAAGAAGAAAACTTTCAAAGAGAATGTAATGAGGACTTAAGGGTAACCTACAAAATTTACCATGCTAGTCCAGATTATGAATAATTTTATTTATAATTATTTAAATTATACTTAGAAAGCTGTAGACAATGGAGTATTATATATCCAATTAGAATTTATTAAATATATTCACATTAACTCCACTTACATATACAACAAAAGGACATGCTTTGGGGACAATCCTCCCAAAATTTGTGGTCAACAGCAGAATTAGTATTAACATATTTAATAAATTCTAATAGAATTTTACTTATACCTTACATATAATTTTGAGGTTAAATTCAATTAACTTGATATGCTTTTATATATTTTGTATATATACTGAGACGTATCACTTCCAGATTGATTTTTGGCACTCTTGTTATTGGTGAACATTTAAACCCAATGGCAAGCAGTGTGGATAAGTGGTTGGACAACTTGCCTCCTATTGTGGTGGCCTGGGTTTGATGTGGGATATGTACAGATGAAGCAAAATCTAGACACATTTCCTCTGAGTTTTCTGGTTTCCCCTTCATTCATTCTACCATTGATTCACTCTCACCCTTATCTCAATATTTTTAATTTTGTGTACTCTTAGAGTCTTATGAAAAGTGAATTAGCATGCACATACCCATCCATGCAACCACTAGATTGCTCGTTCCCTTGCTTCCTTATTCACTCGCTCACTCAGTCAAGATTCAAGCAAACATTATAACATTCCTCTTCCCTTAATAAGCATTCTGAGTCAGTTTCATCTAAAGCTATCTACACAAATTGATTGTTTAAGATATTCTCAATATTTGATATCACACTATTGTAGCATACGTTCTTTACTGTATTTCTGAAAAAAAAAAATTCTTAGAATTGGGTTAATGGGCTTGGAGAAAGGAACATCAACTGCTAGAAAGATCTGACACTAACAACATGTTAGTGAACTTCTGAAACACTCCACAAATTCTTTCTGCATTGTATCATTTTTACAGCATTTTTAAGACAATTCCTTATGTTTATATATATATTTTAATAGTGTTTAATGTCCATTTTTACTACTGAGGCACCACAGGCAGTGGACACTGATGATACATGAGTAGAAATGATATATTGGGAAAGGATTTTTTTTTTTAAGGAAGGAATCATTTCAGTCCTAAGTTTAGGGTACCTTCCTGACATTTGCCATTTATGAGGACTGAGGAAAACCTGGAAAAAACCTCAGTCAGGGAGGATGGTTCTGGTGGGATTCAAACCCTAGACCTCCCACTCAGGAATCAACGCCTTAACGACCTCAGCCACCCAAGGCGGCTTTTAGATGTATTGATATGCTGCAATACTTGATATCATTTCTTACTGTCTAACTTTTTCTCACATGCCTTATAACATAATATTTTAATGCCCATAGAAATGAACTCATAAACACATTCATTTTAAAGGGCCTGAAGCCTAGCTGCAGTTTTAGCTTTTGATATAGAATAATATAAGCATTTCAATGCAATAAATGCACTCAATCAAAAAGAAACATTTAAATATTAATTCAATTTGGAATCAAATACAGTGGAACACTCATTAATAATCTATTCTGAGTAGGATATTTAGAATATGCTTTTCATGTACGTGAAACCATAAAAAGAGTTCTAAATATCCTACTCAGAAGAGATTAAAAAGAAACATATTTACTTTTCTCTAATTATAACTTATTCTTTGTATGTATACATATACAATTACAAATATACCAAATTTGGTTACATAGAAACTGCTCTTTGTCAGTTCTGTTGCCACCTGAATCTTTTACTCAATATGTAATTTATCATTGTCACAGTCTTCATCATCTCAATCTTGTAAACTTATGAGCTCTAAAATTTTGGGTACTATTTTTTTCATGAAGTCATTGTCTTGAGCATGCATGTACTTATGTGCAAGTAAAGAGTTATATATGTTTACGGAATTTGGGAATCAAGAGTTATATATATGTGTGTGTGTGTATGTCACGTAAAGAGATAACTTATGAATTTTAAACATGGGCCTGCATGAAGTTCTTCTGTGAACTTTATAAATAGTTCTGAGGCAACCTTTTTTTCAAGGTCATACTTTGTTTAAGCTATTGATGGTTGTGTCACCCCAAATTTCAATACTATACTGTACGTGCAGATATATCAAGTCACAGGTATTTGAATAAAATTCTTAGTAAATATAACCCTGTACTTAGTTTATTGCATATGTAGTCTATGTGGTAATTATATGATAAAATGCTATCATCATATAAACCTAAGAGGTTTGTTTAGTTCACCTAATTAATTTCTTTTTGGTCTATAGTTAGTTTCATGTGACTATCATTATGACTGTTATTGTGACTACTACAATATGAAAGTGCATTGCTTGGCACTTGCTTACATTAGTTTTAAATTATTATTACTCAGGTATCTTAATATGTTGTTTGAGGTGTTTACTATTATTTTGCATTATGCCAGAATATACCGATTTTGATAGGTATGATTTTATTAAGTCATGTATTTTCCTTCATACTCCATAACTGTCTAATTTTTTTTTTAAATAGAATACTATATGATACACTATTGAAAGCTTTTGTCAAGTGAAGAGATTTAATCACCTTGTCTTCTTTATCTAGATGCTTTAGTACCTTAATGCAATACTCATAACATAAGTCACTGTGTTACTACATTTAACTACCATGTGCAGCTTGCATCAAATTTTCAATATCCTTGTTCACAATAAGTGAAATAAGTGAAGTTTTACAGGTATTTTAGTGTTAGGAATTTAGTTCTTTACTTGTTCTCCCAATATCCTTCAGCCTCCACCAACCTGTCTTGGTTTCACCTGAAAGATCAAAAAAATCATCCAACGTCTTAACTAATTTTCAAAATTATCCACATATATTCTCCATCTTACGCATCTTCTGGTTTATACAAATTTATCTTCATCTCATAACCTTATGCCCTTATGGAACCAACATGTTCCATCATTGCCATTATACTACACATCGTCTTTCACCTTAACTACTGCCTGCCCATGGAATGCTTTCGTACAGGATGTCATTCCATAAGAAATTTTTTAATGTGATTAAAAGATTACCTTAGATTTCTTATGTAGCAATATAGATATTTGTTGTATTTTGCTGTAGAATTTATTCCATTACTAGGTATTATGATTATTGTTATTGTTACGATGATGATATATTTTCCATTCATTTCTTTATGTTTTACTAATATCTTATTTTTACATTGTTTCAAGCTTTACAAAGGTTTATATATAAATAAATACTGTCCCTTTTAGTTTGTTTACTGTCATTATAGTATTGTTTCAGTACATATTTTCAATGTAATTATTTTTAGATTGGTAGTGTGAAATAGACCAATGACCTTGACCCTGTCACAAGTCACAATAAATAAGTAAATAAATAAAATAAATAACTGTGTAATTGAAGAGCGATATGAAACAAGAACATTCTTAATTAAAATGTAAATTGGAACTTGCACAGTAAAGCCAATCGCATAATTGATATTATTGTATGATTTAGTTGAACTACACACTTTTAATGCCTCTCTTACTTGTCATAATATACAGAACCGGTTTCGAGAACATTTCGTTATCATCAGCCAGGCTAAAATTCAACTGTTGGATAATTCGTTAAGCTGTGGGAATGTGCATTTGCTCTGGTGGGGATGTGATAAACTTGTAGTTTATGTTTTCATCTCCTGCAGTGACGAAGTCATTAGATGGTCTTTATATTTGTAGATTTTCTCCCAAGTTGCTAGTTCTGTAGGTTCTTGTACTGATTTTAATAATTTTGTATTATTCACTATGTCGTGGTTTCTGTCCAAAAATGATATGCCACTGCTGATTTCTATATTTGCTTGTACTTTATGTTCTTGAAATGTTCCTTTAACCATGTGCCTATGTTTCTCTTTGTTTTTCCAATGTACATTTTTTCATATTCTGCACAATTTATTTTGTGGAATTTCTCTTGTGCAATACTGTCATTAACATTGTCTATCAGTATGTTTTTAACATTAAATCTGTTAATAGGTGCCAACCTGATATTAAAATCTTTAAGAATATTCTGAAATTTTTTGTAGCCCATGGATGACATGTGAATTTTTGAAAAATTAGCTTATCTTTTCTTGCTGAAAGTGTTGTGATTTCTTTGATACGTTTATGTCTCTTGAATTTCCATACCTCTTTGTGTACAAGTTCTTTTTAAAACCATTTTTAGCCGCTGTTTCAATTTGTTTGTATTGATTAAAATACTCTTCTTTGCTAAGTAAGTGAAGCATTAAGAGTGTGGTCGGTCCGGGTGATGTTGTGGCAACCATACTTGCCTTCTAAACCCAAGGTTGCAGGTTCAAACCCGGCCAGGATCAATGGATTTTTTGGGCGTAAAAATTCTAAGTATGGCTTTCTTCGGAAGGGAAGTAAAGCCATGGGTCCCATGTTGTACATTGACGGCAAGAAAAAGAACCTCAAGCCTGAAAGAAGAAGCCTCTGAGCAAAATTTGTTGGCCATTTCACGCCCTGAATTGAATGGGTCGCTGATGACTTGAGATGTTAAAGAGTGTCCTTAAATAAAATGAATCAAATTAAGAGTGTGTAGTTTAATTAAATCACACAATAATATCAAGAACATTCTTTAGCCATCGTTTCGAGTAATGGCGGTTCAGTGAGCAACTGAAGATGGGAGAGATTCTCCTAAAACGTGTCTTACTTTTATGTAAGTGGAGTTAAGTGTAAAAAATGAATACTTAAGTTTAGGATATATTACTACTCCATTGTCAACAGTTTTTTAAGTATAATATTTAAGAATATTCTTGTTATTCACTCACACATTTATTTATGATATATGATGTTTTTTTTAAAAACATCACTATGATTATGTGATTTCCACTCCTAACAATGCACATGAAGTTCTCAGATCCAGGGTAAAAATAAAGCCATTGCTCTGAGTCTATAATTAACAAAAATGTAATAAGAAAAAAACCCCATTAAAATGCAGTAACCAGAAAAACTAATTAGAACTTGTACAGTTCTAATCATATAATCATATTAATATTACTGTATGACTGAGTCGAACTACACACTCTTATTGGCTTCACTTACTTGTTTAATGTAGAACACATTTTGCAGACCCTCATCCACATCCTCAGCTAACTGTACTACATTTAAACACATGGAGCCAATAAGAGTAATTCTCCTAAATCATACAATAATATAATTACATTATTAGGCAGTTTATCAACGATAAATGTCAAATTATGATGGATTTATAATTCTTAATTATTACATATGATTTTTAATTATTACAAAGGTAGCATGTATTACAATGCTGAGCCATAGTAAAATAATCTTCGTATAATGGGTAATTTAGCAAAATATTTTTTGAAGTAACTGTTCTTTAAATTATTATTTATGGTGAATCTACTTCTACTGATGCACTTCACTGATTTACAGCAGAAGCATTGCTCCATAATCAACCAACTTCAGAGTGAACAGAGTAGAAAACCAGAATATACTTCTCAGAAAGAATCACTGTTACAGCTCAGCTAGGAATACAACTTTTCAAAACTAGCTTTGTGCATTAGTTTGCATTTTATCAGTCTCAAATGAAAAGCTGCACATGGAAACGTGTCAGATCAAAAAAAATATACCACAGTTTATAAAAACTCTAAGAAAAGTTAAGTCACTAACTCCCTAAACACTTTAACATTAATGAAAGTTTAATTCTACTGCTCTGAAGGCTTAATAAATTTTATTACCTGAGTTAAGGTATGTTGTCCAGATAAACTTGGCAGAGTGATGGTCCCTGATGCATCCGCATGTAGTGTATGGGTAATGACACCTGGATTGGTGGTGGGATTACCACTTTCACCGAGATCATCTGTGAAAAAACAGGATGTTAATTTTATATATACTAGATATTTACTATGGTGTTGATTGTGCAGATCTTACATGGCATTATGATGTGACATTTTAAACATAATGAAATTTGTTACTAATTTGAAAAGCTGTCTTATATCCATGTCATTTTCATATTTTCTTTAACTTTAAAAATGATCTTTCAGAAGTTCATGTATGGGCAGAGACACATATAGATATATATCTCTGCAACTAAAGAAAACCATAAAACAATTCCAATTAAGTTAGCTGCTTTAAGGAAATGAGTTTGGCAACTCCCAAATGCGAGTCTTAGGACTATTCCACCGATTCCTCTTATTCATTTTTCTGAAATTTCATTATCATTATATATAATGACATTCAACACTATACATATATAGTGTTTAATGCCCATTTTAACTACAGAGGCATCTCAGGCTGTGGACACTGATTATATATGAGATAAAATGATAAACTGGGAAAGGATTTTTTTTAAAGGAAGTAAGTGTTCCAGGCCTAAGTTTAGGGTACCTTCCGGCATTTGCCATTTATGAGGAATGAGAAAAAGCTGGAAAAAATCTCATTCAGGAAGGACACCCCAGATCTCCTGCTCATGAGTCCACATCTAATTGACCTCGGCCACCCTTGGCAGTAATTTTGAAGTTGATTCTACTTTCACTAGCAGTAAATTGCTTCTTTAAGCAGTCGTATTTTTTCATTACCATTAACACTACATATACAATGACAGAGAAATGTATATTATTGTATACAATTAGGTGTGTACAAAAATATCAAGGTAAGTACTTAGATAAAGTATATGCTCATTCTCACACCACTAGGACATAGTGTAGTTATGAAATAGTTATTTATCATTTACAAGGAAATCTTGAATGGAGTGGAAGCATTGGTTAATAAAATGTGCCTTTAGGAAAAGTTTGAAACCTTTTTCTTGTTGTATTTTCTTTAAGTAGTTCAGATGTTATTATATGTCTTTATGTTAGAGTGCGATATGTTTCTTTGGTACAAGGAGGTATAATGCTTATGTACGAGGGTCATACTGAAAGTAATGAGCAACAATGTTTAAACCTCTTAATATTTATTTTTTAAGTAAACCAAGTACATCACCGTAATTTACAGACTTTTCTCTCAATTTTCAACACAGTTTCCATTTCTTTGCACACATTTTCCCCATCATTCTGCAAGTCTGAAAATACCCTTATGATAGATCTTTGTTACAGCTGCAAGGCTGGCCAAGGTCGTTAAGGTGCGGACTCGTGGGCGGGAGGTCTAGGGTTCGAATTCCATCAGGACCATCCTCCCTGACTGAGGTTTTTTTTCCAGGTTTACCAGTCCTCATAAATGGCAAATGCTGGGGAGGTACCCTAAAATTAGGCCTGGAACGTTTCCTTCCTTTAAAAAAAAAATCCTTTCCCAATATATCATTTCATTTCATGTATCATCAGTGTTACCACCTGTAGTGCCTCAGTAGTAAAAACAAATGTTAAACACAAATAAAAAAAAATCTACATGAAGACACTGATGCACTGCTTTCTGAATATCCTCCACCAACACTACCTTGCATCTGTTCCTTAACAGAACCAAAAATATGCTAGTTGGAGGGTGCCAAATCGGGATTGTAGGGTAGGGAGGATATGGAAGAGTTTCCCACCCAAATGATCCATCTGCACTGTTACACAGGTAATATGAGGATACGCATTATTCTGTTGCAGGATGATCTTCTTTCCAGGGCGCTTATTGCAAAATGCAAGATGGAGCTTCCAAAGTGTCTGGATATAGTTTGTTCAGAAAATCAACCATATTGCAGCCCTGTGCATCCCAGAAGACACTACCCATAACCTTCCTAGCAGCTCGCACTTTCTTCACTTTCTTCTTCGATGGTGGATCCAAATGGTGCCATCCCACATTCTGGTGTTTTGTTTCAGGCTCGTAATGATGGAATCATCATGAATTCATCACCTGTCACAATACTTGTCAAAAAATTATCCCCTTCCTTTTGAAACCTCTGAAGATGGTTTTGGCTGATTGTTATTCTCTGAAGTTTTTCGTCTTCGATCAATAGACATGGGACCCAACAGGCACAAACTTTTCGATAACCTAAGCCTTCTATCATTTCTAGCACTGCACTATGTCCTACTGCAAGTTTTGCACCAATTTCATCCACAGTGATCTTCTCTAATGAGCTCAGCAACTCTTTCCTTGTTGCATTTTTTGGAGGCAGTTCGCATGCAACTGCTACAAGGCTCATCTTGGATACTCATTTTCCCATCTTCTAACACTGCTAGCACCCATGCAGACATCCCCATAGGCACATTGAAATCTGAGGTGAATTTCAGCAGCAGCTTTTTCCTTTTTAACAAGGAATTCAATAACAATATGCTGTCGAAATGAAACAATGATGTCCACCATTTTGGAAATACTGCCTGTGGGTCGGTTTAGGAAACAAGGTGCCGTCCTAATGCAAAAGACCACGGGGCACACAGACCTCTGTGATGTAGTGCGTGCGCTATGCCCCCTGGACCCAGGGCCTGGTAGAACCCGAATCCACAATCCACATGTGGTTATGCGATAGAAGCTAATGATATCACAATATGGCAACATGTGGTGTAAAGTCTGCAGATTATGATCCTGTAGTCCTTATTTTGACATTGTATTGTAATGAAGAACTGGTTTCTTCTTAATGAAAGTGGAATCTGTATTATTGATGGTTTTACAGATAAACCTTGTTATTTTGATTATATAGATACAAGAAAGAGGAAGAATGCCTAATTTTTTAAAAAGTAGTTTACATGTTACTCTTGGACTTGCTCTTATCATGCAGTTTTCAAAGTGAAGTCTTCTAAGTGATATGTGCTATAAATAGAGAGCAGTAATTAAATATTTTTCAGAAGAAAATGAAGCTATCATCAATATTCAGAGGCATTTAAGAAAAGTTTTGGAGAGATGACGGTGGATAAAAGTATTGTCAGTTCTTGGGGACAAAGACTGTCAATAATAGAAGAAAATGAAGAAAATCTCACTGATCATCCATGCTCCAAATTGCTGCATATTGTAATGATGAAATGTGCAAATATCCTTATTCAGGGTGATTGCCAAATATCAATCAAAAAGCTCACTATTCAACTTGATATTTTTGTTGGCAGCATCAATACAATTATCTAGCGATTAGATTATTCAAAGATTTTTGCTAAGTGTGTGCCTTAAAGGTTAACTATAAATCATAAGAAATACAAAGCAATTTGCTCATTATGAGGGCAAAAGTACCATTTTTTCATTCAGCATTGTATGGGGGGATGAAACACAGATTTATCACTTCATCTGATACCAAAAACAATCCATGGAGTGCCATTGCCAAACTTCTCCTCATAAGAAGAGGTTCAAGACAATATTCTCTGCTGCCAGTAAGATCATAGCAATGTCTTCTGGGACTATAAAGATTTTGACTGATGTACTGGCTCATGGTAAAATAAGTTCAGTTCAAGTTATATGTCAAAGTTTTTTGGAGCAGTACTGATGCACCTGTCCTTACAAAGTTCTTCTTCATGACAATGTGAAGCTACAAATAAACCTATGCAGCTGAGAAGAGATCATTGAAGTTTAATGAACTGTCTTTTCCCTTCTGATGTCTCTCTTTTAGGTTCTTTAAAAGATGCAATCCAAAGGAAGAAATTTGATGATGATGAAAAATTCAGTCAGACTACATGAATGAATGAATGAATGAATGAATGAATGGAATTTATTTCTTCCAATTTCCATGCAGATATAATATTTTTAACATATACATAGAACCAATTTCATGCATTTTCACAAACAAGTAAACATGTTAAAATGAAAATAAACAATTTACATTTCCATTTTCTAAATACATGTAAACTTACTACAGTTAAAACATTTAAATTTCCCACTTAATTACCCTCAATTTATGGAGTTGCATTCCTTTCATACTCCATTACAATAAACACCAGGTTGAGTATGTAAAGGGGATATATATGTTCACTCCTAAATAGTGTGCTTGTCAACATTGTTGTTCCTATTTGTCTTGCCCACCTTACGCAACCATTTTTGTTTTACTTTTCTGATGTATTTTCCAAGTTTCTTTATATTTTAGTCTGATTTTAGATTTAAACTTCTGCCTCTTATTTCATTGGGGATGATGCCAGATCTGCTCTTTGCAGATGATCTGGTAACAGTTTTTTTAATGAGGGGGAAAGATTTTAGATATCCAAGTTTTCTTCCCTTAGTTTCTCTTTGTGCTACCAAACAATGTTCGATGATATTCTCATCTTCTAGTCTCCCTATTCTATACCAACATTTCAGTAATCTTTCTATTAGCTTTTATAGCCCATCTTCCAAGTTCCATTAGAGTAATCTAGTTAGGTGAAGATCTAGGTAAGTCTAGGACAATTTACAAAATTGTCTATACACACCGCCACGGGTGGCCGAGGTCGTTAAGGCACGGACTCGTGAGCGGGAGGTCTGCGGTTCGAATCCCGCCAGGACCGTCCTCCCTGACTGGGGTTTTTTCCAGGTTTTCCTCAGTCTTCATAACTGGCAAATGCCGGGGAGGTACCTAAACTTAGGCCTGGAACGCTTCCTTCCTTAAAAAAAAAAAAAAAATATCCTTTCCCAATTTATCATCTCATCTCATGTATCATCAGTGTCCACCGCCTGTGGTGCCTCAGTAGTGAAAACGGGCGTTAAACACTACTCAAAAAAAAAAAAAAAAAAAAAAAAAAAAAAAAAAAATTGTCTATTTATCACGTTTGTTGTTTTCCATCCTTCATCTGGTTCCCAAATTTTTATTCCATGTGGCATTCTGCTCACTACTATTGAACCATATACTCTCTCTTAATCATTTTACTTGCATATTAGGTATTTTATTTACACAAGATCTGATTATACCCGTAGCCATTTTTCCCTATGCTAATGATTTTCTTTTTTGATGGCTCCATTTCCATTACTAGACAGTATAACCTCCAGGTAATCAAATTTCTTGACAACTTCAATTTCTGTCCTTCCCACCACCATTTCTCCTGTTTCTTTAATTTGAAACCTTTTTTCATCACCATAATCTTAGATTTAGTTTTGTTTATCTTGAGACTCCATTTTCTACAAAATGTACCTATACAGCTTCTAGTGATCATTTTAATCCTACACTTGTTAAAGAACCTGTTACCAGTCTATTCTGTAAAGGAACAAATATATCTGGAAATGCTTTGGAACTGGTTGACACAAACTGGAAATGGTTTTAGGATCAGGTATAGCAAGATGGCGCACCAAATCATCTTGTGCTAATTATCCATGACTTTCTAAACAGCAACTTTCCAAGAAGGTGATTGGCATAGATTTCAACATCATCATCACATACCAGTCTGCAGATTCACCCTCCCTGACAAGAGCTTATTCCATGTTTTCCTCAGTTCCCATAAATGACAAATTTCGGGAAAGTACCCTAAACTTGGCTTGCATTCATGGCCTTTGTGAAATCCTAACTTGACATCATTATATCAATGGTCTGCAGTAATACATCAGATTGCTACCAAACTATTAGCTATGAGATCCACTTTTGCAACCATAATTATATCGTGCGAAATGCTATAATGCCTGGAGATAATACAAATTTGTAGTGACAATGATATAACTTAAATAGATCCATTAAGCCAATAAGTATAATAAGAATGTAAAGGTGGAATGACTTATGCCTATATATATAACGTACTTGTCTAGCTTCCTGCCATTTAAGAACTCAACAAGTTCGAAATATAGCAATTTCAAGTGTGACTTTATCTAAGGGTTTATCCTATTCAACTTTATTATTACTGTTAATTTGTTACATTGTTAATAGTGTTACTTTATTTTTATTTTTCTCATATATATATAATAAAAATTTGGTAGCAATTTGAAGCAATACTACAGACCATCGATATTATGATGTCAAGTAAGGACTTCACAAACGCCATGGAAGTGTATTTTTTCTTTAATATAATTAATGCCTGTTTTTACTGCTGAGGCATTACAGACAATTAATTCCAGGCCTAAGTTTAAGGTACTTCCCCAAAATTTGCCATTTATAAGACCTGAGGAAAACATGGAAAAAACTCTGTCAGGGAGGATGAATCTGACAGGCTGGTAGTGATGATGATGTTGATGATTAAATTTATTTGAACTTTACTACAAATTATTTTAAATGAATGACATCACTATTGTGAAGTGAGTTTCCATCAGTATAACCAATTGATCTAGCTGTTCTAGTTTTGAGAATTTGCTGAGGAGGGCAGGGATGTGTTTGAGAAAGAGAGAGAGTTATAGTTATAAAATGGTTTGTCTATAAAATACAGCCTTGTTAGCTCTTTATTCACTAACTAGGCTGCAGAGAATCCTATTCTCATCACCAATACCCTTCAAGGGAAGATGCGCTGACTAGTAATTACATCACTTTTTCAAGCTGGCTCATGGTAAAGTTTGAATAAATTTGATCAACCAGTATAATTTTCATATCAACTACCTACACTGCTGACCATTAAAATTGCAAACATAGCGTGTGTGGAGTGTCATGTAGAAATGAATGCCTGTCTTCTTATTTGGTTGTTTGACGGGGTTGTTGGGATTTTTCATATCTCTGTGTTCACCCTACCTTGTTGATCCACTGATATTAAATTCATTTTGCTGTGGGTGCACTTCATCCAACACAGCACTAATTTCTTGGAATGAAATCCTGCACTCTTGATATACCACAGTTCACCTGTGATCAAATTCAGATACCTGCTGGTATTGCTGTCTTATTTGACAAGTCATACTTCTTCCTTCTTAGAAAATGTGAGGTCAGTTTAACACATTTCTCATGGGTGCTGCAATTTTAATGGCCATTTGTGTATTATATAGCATATTGTTAAATTCACTAGTCAGCCAAGATATAAGTAACTATACTGTTTATTTTTGAAAAGTTTATTAGTCTCAAATGTAACAGCTATAATTATGATTGGCTTACTTGAAGCAAGAGTGTGAACTAAAGTGCTCTGGGCAAAAGCAGATTCTTCTTGATCCTGCTGCTCAGAGCTTGTTGCTACCTGGAATGGCTGGTCTGAAAATGCATGAGTAAAATCTGGTCCCAGACCCTCTGGGGGAAAAGCTGCACTTTCTGTAACCACAGCTGGTGTTGCTATGCTGTTATTCTCCTTGGCAGCCTGTTGGGCAACCTGTATTAGATAAAATAAGCTTAAAAAGAAAAGAACTGGCAGAGGAAAATTTAGAGTATTTTTACTATGTGATACCACAGCAATTACAGTAAAATCTGGATAAGAAGACTCTGCACACTTTTTTCCATATAAGGAGCTTTATTATAAAATCCTGAAATAAAATCCATAATGCATATATTTCTCAGATATGCAGAGTCTATTAAATTTTTTCACCTAGGAAGGATAATATACTTTTCAAATATTTATTTTCTTCAAATAGAAAACTCTTTAAGTTGCTGTAATATAGAAATATTTGCTATGATACAAATATGCAATTAAACTGTTTTTAAAAAACTAAATGTTAAACAAATTCACAGGTGGTTATGAGATAGAAAGAATTCATGAGGGCTAAGAAGAATACGTGCAAGATGTGTCAGATAATGCACTGGGATTTTTTTCAATGATAAATTTCAACAGATGAAATGCTGCTTTTCTTTTAGTGCAAACTGTTGCACAAAATATGAAAAATATTTTAGACAGTGAAACATGAGAAGGAAACTAGCTAGTTCCATATTAAAATAAGGCTTTAAAATGTCTATTCATATTTTGGTCATGTACTTACAGCATTTTTGATTTAAATTAAATTTGTCATCTAGCACTCTTCATGCTTCACTAACCTTAAAAATATTCGGTACCAGTTTCAAAGGTACGTTATCTCCATCTTCGGCCGTGGATGACTGGTCGTCCACAGCAGAAGATGGAGATAACGTATCTTTGAAACTGGTACCGAATATTTTTAAGGTTAGTGAAGCATGAAGAGTGTTAGACGACAGATTTAATTCATGTGGTGAGCTTCACTGTGTTAGTTCCACATGAAATTTTTTTTTAAAGTTTTTACAATTTTTAAAAAATTTTAATAAGCATTCTTGATGTTTTTGAAACTATTCCTAAAAGGAATAGAATTGTTTTTCTATGGCACTAACAAAAACATTAAAGCCGTCTACCTTTTTACAGAAGTTCACCAATAGTCAGCAAGTTCCTCTATACCCTCTAAGTACAAGACCTGGAAAGAAAGTAGTGGCAACATTCTCACCATGTTGGTAAAGAACATGTGAGAGCATTGCTATTTCAGCACATAGCTGAGGAGGAAGGTCATAACTGTTTAATATACTCAGCATCTCTAATGTACTGCATGTAAACAGATGAATATGAAGGTGCCAAGAAATGATATAAATTTGAATGGTCTTCGAATGATATTTTCTAAAATAAGAGTAGTGTTCATTGATTAAGATTGAGGTGGCACATGATGGGAATGTGAGGAAATGTCATGCAAGCCTCTGAGAAGCTTATAGCAATGAAATCTTGTCACATCAAATGGTGGCCATTGGGTATCGCCTTTTGACAAGGACTGATAGCATAGAAGGATGTCCTGTCCTAGAAAAGCATTATATTTATTTGATTCAATCACTGCTGGAGGTGGATTGACAATGGATAGCAAGGGAGTTAATTGCAGAAGAAGGAATAAGCCACACCACAGTGCTGCAGCAGTGTGCTCCTGTTCAGATATCAACAAAATGACTTAGCAATGGGTGTTCAGTATCTTCTAGTGGACATTTAACTGTGTATAAGCTACTTGTATAAATAGACAGTCAGTGTCATTATTTTTAATTTTTTAAAAGTATGTCTGCAGGTGTCCCTGTTTGTTTTTATATCTAATGGTCCTTTTTTTTTTTTGTAAAAATGAATATTTTAAGTTTGTGAAGTTAGCATTCCATAATTTGAATTCATGTTTGTGAGACTGTATGCATAAGAAATACAATATTTTAGCTGTAGCTTTTAGAAACACTTTTCTTAAACATCTTAAGATAAAGACTGGGTAATTTTGGCAGCTAATATTTCACTAAGTTCGATCCATGAGAATTTGCTGTCTTCTACTGTTACATCTAATAATTTTACCACATTAGATACACTAATGCTGGTATAGTTTATACCAAGTTGCAATAGATAGTTTGAACTGTCCAAAATTAATAAGTTGACATTTGGAAGGATTAACATATACGTTTAAGTAGTTTGAATAGCGGGAATTTTCACAGTTAAATGTAGTGTAATATAACAAATTATTGAGGAAATCACCCAATTCACTAATTTTGTTCCACTTACTTGGACATGTTTCAAAGGCTGTTGCCTTAATCTTCAGCATGGTTCCACTATCTGCTTCCCAGTGTGGTATTAAGATGTCCCTGTGGATTTTACGAACTTAGTAATGAGGCTACTATTGTTTGGGAGATCAAAATTAACCAAAATTTCCTTCATTTAAGAACTTTCGAAAAATAAGACATTTTTAAAAAATTCTGTTGGAACTCACACAGTGAAGCTTGTTAAATGTATATGTAAATTAAATTTTTAATTTACAAAATTTCTTTGTTTTTGTTTATGAATATATTTTCCCACACTGTAAATTCTATGGATTTTTGAAGAGCTTTTAAGGGTTTTGGTTCCTTTTGGAATTTGTGGTTCTTTTTTCAGAAATGGTCTGCTATTGCTGATTTTTCTTTGTATTTATATTTTACATATCTCATGTGTTCCTTAAACCATAGGGTAATATTTCTTTTTTTTTTTTGCTTACGTAATTCATATTGCAAGTCTTCTGTGTTGGTTTTTAGGAGGTTTTTTTAAACTCATTTATTTAATGGAGACAAAATGTTATGTCCTTCTTAAGAAGAAGAAGAAGAAGAAGAAGAAGAAGAAGAAGAAGAAGAAGAAGAAGAAGAAGAAGAAGAAGAAGGAGGAGGAGGAGGAGGAGGAGGAGGAGGAGGAGGAGGAGGAGGAGGAGGAGGAGGAGGTGGTAACTGTGCAAATCTTATGCATGTGTGCATATTCTCCTCATTTGCAAAATCAACTTAAAAAACTTATCCTCCTTTCCACTACTAAGGGCTAAATTGACTCAAAGTAGTAGCTGCCATTTACATCTAACCACGACTATATTTTTTGAATTCCCCTTCATTCATCTACAGAGAAAAATTAGACCTCTAGCTCTTTAGCAATAATTACTTCTTACTATTTACTTCAAAAACTGCAAAATTTTGTTTTGGTTACTCATAAAAATATTTGGTCTCAGAGCCTTTTTTTTTATTTATTTATTTATAGACGCTCTTTAATATCTCAGGTCATCAGTGTCCCATTTAACTCAGGGCTTGAAACGGCCAACAAATTTTGCTCAGAGGCCTCTCTTTCAGGCTTGAGGTTCTTTTTCATGCCATAAATGTATCACACGGGACCCACAGCTTTACTTCCCTTCTGAAGGAAGCCATACTTAGGATTTTTATGCCCAAAAAAATCCATCGATCCTGGCCAGGTTCGAACCCGTGATCTTGGGTATAGGAGGCAAGTATAGTAACCACTACACCACCAGGACTGACTCTCAGAGTCTGTAGTTAAAACATTATATAAAACTACTTGTGTTACATATTACATTAGACAGTATCTTCTTTCTAATAATATAAATGTAAATAAAAATAATTTAACTGTGTTTCTCTCTCTCTCTCACACTCACACACACACATGATTGAAATGTTCAAAGCTATAAAAGATGACCTTGGAGTAAATAAGTATCATAAAAGAAACTTTTTTTGAAATTTCTGCATGTGACCAAGTGCTTGATATATAACTATTTGGAATAGGATAAATTTCTGATATGAAGCTTCAGGTTTTTAAAACTAATTCAGTAAAATAAAGTATTTATATTCACTCACCTGAAGAGCCAATTCATGTTTGTGCGTTTTCATGTGCTTGCGACAGTTGACTGATGTTTTAAAAGTTTTGTGACAGTAAGGGCACATGAAAGGTCTTATATCACTATGAGTGCCCATGTGGCGTTTCAGGCTCCCATTGGTAGAAAATAAGTTACTGCACTCCGGGCACTTGTATGATTTTACTCCTTCATGGGTTCGCATATGTGCTTTCAGAACACCATTTGATATAAACCGCCTGTGCAACAAAACATAACATCTCTTTTCAAATAATCCATATCTTAAAAATTTGAAATTATAAATTTGTGTTCTAATTATTTTTGATTACTTAAATAGAATTAAAAAGTTTAAATTTGGTAAAGAGTTTGTTTCTGATGACCATACAAAAACTAACTCTTTATCAAATTTAATTTATTACTTCATCATCAATGATTTCAGAATTATAATTTCATATAAAATACTTTGCTTGTCTAAATTTTCAAGAAGCTTCCTGTTACAATATGCCCAATATATATTTAAGCCTTTATAGAATTCCTTTAATCTACTCCATCATCCGCGCATTTGTATCACTCATTTAAGAAATATTGTAAAAACATAAACAAATTCCATTTCATTTATTCTGATGCAACTTTTTGAAATTCATTTCTTTAATAATATTTTCAAATTTTAGTTGTGGTCTGCTGAATTCACAGCTGTCCAACTGAATTCACAACACACTGCACAACAGGTGATTTTGTAATATAGTGCACTCCTGATAATTTGCAGTAATTAATGCATAAATTTCCATAGATTATCAAAATTTGTGAATTATCTGCAAAAGTTAGTTCCTTTCACATAAAGTTGGTAAAAAGTACGTTAGCAGATTGGACATAAAGTATACTTAAAAATGAATATATATGAAATACTGCAATACAATTTAAGATATATTCTTGCAGTGATAAGGGTTTCAAAAATAATGAACATATCACGTAATTAAGATCAATTACATGATTGAGTCAAACTACACATTCTTATTGCTCCACTTACTTGTTTATAATACAGAGTACTAGTTCATGAATTGGGAATGTGTATTCTGCTCTGCTGGAGGTATGATAAGCCTAAAGTTTATGATTTCATTATAGATTTACAATGGGAGAAAATCTACATTTACAAATACAGATACAGTTTAATGAACTTTGACAATTTTGGGGATTAAAACATAAACTTTAAGTTCATCAGACCTCCACCAGAGCAGAATACAGATTCTCAAAACATATCAAATTATCCAGCAATGGTCGATGGGTAGCTGATGATGCAAACAAAGGGTTCAAGAAACTAGTACTACATATTATAAACAAGTAAATATAGCAATAAGAGTGTGTAGTTTGACTCTGTCATATGATTGATCTTAATTATATGATAACTTCACTATAGATGTTCCAATTATCATTTCTAGTTAAACATATCATGTTTATTCAACATTCTATTTTGTATTGGTAACACTGTTTTCTTTTTGTTTGTTAAGAGAGAGAGAGAGAGAGAGAGAGAGAGAGAGAGAGAGATTAATGTAAACAAAGTAAAACCTTTTTACTTAAAATGTAAATTGGAACTTGCTATTAATTGATATCATTGTATGATTCAGTTGAGCTACACACTCTTAAAGCTTCACTTACTTTTCATAAATGTATGGAGCCGGTTTCGAGAACATTTTGTTCCCATCTTCATCCAGGCTAAAGTTCAACTTTAACTTAAACTGAGTTGAACTGAACTGAACTGAATCATACAATGATATCAATTAAAGTAAAACCTTCTTAATCATATAACTCTTTGTTTATCAGATTAATAAAATGTTTCTGTGCAAAACTCTGTACATTTAAAACTAAAAACCTGTTTATGTACTTACCTGGTTGAAATTTGTTTACTTTGACAGCAAAGAACAATTGCATTGTTCCATTTTATTGTTGCATCCTTATATACAATTCACAATTTGCTGAGGGTGTAGCAACTGCTGGAATCAGTGGCATTAAAATTCAAGCACTAAGAAGAAACTGCCCAGAAACTCTGGGTATAAAATATTTAAATATGGCTGCTAGAATTTAAATCAGGTCATTTGGATGGAAGGTTAGTAATCTGACTATTAATCCATGACTTCATACTAATTCAATTACCAATTTACCAACAGATGGACACTGCAACTGTCCTTTGCTTGAAAGTGAAGAACTTTAGCATTAATCACACAAATAAAATGGCATTTGATACTGTATTTATATTACCATCACATTAATATAAATTTAATTGGTGGAGGTCCAAACCAATTGCTACAATTACCTCTCACAAAGTGTACATTTATAAGGTCGCTCTCCTGTGTGCATACGAATGTGCTGCTTCAGATGACTGGATTTGCGAAATGCTCCATTGCAAACAGTACATTTGTAAGGTCGGTCTGCACTAACAGAGTCTCCTGGTAGAAAAACACTTGTACTGCGTGACACAGTCTGAACTAGGCCTGCAACAACAAGATTTCTGAAGTCTTCATTTCAGGCATTTTCACAAAATAGTCTATTTAAACACTTTTATTAATAATTTATGCAATTTTCCTCTTAAATATTGCACTTACGAAGCTGTTGACGATGGAGTGGAAATATAACCTAAACTTAGGTATTCATTTTTTGCACTAAACTCCATTCACTTACACAAAAGTAAGATGCGTTTCAGGAGAATCTCTCCCATCTTCAGTTGCTCACTGAACTGCCATTACTCGAAACTATGGTTAGACAAACGGATGTTCCTGTGGTGGCCTCTGTTGGTTGAAGTAGGAAGTTGCTGAGCTCATCCATAGGAGGAAACTCGAAATTCATTAGGTTTTCTCTATTTTTTAATATGAAAATTTTTTCCCAAGTGGATAACTCCAATGTGTTGTGAAGATGTTTCAGCAGTTTAATTCCTGGTTTTATTTCATTTTTAATCAATTGTTTCAATAAAGACACAGTGATAAAAATTATCAATAAATCTAAAGACAAAAAGGGATAAGGGAAGTTTCCACACTGGAAAACACAAAAGAAGAATACAATTCAAAAGTTTCACCTACCATCCAATTTACCACAACAAATTCAAGAAAATCTTCAGAGAACATGGGATAATGTTAGCCCCAAAGAACAGATGCAACATCAAGAATTTATTGAGTTGCACAGTAAAAGACTCCATACCAACAGAACAGAAATCAGGAATTTACGAAATAAAATGTGCAGATTGTGAACAGAGGAAAAAAAAAAAAAAAGGAAATTCGGAGGAAAGAACATTTTAGGAATATTCGGTTTAAGCAGGTGGATAAATCAGCCGTAGCAGCTCACTTTTGGACCAAAAACCATGAAATAAAATGGGATATTAAACTGCTGAAACATCTTCACAACCCACTGGAGTTATCCACTTGGGAAAAAATTTTCATATTAAAAAATAGAGAAAACCTAATGAATTTCGAGTTTCCTCCTATGGATGAGCTCAACAACTTCCTACTTCAACCAACAGAGGCCACCACAGGAACATTCGTTTGTCCAGCCATAGTTTCGAGTAATGGCGGTTCAATAAGCAACTGAAGATGGGAGAGATTCTCCCGAAACGCGTCTTACTTTTGTGTAAGTGAATGGAGTTTAGGGTAAAAATTGAATACTTAAGTTTAAATTTTCCTCTTATTAATTTAGTTTAATGTTGGTGTGATTTTTCAAAATATTGTTGTTAACTAATGCTTGGTATTTGGCAATCATTAACTCTCTTACTCTCCAATATTTTTCCATGCAGTAGATTTAGAAGAAAAGAGCTGGACACTACTGCAGATAATACTAATCAATATCTTCTTAAAGATTACACAAATGGCAAACTGGTGCAGCAAAAATTACATTTCTTGTTCAGATGTTTTGATTAGCAGTCATGGCCTGTGATTAATTGAACAAGTGCAATTGCATTCTTTGGTGGATAATCAGAAATTAAAGATTGTTGTTTATTTTGAAACTTCTTTTATTTTTTGAAAAGTTATGAAAATGATTCAAATTATACTGGAATTAGAGCTGTTCAATTTTCTACCTGTGAAGAATGATATATTTGATGTAGAATTTTTAAAATATATATTTCCCTTTTTAGCAAGATGATTAGTAGCTTCATTACCAGTAATCCAGAATGTGATGGCAACAATAACAATATCAAACCAATTCAGAACTGCAAAATTAGGATTATTTTCCAAATATTAAATGAATAACTCATATTAACTCATATTGCCACTCCATTGTCAACAGCTTCGTAAGTACAACTCATATTAAAATTACTCAATCATTAGTGACTAAAGACAGTAATTTCTATAATGTACTATTAATGGAAACATTACTGGGGTAGCTCAGGTAATATTGCTTAAGACTTGCACTTTGGAGATCCAGGGTTCAATTTTCATTGTGCCTGCCATCCTGACTTTTGAGTTTTTTTTGTGGTTCCCCTTGGTCACATAGGTGAATGCTTGGAGGGATATTTACACTACAAATTTTACACTCTCTCATTTCATATCATTTCATTCCATTGGTTCTGTTACAGGGTCAAAAGTGCTATGATGAGTGGTCTGGAAAGGTTTCTGGCCTGGCATCTGGAATGGAAGTAAATCTTCTGAGTGGCTTGTGCAATGACTCCATCAGTATTAGGGTGTTCTATTTGGAAACATAATATATATCTCATCTATGTTCGTGCAGCCACTGCCTAACCTGTGTCTCCCTCATCTCATCCCTTCCTCATGCAGGCGCCCCTGTTGCAGGCGTTAACACAAAGGGCAAGCTGTGAGCAAGGCTCAAGTATACCAAAAGCATCTTCCTCTGCTTCGGAGTGATCGACTGAACTAATCGATTATCCATCCACTCAATGTAAGCATTAGATATATGAGTCAGGATAGTATTTAGTTTTCATGAGTTATTTATTTACTTAACTTGAGTTTGGGGATTAAATAAGCAAATAGTAACGTGTGCATAGAATCTTCAATCAAGTGACAAGTATACAACTTCATTGGGACACTCAAGGAGTTCCGGATTCAAGTAAAACTGTGCATATTAATGTGTAAATATATATGATTTATGGTGGCTTAAAATTCTAACTGTAAATCCATGCAAAATCCATCAGCTGTTACTTGTGTTGTGAGTTGAAAGGAATACTTGGCCTATAACTGAAAGTTGTGCAATGAAGCTGGGGCTAGAACATTACTATGCAATGATTTATTATGATTTTAAAAGTGGCTTAAACCAGCAGTAGTGCCTTGTAAGACACACATAGGCTTTAAGGGACCTTGCTTCTTTATGTACAATGATCTTCAGTTGGTTTGTCGCATTTGAGAACCGCCACGGACGGCTGAGGTCATTATGGCCCAGGCTCATGAGAGGGAGGTATGGGGTTTGAATTCCTTCCTCCCTGACTGAGGTTTATTCCAGGTTTCCCTTAGTCCTCATAAATGGCAAATGCCGTGGAGGTACCTTAAACTTAGGCCTGGAATGTTTCCTTCCTTAAAAAAAATCCTTTCCCAATATATCATTACATGAGCATGTATCATCAGTGTCCACTACCTGTGGTACCTCAGTAGTAAAAATGGGCATTAAAAACCATAAAAAAAAAGAAAGAAAAAAAGAAAAAGAGGAGTTGCCAAACATCCTTTAAAGAATTAGAAAGAGGCAGAAGACCTTTTGTAGAAAACATTATACCATGGAGATGATGTTACAAGACCCCAGAGTGACTGATAATGATTTAGATGCATTTCTTAATATGAATCGGAAGACTAAAAAATTACATAATTATTTAAACATTAGGAAATTTCCTTCTCATTGGAAGCCCTACAACTTCAGCGAAGGGCAGAAAGTCACTAAAAGGAATGGTACTGCAAAACATTCAAAAGATACGATGACAGGATCTCTTGCCATGTTTCTAAAATCATAACAGGTGATGAAACATAAACCTATCAATAACACCTCCCAAAAAGTCAAGAGAACAAGGACTGTGGGGAACAAAACATTAGTGACATTCTTCTTCATTAGCTATTATACAGCAACAATTCCCCTTGAAGATCTAAGGACAGTTAATGAACAGTGGTACAGTAGTTGTCTTCTAAAGATTTTTTAAAAATTGCGTGGAAAATGGCTTAGAAAATGATAACAGACATTAGATTGCACTATAATAATGTCTCTGCCAATGTCACACTTAACTTCTTGGAGATTACCCCTGTGAAGCTTGCCATTGTCTCTTTTTTCAGTCCTGACCTGGTACCCTATTCTGTTTTTGGTAAATAACTGATTGCAAGAGAAGCAATTTTTAAACTCGTAAGATGCTGTAGCAGATATGAAAAGGAGTTTAGTATGAATGAAGACAATGAATAGTGTCACTGCTTCCAATCTTGGCTCCAAGATTACCTAATATATAGAGACCAAGGAGGAATGCTTTGACAAGATGTAGTGGAAAGTTTTCAATAATCATTAATATGTGGTCGATATACAAATACTTTCTGAATGTCCCTCATGACTTTCAAACTGAAACAAACTTATATAAATTTGAATAGTTTGGGATTTTCACAGTGAAATATAGTATCATATAATTATTTATTTATGAAACAAACTTACTTATAAAAATAAAAAAAGATCAAAGGAAATAATAATAATAATAATAATAATAATAATAATAATATTTGTGATTATAATCTCTTATACTATAATAAATACCAGAATAAAATAATCTATGCTAACTATATGGGTATATAAAGTATAAGCTGAAATATAAATAAGTGTAATCATATTCTCCAAAGGAAAAAATGAAAAGTGATGCACTTAAAATGTAAGACATTTCATCTTTGGAGAATCAAGTGGATGCTTAACTTTTATTAGGTATGAAAGTAATTATGTAAAATTTACTACATTCTACTCGGTCTTTTACAGTTTTGTTGCCTGTTTCAAAGCAGTTGGTATGTTGACGTCAGAGGGTAACACCCAGCAAAGGAATGTAATATCTCAACAAATGATTCAAGTTCTTGGAATTACAGCTAAAAGTACAATGAAAATAAATGATAAAATAATTTATCCATCCTTAACATTCTTTATTGAGGAAGCATGGTTCCATTTACATCACCATGTTTTGATGCAAAATAACAGGTATTGGAATAAAGGAAAACCTAGTTTTACACTCTTACATTAGAGAATCAATATATGGTGCACAGTATATGCATACAGAGGAATAGGGCCTATCTTTTTTGAGAATACCATAAATGCATAAAGATACCAGTATGTGATTTTTATTTATGAGGGAAGTTGAAAAATAAGGTTTATAAAACAAGCACCTATACATTAGAAGAACTAGAAAAAAAATAGGCAAGAAGCTGACTCAATTTCAGAAGATGAATTGACACAGGTGAATGACACTTTTCTAAAAAGATGCCGGTAGATCACGTTCTTGAGGGAAGAAACAATGGATAATTTTTTGCAGAATAAGAATTTAACAATGAATATGGACTGACCAATATGGAGCAGCAAAGAATATAGTAAATATTGCTTGAAATATTTTGTACTTCCAGTATATCTACTGCACTACTTTATTTATTAGTTATACAAAATAACATGTTCTTTCTCTTCTACCAATCAAGAATTGGGTTCAAGACCTATTTTGAGGTTAAACTTTGTGCTGGTCTGTCCATCTCATTCTGCATATTAGCAGATAACCATGTAGTGTACTGATATAACCAGAATATACCTAAGTAACAAAAAGTCTGCTTTGCATAATCTCACAGCAACTTGCTTGCACTGTGCTTCTAGTGTATGATAAATCTTGGAAATTTGCCATGTATCTTTTATTATGCAGTAAACTTAAGAAATAAAACAATAAAAACATGTAACAGTGGTGTCAAATATTAACATTTTTAAAAAAAATTGAGTTGAAATTGTAACATACACACCACTAAAATTCAATAAAATGGAAGACTAGTTTTGGGAGCCATTGCTCCTATCATCAGTTCCTAGTCAACTAAAAAATAATAATAATAATAATAAAAAAAAAAAATATAAAAAAAAAACTATATCAGACATACCATTATTTGTGATTAAAATAGGCTCTTGAAGTGGGACATCTGGAAGATGAGGAATGTCGCTCTTCTGTCTTGCCTGCTTCCTTCTTGCTGCTCTTTCCTCAGCACTGCCTTCTTTTGTATGAGACATCATATGTGCTTTCTGATGGCCTGTGGTGCGGAATGACTTGTCACAGTATTGGCATGAAAATGGCTTTGAACCTGTATGCATCCTGTAATAAAAAGTGATTACCTGTGCTTAAAATGTAAGATGATTCATATATGGAGAATTAAGTGGGCGTTCAGACATAAATTAATGAAGAGTACCTATGTTTAAATTTAGCTCTTGTTTTTTAAAATAAGACAGTGATCTTCTTACATACCAATATTTTAACACCAATGCATCTAAATTAAATTAAATCTGTCGTCTAACACTCTACATGCTTCACTAATCTTAAAAATATCTTTGAAACTGGTTCTCGACATTTTTAAGGCTAATTAGTGAAGTATGAAGAGTGTTAGATGACAGATTTAATTCATGTGAGCTTCACTGTGTTAGTTCCATATGAATTTTTTAAAGTTTTTACAATATTTAAAAAATTTTAACCTATGCATCTGCCCTTGTTAAAATCATGCAGCTTGTGAATGTGTTTCTTCATTGATGTGTGCAGAATAAGATGTACTACATATTCCTATTTGGTGGAGATGGCTTGAGATGCAGTCAAACTAGGACTCACATTTATATGTAATAACAATGTAAAATATGGGCATAGGTATGTAATAAAAAATGCAAAAAATATATTAAAAGTTATAAAAAATATGTAATTTTAAAAATGGAGATATTTATGTTATGTTAGCATTAGAGTATAAAGTACTTAAAATCAGAATGCACTGAAGGCACTTGCATTTGATATCTGAATTGCAAATTTACACTCCAAGTGAAAGCTTTCCATTACAGATTTATGAAAGGGCAATAGTATTTTAATTTGTGTCAATATTAATTCACTGTTAGCATGAAAATACAGTTCATATTTCCAAAGATTTACTGCTAACAATGCCTGGTTATTTATTTAGTTTCTCTGACACAGAATTATTTCATTTTATAACAAGGTCACAATACTGGTTACAATACATAATACATTCACTACAACTACGCAGATAGCATATACAGCTATTTTTCATTTATAAGTCAACAATCTTTAGGATTTTTAATTAACTGTGAATCAATTTAATATTCTGATACTCCACTTACCATTGAATTATGCAGAGTAAGTTTCACAAGCCATAATCCACATTATCAGCTTTCAGTCAAGTGTGGCACAGAGCATAAGAGTATTAAATCGACTTACCAGCTAATTAAGAATATATTAGTTCCTTCACTATTAGTTCTGATACAAAATTAGTTTTAATTTAATCTTTAGGATTAAATTTAAATTTAGGATTAGGTAGATATTCATTAAGACTGGACTGGCCACAGTGAGCTTTGAGCATACATATAGACAAGGCCGGCAAGCAAGATAATGGAGGAATACTAGTGGAGAGGGGAAAAGAAAAGGATGGAAGATGTGCTATTGCAACCCAAAGGTGGTGGCTCAACAATTATATCAGTTTTCCATGGGCCACACTTTATCTTGTACTTTTCTTAAATATGTGCATTTTGGGTATACATTTATTAATTTTTTATTTGTATTTTCAATTACTGATTTTTAAATTTTATTTTCTCAAGTTAAATTATTTTAGTAGACAGTAATATACAAAATTTATTAATTCTTGCCAATAAGTTATTTAATTATTAAAAACTCAATTATTCTATTGCTACTGCTTCCTTAGCTTCCTTTTGGTGTGACAACCTCAATGAGCCTTGGCTGACTGCAGGGAGTAAGTCACTAGCATACTGGCATTCTGCCATTTGCAATCAAAGGATGCCACCTCTCTATCAGGCAGCTGTCCAAATTGTCTTCATGAGACTTATACTCTGTTTTCCCTTAACTTAGAAACTTTCTAAGCAGGTACCTCCCGAGAAAGCAGTCAGCAGCACTGACCACTAGGGCTAAGAAGGCAGCCATAATATTAGTAAATGCTCAAGGGGGTGCTTGAACAAGTAAAATGGGTATGTAGATTAAAGGAAATTGTAAGAAAAATTGGTTTGGGGGAGCTAGTTAGTTTACAGTCACCAAATAGGCAAGGCATATGAAATAAAGTGAAAGCAAGGATTGATGATATAGAGAAACAGGAAATATTTGGTAGCCAAAGAAATAAATAAGATACTCTGATATATTACAGGTTTACAAGTTTTTTGAAAGAGTGGGGCAGGGCAATATATATTTAGGTTTGTGACAAAATGGGTAGGGAGGGTATGGCATGGCAAGAACAGGAACAATGCTACTAGGTGGGGTAAAAGTTGACAAAGAAGTGTGCCCACTATGTGGTAAGGTAGATAACTTGCACTGTATATTAGAATGTACAGAAACAGAAGGATGGAGAGAGGAAATATGGAACAAGAAATGGGATAATTTGCAGGTAGAAATTCTGGCATTAAAGATTTTTGGGAATAGCAGAAAAGAATTATTGAATCAGTTTGGAAATTATGTAGGGAAAGTAAGAGAAAAGTGGTGGAGGAAAATGATCAAAGCAAAGAAAGATGATCATAAGATAACAATGAGGGAAGACCTTTAGGGATGTATTTGTAAAGTTCACTTGATAATATGTATAGTTAGGGTAATGTAGGATCCATGTACACAACAACCGGTGTGATAGTTGTATAGGATCCTGAATTAACAAGTACTCCAGGATCAAGGAAATATTGTAAAACTGTAATTGTAATGTGTAGAAATAATAAATATTCATTCATTAGTAAATGCAAATTTTATTCTAACCTCCTTTTAAAGAACAAATATTGAATACTCCTGAGGTTCATTAAAAAGAGAATGAGCTGTATGATTTTGTTATATGCATGAAAATATTACAATACTCATTTTAAACAATATAGCTGTGGAGATTTTACATTATTTTCTCGTTCAGCTTACAGATGCTAAAGCAATGTCAAGTACAATGAATTAAATATGAAGAACTTACCTAATGTGAACTTTAAGGCTACTTGCAGATGAGAATTTCTTCATGCAGATATAGCACACATGATCCCTAACTCCAGTATGAGTACGTATGTGAGCAGTGAGCGTTGATTTTACAGCAAAGGATCTGAAGCAATGGGTGCACTGTAAACAAATTTATAAAATAAAGTTAAAGAATATTTCATTTAAATATACAAGATGAATCCAAACCTTACCAACAAACTTTCACAAGTTGTTCAGGGATCTTTTCCGAGTGTTTTGATACAAGGAACCTGTGGTTTCCGGTGGCTAATTACTTGGTAATTTCATTGTTTTCATTTTGAAACAACTCAATCACCTTAGTGTCTGCTTACATAAAATATCAGATTGTTCACAAACAAACACAACATCTGATTGCTGTAGAGTATTTTGCATTATGGTCTGCTACCAATTAATCAATTACTCATCACCTCCTGACAATTGCAATTATTTATTTTTAAGGATAGTTGCCCTGAAAAAATTATATGAAAAAAACCAAATTACAATGTTACAATATTTAAAGTAAATGTTCAAAAGGTTGACTGTCATGATCAGGACAAACTTCACAGCATGCCTCATGGACTGTCGCACAAGCTCTATCATTCCAGGAGATTGGCGCATTGTCAGTAGCTGCTACAGTCCTAGCAACCAGGTCCATATTAGTTTCAACAGGAGTCATGTACACTAGGATCTTCATATGACCCCAGGAAATGTCCATGGGTGTCAAATCTGGTGATCGAGCTGGCCATGGAACAGGACCACCATGACCATTCTATGTGTGTATTACATGCAGTCATTTAGACAGTCCATGAGGCATCACTATGAAGTGTGTCGTGATCAAGGTTGTTCACATTTTGAATATTTACTTCAAACAGTGTAACAGTGTAATTTAGGTTTTTCTGTCATTTTTTGTAATGTTTGGTCATCTATCTTTAAAAATAAATAATTACAATTGTCAGGAGGTGATGAGCAGTTAATTAATTGGCCGCAGACCATAATGTAAATATGCTCTACATCAGTCAAATGTTGAGTTTAGTTTGTAAACCAATCATATTCCAAGTAAGCAGATACAAAGGTAGTTTAGTTGTTACAAAATGAAAACAATGAAGTGATTACCACCAGAAACCACAGGTTCCTCATATCAAAACACTCAGAAAAGATCCCTGAACAACTTGTGAAAGTTTGTCGATAGAGTTTAGATTCACTCTATATGTGACTTACTTAATTTGTTTCTAGTGCATATTAGTGGGTGTTTGACTTTACAGATATATGGCAGTTAGCAGTATATAAGGAAAATAACAGTTAATTGAATTATATCATATTCAAGAATAATATTACATATTGCAAAATTACTCTCTTTTGATTATGAGAAAAAAAGTATGTTAACAGATTCTTCTGCTGTAATGCATTTACTCTCTGTCAGAAATAAATTTTAATACTTCCCATGAAAATATCATTTTGACAAAGGTTTATTATTATTATTATTATTATTATTATTATTATTATTATTATTATTATTAACTAATGATGAATTACTGACAGTGAAATCATGAACTCTCTTGATAAATTTGGTAGCATCAGAGCACAGATCTTTAATAGTTTTGAATAAGTTCACGGACAACACAGAACGAATTCAATTAAGCGTAAAAAGTGATTGGATGTTTTAACAAATAAATTGTGTTCTCAATAGCAGCTAGAGAAAGGAAGGCACTCTGTTTTTTGGAACTGTGAAGGGTTAAAGAAATAAAATAGCCAATGAAACTTTATATCATTTAGTGGCAAAATTATACGTTTTGGCAGTGTAAAGGTATGGTTAAAAGAGGATGTTATAAATGCTAATGGTATTAGTTATTTTGGGAGACAAGGGGAAACGTTAGCTAAGAAAGGAAGAATAACAGGATGGTTAGAAGTTTTTTGAAGAAGTTATTGATTATGTAGACAGAGGCAATAAACAATTGAACAGTTTTGTGAATCAAATTCATTTGACATTTTAAATGGAAAATATGGAGAGGATGAGTATGGTGTGGCACTTTATAAATAAAACTGGTCAAAGTGTTATAGATTATATTTTATGGCTTATTAGTATCAGCTACATAGTAAATCAGTTTAAAGTATTAAACCTACGTTCAAATAGTGGTCACTGTCCCCTAATAATGGATATTCGGTCTAAAGTTGATTGTTAGATATGCAACATGTAAAACAAAATGATTATAAAATGAATATTAGATATATAAAGGTAGTTAGGAGTGTGGGGCAATATTTATTTAGAGAGAGAGAGAAAAAAATATATTAAAATGTTTGTAATTTGGGGTTACACTTAAAAATGGCCAGGGCTAGACAAGATAAAGGCTCCTTTGCATTTTATATTTTTCTTAGCATTTCAATAACTCTCTTGATGTAATATTTTTCTTAAACAGAAGATTTAATAGAGATAGCTGGACATTGATGAAAATGATTCTGATCCATTTCTTCTTCAAGATTACAGTGTGGACAAGGAGTTTCGGCTTTAGTTCATTCTTCTACTTTGGTAACAGCAGGTGTTTATTTGTTGGTTCATTTTGATAGGTCTTTCCCTGATTATTTATTATGGTTTTTATTAATGATTTCTGTTTTAACAATGTTACATTATTATTAATGCTTTTTAACACAACAATTTATCACATAAAAGCTTTTATTAATTGAATAGTAATTCATTTAGAGTGGTGAAGAAATCAGTCCAATTCTATTAAAGTATTTCATCAGACAACATTAATCGGAATGTAGAAATAACTTTTCTGCTCATAATCAGGAATTTAATTTGGTCTGTTGTCCAAGCATTGCTAAAATTTATTTTTTGAATTTTCATGACATTTTGAAATTTGGAGATAATCTTTTAACTGCATGAAATGTTAAATTTGTTATATACAGAGCAACCCAATTAACCATGAACCAACTTGCTGTACTTTGCAGTTAGGTAAGTGGCATTCATTACTGGTATCTTAGAGTGGCACTGACTGTACCACATAATGGTTTCCTTAATCTTTAAAAGGTTGTGATGGTAATAATTACAACTTTTGTAGGTAGCATCAATGTTCGCTACTATCAATAAGTTGGGTGTCAAATTTTTAGTGGAAATATATATGACGCTGATTAACAACACTGTATGCTCCATTGTTCAGTGTTTCATAATACAGCTGGATTTTTCAGATTGATACTTCTGAGGGAAAGGAGTTTGATTTTAAGTATAACAAAATCACAATGGATAGGAATCTATGGAGTTTATTAATGTTTTGTTATTACCATACAACAGGGCACTTTTTTATTTATTTATGGATGCTCTTTAACATCTCAGGCCATCAGCATCCCATTCAATTCAGGACGTGAAACGGCCGACAAATTTTGCTCAGAGGCCTCTTCTTTTAGGCTTGAGGTTCTTTTTTGTGGGGTAAATGTACAACGCATTTTTTACACCCGAAAAAATCCATTGATCCTGGCCGGGTTTGAACCCGCAACCTTGGGTTTAGAAGGCAAGTATGGTTACTACCACTGCTAAAGGCAGGACCGACAGGACACTTTTCTAATTAAGATATTATTTGAGAATATTATTAGATGTAGACTGAATATGAGGCAGACGTGTTATAATTTATGTTTCTCTCCAGAAAACTGTGCTTTTTGTCCTGTCGTAACTCGTATAGTATTTTCCTATATGGATATTAATTCAAACCCAAAACTTCTTTCATTTACCACAAATATTAATTTCATAATTTATTCCACAAAATTTTAATTGCCAATTATCTTTATATAATGTTAGATAAAGATAATTGTTCTTTATACAGAGTAAGATTCATGATTTGTGCTAACGTAATTAAAAACATAACTTCTCTCAACAGAATCCAATGCATAACTAAACATTTTGAGACATAAACTGTCACCTATTACAATAGGATTGTAATAATACTATACATTATAATGCTTTATATTTTCAACATACATATACTAAGTGAATGAAATTTGTTCATTTATATTTAGTTGCAATAAAGTTGTCTCGTGTTTCATTCTTGGTACACATTATTAGTGTTGTCACACTTACTATTGGTTGATTCAATTAGTATTACAATTTTCTTATCTGTAGTTTTAATCTTTTCATATTCTTGGCTATGTATGTGTTCATTTAAATTGCTACATTTTTTCTTATTCGATATTGTCCTAAAGGCTAACAAACAAACATTAAGACATATATTGTAATAGTCCTTATCTGATACATGAAAACTATACAATTGAGCTTATAAGATTTATACGATTTAAAACATATTGCCAATGAATATATGTTTTTTGAGTTGAAAATTAAAGTCCTTACCTAACATAAAAACATGTGCAAATGAACTTGTTATATTTATATGATTAAAAACATATTATCAATGAATGTTTGGAGCTTTAAATTGAATATTATGGGCCTTTATCTTACATATGCAAATGCATTTTTTAAATTAACATAACTAAATAGCTATTACCATTAAATGTTTGTGGCTTTATCTTAAGCATTATATTCTTCACTTAATATAAAAACATATGCAAATGAACTTTTTAATTAATATAATTAAAAACACATCAATAAATATTTTGAGTTTAAAATAAAATATTATAGCCTTTATCTTATGTAATAATATACGTAAATGAACTTCTTAAATTAACGTAGCTAAATAGCTATTATCACTATAAGTCTGTGACTTTATATTGAGCATTATAGCCTTTATGTAATATACAAGCATGTGAAAATGAATTTATTAAAATAATATTGTTAAACAACTGTTATTAATGAGTGTTTAGGGCCTTTAGTTTGATATTTTCTGTTTAAAGGTTTTATTTACTATCTTCGTAAAAGGAGAATGAAATGGCCATTGTTGCTGTCCATACATTTTTGGCACTCTTTCATAAACTATGCAACACTTACTGCAACTTACATTGAATAATATTACTATTTACTGGCAAATATTTTGTTTCAATTCTTTAAGGATATATGGTTTATCTTATTTATAGTATTTTTTAATTTATCCAAGAAATAAGTCACAAGGGGATAGATTGGGGGATTAGAGGGGGTTACAAATCCCTACTAATAACTATGCCATTTTGAAATATTCTATCAATTTCAAATGTTTACAGTATGAGTTATGGCAAAGTCTTGTTCAAAAATGGAAATCAGGCTCCCTGTTGGTTAATTCTCTACAAAAAGGGGGCAAAATTATATTCACATATGTGGGGGCATCAAATGTTGCCTTGAAAAAAAGAGACAAAGAAAGAGAAGAAAAAAAATTAATGGCACACCATATGTCAAATTTTTCATTATGGAGGGGCAATTCATGAACAATGTCAGGTTTCTCAGAGCTCTAATAATGATTATTTTATATACACATATAACTAGGAAGCTGGAACAAGACCTAATGTGAGAAAATTATTAAATATCAATTTATTTCTCCATTTTACACAATATTCAGACTTTGTCCACAAAATATGCACTTAGGCACAGTGGCCTGGTTGAAGAGCATGTGCCACAGTTAATTTATATGGTTTTAACTTTTCACAATTTAGTAGCTCTTTGCACAGAGGTATAAGAAATGTGTGTTTGCTGTGAAAGAAGTCTAAGAGATTTTTGGGAGGAATTTTCCAAATGTTTCTTCAAGAGAATCCTATGCTGTTTGTTAGGTTTTGAAACTTATACTATGGTTTTGCCCAACTGTTATAATTTATATTGTTTTCCTTGCCATAATTACCATAATGTATGATCATCTTCTATGATGTATATTTTTCACTTTATAGTATATGTGTTCTTTGCTCATCATATGTTGTATAGCTTAGCATCTGTGTAAAATGGCAAAAGTCTGAGCTTTGTCACAATTATTAAAAATATGTGGAGCCATAAAACCTTGGAGGAATGAGATCTTTTGTATGTTAGGGTAAAGCGAGCCAAGGACATTTCCTATTGTCCTCTGCTTTGTTAAATGTGTTTTGGTCTGGAGAAAGCTACTGCCCCTTTCAATGTGTGTGAGGGAGTTTTTTAAATACTATTGGAGACAGTTGACCCCAATACAGCTGGAAACAGCTAAATTTTGAAATAGTGTTATCATATGATAGATTTTTGAACTCCTGTAAAAGAATGAGGTGAGGTGAGGACAGGCAAATTTATAAACAGCCAGTGGAGAAGCAGAGTTTGAATGTTTAAGAATAGATGCAGTACTGTTATGTGTTTCAAAGAAAGGCAGATGCAACACTTCAATTTGTGCTCTAACAGAAGAAAACATTAACACCACTGCTTTCATTGTGAGAGAGCATTATCAGATAGCATTAAGAATACTTTCAGAAATTCTGAATCTGAATGATAAACAGTGCCCAATATTATCCTTATATATCATTCTCTCTCTTATTCCCTATGATGATAGTCCTGGCAGGAATCGAACCCCAGACTTCTTGCTTATGAGTCTGCATCTTAATGACCTCAGCCCCTGTGGCAATAAAACATAAAAATATTTTCCTAAATGTTATCTGAAGGCCATATGTTACTGCCATATTTTCGTATGCTACTTATAAACACTTTTTATATCAAACACTCAATTTATCCAAAAATGTGCTATATACCTTTATTGGGGGAGAGGAGGTACTCAAATATTAAATGTTACATGCCGTAAACTGCACATAAATTGATCGCATGTGTCACTGGACATTGTGAAAATATGAACCATATCTGAGACAGAAACTTTAGTTCAAGAGCACAAAGGAAAAATATAATGCATCTAAGCAGCATGAACTAGTTGCATTTGAAATATGTTACTATATCTGAGGCAAATACAATGAATTAGCAATTTAAAATAAATAGAAACTTATTCTGACTCACTTTAAATGGACGTTCATGGGTGTGAATTCGAATATGTCTGACTAGATCTGAAGGTTTCTTAAATTCTTTGCTGCAATAGGAACACTGATGCCAACGGACAGTTCCTACTCTCCTCTGCCGAATAATGTAGCGTCTGTTGGAAAAAAATTACAAATAAAATTGTTACTCTCTGTATTTATACTATCTTCTACTGTACGAATGATGCAACAAATAAGAGATAAACACTAGAAAAGTTAATATACACTTAATTTTAAAGTATAAACTTCAACTTTTTTGTCCTACTATAAACTATATAGTCACATATACAGAAGCAGAATGTATAAAAATTAACAAAATTATAGCTATTATTTGTGAACTTCAAAGAATTATGGCTTCCCGTCAAGTTGTTCATCATTGAGATGCACATGTTTCATATTTTGTACACGTGGGAAAATTATGTACCTCTTATTCTGTAGTTTGATTGGCTACAAAAGCTGAGAACCTTCTGACTACACATATCACTTGTGTGATGGCATATATAAATTTAGAGTTGTTTGCTAAAGTTCTTTTCATTTGCTGTAAAGCTCTACTATTGCTATTCTGACTGGAGTACTGTTTCTGTGATATGATTCTGGAATCAATGACCCCAGAGAAAATATTGTTGTTTGCTGCAGATTCATGGCATCCAAGTAGGAGTTGCTTAATTTTAGTAAATGGGAGGTACAAAACTGCAGCATGCATTTTTTATCAGTTATACACACTGCATAGAAAAATATTTTTTTTTTAGACAACATACCTTTACTCATCCTCATAATTTTAATGACCTTACTCAAAGTAGTTCCTATTAGATGCAATGCAGTTGTTCCGGTGTTTCTGCTGGTTTCCAAAGACATGCTGGAATCATTATTATGACAGGTCTTTCAGTATTGCCTCCACAGCCTTCGCTACAGCTATTGAACATGGAAAATGCCTTCCACAAAGCTGTTTCTTTAATTTTGAGAAAAGGAAAAATTCACATGGATCTAAGTCTGGACTATAGGCAGGGTAATGAAAATCTTTACATTGATTTTTGTGAGATATGTATTATCTGGTGCTGCATTAACTTGTTGCACAGAAATGTGGATTTTTGCATGTGATATGGCCTTGCAGAGTCTTCAGGATATCTCTGTAGTATTGCCCAGTTACAGTTGTGTGTGTAGGTATGACATGCTGGTAAATCATTTCTTGAATGTTGAAAGATGAAATGACCATAATTTTCCCAGCAGAAGTAACTGCTTTTGTGTTGGCGATAATGGAGATTTCCACTCAGAGATTTGTTGTTTGTTTTCAAGATTGAAATGAATGTAGCCAAGTTTCATCAGCAGTGATTACCTTTGAAAGAAATTCCATGTCTTCCTGTAATATCATCTTCAACTGCATGCAAACCACATGTGAACATCCTTCTATTTGAGAATCAACATTTTTGGAATCCACAGTGTACAAACACGTCTCATGTGCAACTTCTCAGTTACAGTGTGGATGACAACCAGTGAAATTTTCAGAATTTCTGAAAATATTCTTAATGTTATTTGACAATGCTCTCTCACAATGATAGCAGTGCTATTAATGTTTTCTTCTGTTAGAGCACAAAATGAAGTGGCTCATCTGTCTTCCTTTGAAATTGACCTCCCCTCTTTAAACATTTTAAAACATCCTCAAACTGTGCTGTAGGGAAGAACAATCTCTCCATAGGCATCTTGTAACATTGCAAGGCCTCTGCTGAAGATTTGTTCAGATGGAAGCAAAATTTCAGAACAGCACATTGTTTGTTGCATGTCTCCATTTTGCTGTAGATGGAACAAACACATCTCAACTTGCACATCTTTCACAGGCAGTAACCAGAAGTGACAACAATGAAACTAGACAACATGTACATTACACATTAAGCTAGCAAAATATTGTAAAGCTAATTTTTAGCACGAGAAATTATGCCTGTAAAAATTATCATTCTTTATTGAACAGCTATCATACATTCCCAGAAAACTGAGCAAACTTATATCACTATATTTTGCCATGTTTAAGCACTGTTTGTTGCTTCTAATCTTAATCTAGAACTAAATAATGTTAACTGTTTTTGAATGAGCAGCATCTACAGTTTTTACACATGTAGTTCTAAATAGGTGTTTATTCCACTTGTGCCAAAATATCTGGAAGAAATTTATTAATTTCAGTTTGAAAGAACCTTATCTTAACAAGGAGCTGCCATTTGTCCCACTGGATAAAATATTTATACTGCTTTTCTAAGAAGCGGCAGAATATGTAGACTTCAATTGTATTAGAGACAGATCAGTTTATGAAATGCAGCATGCAGTCCCACCCCTGTTTAATCCAGCAATATGGAAATTTTATAACCAAATTTTATATAAATATAAACATTGTTAAAAGTTGGCACAGCAAATTTGAGAGACTAATTTTGAGAAACTGCCATTTTAATCAATCGTTGGCAAGACATGGTAGAATAAGACACTCTTATCATGAAAAAAAACTTTTTAATAGTGTTTAAACCAGTTTTCAATTCTAGGACACCACAGATGATGAACATTAATGATACATGTAATGAAATGATAAAACTGGAAAGGCAATGCTCCAGGCCTAAATATAGGGTACCTCCCCAGCATTTGCCATATGAGGACTGAGAAAAACCTGGAAAAAACTTCGATTAGGGAGAATGGCCCTAGCAGATATCGAAATTCGGAACTCCTGTGCTCACGAGTTAGTATTCAAGAAAATGCATACCATTACTTATAACTAGGGATGAGAATTTTATGCTTGAAAAACTTGTGAAATAATTAAATATTGCTAAAAACTGCCCAAACTCAAAAAATATTCTATTCTATTCTATGTCTATGATAACGTACAAAATAATACTCATATATGATATTAACATTGAAATCTTTAAGCTCCAATAAATGTTTTAATAACATTAATAAAATAATACTGATTTCTTTGGCATTTTAACTAGGAAAAAAAAAAAGAACGATTATAAGGTTATATTCTTTTTATCAGAACTCATCTTATTTCAATATTAAAAATTAACATTTTTCATGCACAATTAATTTCTTCTAAGTTCCAAATCAACCATTTGTTGCATGCATTGAAGAATGCTATTGTGTTATTATTTTAAGTAGTTTACTCTTTATCCTCCTTTACCTGCTGACTTAGGAGCCAGCATTGTTTTCCCCATTTATTTTCTGCTCTCTTCTTCTTATAACAATAACAGCAACAACAACCACAACAAAATCAACAATAACAACAACAACAACAACAACAACAACAATAATAATAATAATAATAATAATAATAATAATAATAATTTTATTGCAGACCATAGACTCTACACTTAATTTTCAGTCATTGTCAGAAATTATATTAATCACAAAGTAAATTGATAAACCAAACAATTTAAAACAAGAAGGAAAAATTTACCTTACACAATAATGGGGTATTTCCATTTATACTATAAAAGTCACATCCAACTACATTTTATATACATATTTACAATTCATTTATCCTATATATATACACACACATACACACACCTTTATTTATCAAGAAATTTTTCAATTCTGTTTTGAACTTTTTCCTTCTTTTAATTATTTACATTTACACAATAATAATTGTTCGGAGTCCAAGTGCTACAGTTTTAGTAGTCTTTGTTTAAGATGTCTTATTCATTGTTAATGACAAATAAAACTACCTTACACACATCAAATTATATTATAGTTAATATTTTAGTTTTTTTAAAAATATTTCTACATGATACTCTCCTGTCTCCTTCACACAAGCACACCTACTCACCCACCCACACACACATACACATCTCAACCAACTTTTTGAAGGATTGGTAGTCTATATTTACACCAAATATACTTCTCCAAACCTCAGTTGCATATCAAAAATGTGGATTGATTAAACCATAATACACTAATTTTAGACCATCTGAATTTAAATATTATGATAATTTCCTTAATAAATATATACATGTACCCACTTTGTTATAAATATAGAATGCTAAAGAGTTAAATGCTTTTTTGAACAAAAATCACACCCAAGTTTCTTTCCTCTACATTCTTACCATTGTTGTCTCAGAAAATGTCACTCCTGCCAACCAAGAGCATTAAAGTCGCTAAATGTATGGAAAAATGTCAAATCGAATCTAGTTTTGAATACAGAGTATTAAAATACACTTCATAGGTAGCCTGCTTAGTTTACACATATCTTATAGACAATTAGAAGTTTTGAAAATCCAGCAATTTTCTAGCACGGGATGGAGATAAATAGCAGGCTTTAAAATAATTTACATTACAAAATTAATTTTCCAGGTTCCTTTCCTCTTCAACTTATACATTCTTTTTCTTTGCATATAAAAATATGAAAAAAGCTCCAAAAAAAGATATTCATGTATATCCTTTAAGTTAAGTTAAGTTAAGTTAAAGTTAAAGTTTATGTTAAATCCTGAAATGTACATCTATCTATATTCTCTGTCAAATTTTATTTTATAAATAAATTTGCTTTGAAATGTCAATGTATTAAATATCAGTAATGTATATGCTTTCATATAAAATGTGTTCATACATAAAGTTTTCACCCCTATTTACAAATATTGTAAAGGATAATTAGAAACTACAATCCATAGAAGAAAAACTATGAAAAAAACATTTACCTTAGATGGTTATATAATAGACTGAACCTGTATGCTGAAAATATTGGATAAGATAAAAAGAGAAAAAAATGCAATGTACAAAATTACTGTCAAATGATCATTGAAAATTTTCGGACCATATGATAAGTAGACATATTATAGATGCATTAAAGAGTAGAATTTATTTCCTTTTAAGCATTTTGGAATTAGATCAGATAACAGAACATTCTGACTGTAGACATTATTTTTGTAGACAAAGTAACCATAACTACCTTGGTGCAGATTAATTGGTGCCTTGGCACCTGAATTTTATGCTTGTATTAAAGTTTGTGGTTAGTTTTATGAATTCAGGTTTGTGATTTTGCCTCTTTCCTGTTCCTAAGTTTTTGAGCTATACTTACAACTCCTGTTCATACTGAATGAATGTATTCTTGAATTTGTCCTTCTTACTATTAAAAATCCTGTGATAACTGCCATATTATTGACAATATGGAAAAAATGAATTCTTTCATTTTAAATAATTAAGTCACTCATTAACTTTAATAATAAAAGTGAAGTTAGCCATCTTTGTAGCAAAATTGAATACAGCAGTAGGAGAACTTTAATTAATTAAATAAGTCGGTAATAATTAAATTTGCCATGATTTTTTTATGGTATATGTATGTTATTTAGGGAATTCATCATTAAATTTAGATTATTAAGATGGTATTACTCTGCGTGTGTGTGTGTGTGTGTTTAAATCTTCTTTATTTACTGCATGCTCCATTAGTATAATAATTAGTAATACTACATGCATTCCTATTATTTCATTGTTACATGTTATCCTTAATACTATTTTTGAACACCGTTTCATTCTTATTCTAACCTAATTATATTTGAAGATTGCATAAATTGGTTATATTTGAATGCTTTTACATTATCATTCTCAGTCACCACATTTCCTATCCTATTAGTCAATTTGTGTTAATTTGAAAACTGTCAAAATTTATACTGTTTACAAAAGTTTTAAACTGTTTTAGAATAAGTTCACTATTGTCTATTGGCCATCCCCTAGTTACTTTTGCTACATCTTTCCGAAATATTTCTCGCTCTTTCTTCAAAATTTTGCAGTCCCACAAAATGTGTTCCACCGTTTGAATACCCTCCTGACATACACATGATGCGTTCTCTGCTATTTTGAAGCGATGAA
Organism: Metallyticus violacea; assembly: GCA_030762175.1. Lineage (NCBI taxonomy): Eukaryota > Metazoa > Arthropoda > Insecta > Mantodea > Metallyticidae > Metallyticus > Metallyticus violacea. The sequence goes on from CM060841.1 coordinate 56,340,406, forward strand.
AATAGGCTCCAAATTTCCCGTGTCCTGAGAGGATCACTGTAAGATTGGGGCTTAGAAGGATGTTGGTTTTTAGCCTTTTAGCTACAGTTGGAAAATAGGATTTTGTAATCACTCCGTTCGTTGTCATTTGCCACTCTGTTTCCCATAGTTGCTGACTTTCTTCTCTTAATTCATTCCTCACTTCACATTTTGGGATGAGTTGATAAGCCACTGGCAGGTCCTTGCTTTTTGCTGCTTCTTTAGCGAGTCGGTCTGCTATTTCATTTTCTTCATTGCCGATGTGTGCTTTAACCGAAGTAAAATGTATTTCCCAGTGTTCTTGTTGGAGTGATTTTAACTTCTTCCTTATTCTTTCACAGAGGTTACCATGTTTTGTGTGGTTGTTAATTAAATCTAATGTAATTCGACTATCCGTGTGGATTGCTGCTGTTCGTTTGTTGAAGGTTGCATTGTCTATATTTTTCAACTGTTCCAGTGCTCTCAAAATGGCGAACTGCTCGGCTTGATTATTTGAGCATTTTTGGTGCAGCTTATACCGTAGTTGATGAACTGGCGTATTATTAATATACATTATTATTCCTGCCCCCACACGTGCCTCGCTTTTGCTGCCATCAGTGTATATCTTCAGTGTATACTCTTTGTCATTTTGTTTCTCCACTATTTTAGGTATATCAGCAGGGTGAGGCCATTCCCTGTATGGTGTTTCACTGTCTACCGCTTGTCCTGCATTTATGATTGGTCTTTTATCGATTCCTTTTGTGAAGTTGTATAATTTGGCAATTTCTTTGAGTGCTATCGTTACTGGAATTATATCTGTAATAATACAGAGAGCTTCGTTTGATGTTGTCCTAAACGCCTTGGCAATTTTGATGTTTATAATTCTTTGCACTCTTCACAGTTTTCTTGCATTGTAAGTCCACTGTACAGCATCTATCCAGACAGGTGCTCCGTAAGAAAGAAGGGGCAGAATGGCTTCATTGTATATTATTCTCAGCACATCACATCATTGCCCCCATTTTATTTTGGCAGTTCTGGATAGAGAGTGTATGAGTTTGGTACATTTCTCGGTTACATAGTCTATGTGCTGATTAAATTTCAGCCTATTGTCAAAAATCACTCCAAGGTATTTTATAGTTTTAACTTGTACTACTTTGTTGTTATTTAAGTAAATGTTTAACTGCTAGCTTGTGCTGGATTTCCTCCTTGATATGTATATAGGGCGCAATTTTTGTTCATTGAATATTATTTTGTTGTTTGTAGCCCTTTTGAGATTTTTAACATTTCTATATTGGCGTAGTTTTCAATTTCTAGTTTGTTTCCTCCCCTAATCAAAACAACATCGTCTGCAAAAGAAACCACCTTTGTGCAATGTTTGTAGCAGAGATTTAATAATGAACCATAGTGGATATTCCACAACCCAGGTCCATAACAAGATCCTTGCGGGTATCCTTTGCTCATGGTTCTTTCTATTCCTATACTGCCTGCTGATAGCATGCTTCTTCTCCCACTAAAATAACTCTTTGTTAATAGGTAAAGGTTCTTGGGACATAGAAAATCCTTCAGTGACTTAAGAATACTGGGCAACCAAGCTGCATCAAAAGCACCTTGAACATCCAAGCTAATCATAGCTACATGTTGCTTGTTTCTCAAAGCTTCTTCCATAAAGTGTTTCACTGTCATTATTGCATCAGTTGTTCCGGTTTGCGGAGTGAACCCAAATTGGTTCTTATTTAGCAGGTCATTAGTGTTCAAATATTGCATTATTCTGTTTATGAGAAGTTTTTCAAGCACTTTCCCGGCAATGTTTAAAAGGCTGATGGGTCTAAATTTGGTGACGTCTGCTTTATTTTCCCGTCCTGGTTTCACAATTGGTATGATCTGTGGTCTTTTCCATAACTTGGGGAAGCTTCCAGTCTTTAAGCAGTGATTGTATAATGCTGTCATGAATTTTGGTGTTTGTTTGAACGTTTGTAATAGTATATTACCTGTAATTCCGTCTTCTCCTGGAGCTTTTTTATAATTAATGCCTTCCAGGATACTACACACTTCGTCTTTCATGAATGGTTTGTCATTAGTTGTTTTAGGTGGTTCCTTTATTTCCGCCCTGACTTGTTTGTGGTATACATTATCTTCCTCCTCGCCATCTTCTTGTATGAAGGTATCAAGCATATGATTGATTGTTTCGGTTATGTCCTTTGTATGTGTACCATCATTTTTCCTGAGTGTTGTCAGTATTGTATTGTTCTTAAGCTTCCCTGATGCTAGCTGGTATGCTGCTGTCCAAGGATTCATTGTTGTAGTTAAGGTGCAGTACTCTTTCCACGATTTAATTTTTTCTCACTGTATTTTTGCTTGGTAATGCTTTTTTATTATCTCATATTGCACTTTTCTCTGCTGTCGTAGTTCTTCATCATTTTTAGTCCTCTGAAACCTCCTTCTCAAGACAATGAGTCTTTTTCTCATAATTGTTAATTCATTTGTCCACCAGGGAACAGTTTTGTTACCATGTGTTTTCGTAGCTGCTTTCCTTAACCCAAATGATTTCCTGCACGCTGTGGTTACAACAAGCTGGAATTTGTTGATTAGATCATCTGTGTCAGTTTGTCGCCTTGTCATCTTACACAGTTCCTCACCTATCTCCTGTGAGTGATTTGCTTGTATGTCGAATTGATGTTTTATCATTTCGATGTAATTAAAGTTGTACTTTTCAAAATTATTCTCTTTAATTATGTACCTTATTCTGTAAAAGTTCCTCTTCTCCTCCTTGTAAGTTTGTATCCCTATGGAAAAGGTAATAATTCTATGATCTGAGCTGCTTTCTTCTTTGGCAATCTCCGAATTGTCTATATGTGGCAAAATGTGTGTGTGTGTTTTTTTTTTTAATCTTCTTTATTTACTGCATGCTCTATTACTATAAATAATTAGTAATACTACATGCATTGCTGTCATTTCATTGTTACATGTTATCCTTAATACTATTTTTGAACACCGTTTCATTCTTATTCTAACCTAATCATATTTGAAGATTGCCTAAATTGGTTATATTTAAATCCTTTTACATTATCATTCTCAGTCACCACATTTCCTATCCTATTAGTCAATTTGTGTTAATTTGAAAACTGTCAAAATTTATACTGTTTACAAAAGTTTTAAACTGTTTTAGAATAAGTTCACTATTGTCTATTGGCCATCCCCTAGTTACTTTTGCTACATCTTTCCGAAATATTTGTCGCTCTTTCTTCAAAATTTTGCAGTCCCACAAAATGTGTTCCACTATTTGAATACCCTCCTGACATACACGTGTGTGTGTGTGCATACATGTGTGTGTGTGTGTGTTCGTTCCTTCTGTGTTGTACTTTGGTGCATTGAGGCTCCAGGCAGTCATGTGCATCACATGACTTTGTTTGGATTTGGATCACTCTAATAGTGAAAGCAGAGTAAATTGTTTTACCTGACTGTTCCATCAAGACTTCGGTCTGCAAGTGTAATAAAGCTTGTTATGCTATTATCTTTTTGTTGCTGACTGTGTGAACTGTCCATTATTCCATTTCCTTTCATTTCCCTTTTTTCTATGACATCTAAATCTGATGTAATTCCTGAAATCATAATAAAACAACACATTAAATGAAAATATTTTTATAAAGAGGTTTACTGACAGAAAATGCAATATTGGCAGACAAAATAATTTTTTCTTTATTAATTAAGGTTTATTAAAAGCATATTATTTTTATCATAAAATGTCTGGTATGTCACATTATTTTAATTACTATATTTGTTCTGTAACAGCAGGCAACTCTCCCTCTTCCTTCACCTCTATCCTTTGATCACACCTGGCCTATTGTCAGTACAATATTTTGTTAGCAGCAACAGTTTAAATTTGTGCCTTCACAACACACTCGCTCTTTTTGTTAACTCAGAAATTGGTCTAGCTTTATTAACATAACTAGATTAATCTAATCTGTTGACTGAGGATGCGGACAAAGGTCTGTGAAATATGTACTATATTTAAACAAGTAAGTGCAGCAATAAGAGTATGTAGCTCAACTCAGTCTTACAATGATCTTAATGATATGATTAGCTTCATTATGCAAGTTTCAATTTTCATTACCCTTTCCAGTTAATAAATATCTTGTTATATCTAACTCCAACGTTTGAGTTATGTCCCCCTTGCTCTCCAGGAGTGTATGACAGTATTATCATATGCCACAGCATTACGATAAGGTTTCTATGGTGAAGCTAGTCAAATATGAATTAATTGTTTTATGTCTCTGTTGGAATTTTATATTGAATAATATTTATAGAATGTATACTATTGGCTATAATATAAACTTTTTTAGAACATCTAATTATTTAAACAATTTTTTGATGAGAGTTCACTTAGATTTCACTCATTTTTAATAATAGAATTCCTCCTAGCAAACAATCTGGCATTTATGAAATCAAATGTAAAGATTGCAACAAAAAATATATCAGTAAAATCAAAAGAAACATTACATTACAAGGAATATGTGAGAAATATCAAATACAAACACAATGAAAAATCAGCAGGAGTAGACATTTTTGATTTGAAAATCATGATATCCAAAAGGAACTAACTTTTTTAAAGCTGTCCAGAAACCTGTAGAATTTAACTGTATGGAAGAAAAAATTCATATAAAAAATTGAGAAACTTTAGTTAATTTTTAATACTTCCAAATAACAATGACTTGATCTCAAAATTAATCAGATCTACAGAGATATCTGCATACCATGCAGGAAAACTGACAATGAATGAATGCTTTATTATTGCTACACATTTACAATTACAATTTTACTATATTTTATTGATCCTGAAGTGCTTGTTGTTTCAGAATCCTATTAAACTAACACCCAGGTTTTTGTGTACATTGATCCTCCATCGCTCTAACCATACATATTATAAAGTGAAAGTTACAATTATTTTCCTAAAAGGGATCACCTTCTCATCATTAAAATCATTTGAGATATGTCGACCTAAACACTCTTATTGCTCCACTTACTTGTTGTAAAGTATGGTACCAGTTTTGAGGACATTTGTCATACATCCTCGGCCTTGGGAAGTAAATGGAACAATAAGAGTATTTAGGTCTACATATCTCAAATGATTTTAATCACATAACTAGATTCACTGTGTTAGTCCATATATTTTTTAAAAAGAAGTTAAAAAAAATTAAAAAATGGAAGGAAAAAAAAGTCATTGTTTCTTAATTTCCTTTTTACCTTCTTCCTTTGACTTGATCACTTTCCTCCACTACTTTTCTCTTACTTTCCCTACATAATTTTCAAATTGATTAAAAATTCTTTTCTGCTAATACCAAACATTTTTAATGCCAAAATTTCGGCCTGCATATTATCCCACTCTTTGTTCCACATTTCCTCCCTCTATTCTTTAGTTTCTGAACATTCTAATATACAATGCAAATTCTTGTCTACCTTGCCAAATTATGGGCACGATTCTTTGTCAACTTTTTAAACCACTTAAAAATCACAGTCCTGTTCTTGCCCATGCCATACTCTACCTTCCCATTTTATTACAAATGTCAATATATTTTTCCCTGCCCCAATCTTTCTTAAAACTCATATAATACATCAGAGTACTCTTATTCCTTAAGCTACCATATGTTTCTTGTTTCTGTATATGGTCAATCCTTACTTTCACATTATCCATAGGCTTTGTCCATTTGTTGACTGTAAACTAACTAACTCTCCCATTCCAATTTCTCTTCCACTTTGCTTTAATCGAGATAACTAGTTTCCTTCCAATTTTTATTTCTCTTTTCCCTTTAAAAATTGGTATGATAACCCCCTATTTCCAATTCTGTGGAATTTTTCCATACTCAAGTAATGATTGAACAATTGTACTACGAGTACTAGATCTTTCATTATCCTCATATCACACTTTCCAAAATTCCCCCAGTTCCATCAATCTGATTTCCTTTCTTACTTTTTAATTTTGTAATCTCTTCTGTTATCTCATTCTATAATATTTCATGATCTAGCACTTCACATAGTTGTGGATTTCCCCCATTAATTTTGCTTGCCTTACCAAAATACTTCCTTCTATTAATTCCTCAAAGTACCCTCTCCATTTTAGGGCCAATTTTATTCTGTATTAATCTTACTCTACAGAAAACTGACAGTGAATGATGAAGGCAACAACCTTCAAAACATGTCCAGAAAATTAGTAAAAATGAATGATATTTGAACGATCTCTTTTATCACATTTTTTAAATTATTGTAACATTTCATTGTGAAAATTTTTGCCATTCAAATCTATGGCTAATGCTCTTTCAGATTTATATCCTTCAAAATTGTAGACTTTATAAAAATATACATTACATTTATCATGGAAACAACAACAACAACAACAACAATAACAACAGCAACAACAACAACAACAACAACAACAACAAAAACTTATGAAAAAATGACTTTTACATAATCATAAGCACTTAATTATTTTATAATTTTTTAAGAGTTAATGCCAATATGGCTAAATTTAACCTGTATTAGATATATTCAGCTTATTGGCAACAATACAACTAAAGAAATATCAAATTTTTTCAGTTCTGTACCTGATAGATTTGTAGGATCTTTTCCAGAGAGCCCACTGTTTACTAATGCTTGCTGGAGTATATCAGCATCATTCTGATGTTCTGGAGTCTTCTCCTTTTCTTTTCCTCCTTCCATTTCTGCTTCAAGTTCTGCTAATTGAGAAAGTACTGCCCGGACATTAACTGCTTCTGAGTGTTCATAGTTATCTGTGGTGATAGTCTATAAACAGAAAAATGAACCTTTGTTTATTAATTATACATTCACAACTAAATAAAGAAAACAGAAACTATGCATAATTTTATAATATCCTGACTTACATACATGACTAAAATTTAAATCATTGGGAAATGATAAAGAACCATATACTGCTCCAACAAGCAACCATATTCTCTCTTTTAATATTCTTTGCATGCTTTCTAAATTTCTAAGTTATAAGGAGGTTTATATCAATAATTTTAAAAATGACAAGTTTTTAATAAGTTCTATATTTACGAGTCTATGTAAATATTTATAATCTATTCATTAACTACTAAGCAAACTAAGAAGATTAAAAATGCAATATGACATTTAAACTGGAACGGAAGCCTGAAACTGTGAAAATTTCCAAATGTCCATATTTCAAAATAGAGATGACTTCAACCATCATTCTTAAAATGGCACAAGAATTTAAGACTGTATAGAAAAATGTTCTATTTATTGTTCTGGGCAACAAAACATGCATGCACATTTTTTAATGTCATCACTTAATACCGTTAATAAATGTTTGAGCTTCAGTACAAATATGGAGAATTAACAATTGGGGGGAGGTGGGGATAAAAGACCAAAAATTCTGTACAAAGCTCTAAAGTTAAAAACATTATTTTGTTTTCCAAACTCATATATTACTAAAAAGAGCAGACCCTCCATTCTAATAGGACATGTTCATTGCATCCCTCAACAATGAAGACTATGAAAGAAAACAATACAAAAAACAAGATTTCTGAGATATATTTTCCTATAATGTTTTGTAAAATATTTGGAAGGCTATTGCATAAATTATTACAGTCAATGATCAATTACAAAACAGGTAATTGGACAGATGATGAAAAATTATTCAATTAAACATTTTTTTTAAATTTGATAATCTATCACTTAGCTTGTTCAATTCTAAAGTATCCTTGGAGGCATTGGTTTCTTGATTGATTGGTTAACATTGGGGTGTATAACAATAAAATTTAGCACTTAAGCCATAATAGCCTTTTGTGTACTCCTTTAATTTTAAATGTGTAGTTTTACATCTATAGGTTTAGTGAGCTCTAAAATTTTCCTACAAGCTTTGGAATTACACCCCCACAGGATTGTATATGCATAGAGTTTTTCTTTGTCTTTCCAGAGTTTCACACTGTAGTAAAATATGTTTTGTAGTCTCATCAGACTGTTCACATACACAGCATGTGAGACTTCCACGATAAAGAGTTTCATCATCTTGAAGAATGGTGGAATGGCCAATGTCTGGTAATCAATCTATTAGTTTTCCTGGTTTGATATTTATCCCTGCTCAGTAGGTCCTTAGCCAGGGGTGCTATTGGATGTTTTAATAAGAATTATACAGAGTTAATGATCTCTTACAAATATGTAGTATTTAATAAAAAATATCTGTGCTACAGAAAACAAAAAAAGAAAGTGGGAAATACAAGACTAGTTATGATGTATTTACCGGAAGTGGGAGAAGTATGTGATCACTTACAGGATGAACAAATTTTCACAGGAACAAGTATGAATGTGTGGCAAACAGCTATTATTGCAGCTGAATCGGATATAACTGTAAGATGAATTTAAGGCTGGAAATGAAACATAACTAGGATTTTTGCCTAAAAAAGAACCAGGCATAAAGATTCAACAAATTTAGGCAAAGCATGCAGGCAAGGAAAATTTGGTTCACAGACAAGATATTTGCTATCATAGTACCAGAACAAAAGGATTTATATTGATAGTCAGGTAAAAAATAAAATTAAAATATTGCTGGTTAGTTCTCTTATTTTAGCAATATTACATTGCACTTTTGAAAACGTACATAAATGATTAGTGTTTTCTACTTTATCAGATGAAGACAGCCTTCACAAGAAACTATAGTAGACCACAGTTATCAAAAAGTGTAGAAAATTAATGTTGCCATATACAGTTCTATAGCTCGCTACATTCAACTCAATAAAAATGTTGCATTTCTGTATTTAGTATTACCATGTTTTTTTCTGTCAATTAAATTCCAAAACGGTAGTCAGATTAATTATTGTGTGTTCTAATAACTGACAGAAATGCTAATATATGCATAACTTTTTGCTGTATCTGTAAACAAACATAGTACATATATAAAAGCAAATCTGTGTTAATCTAAAAGGATTTTCTATTTAATGATATATATCAAGTTTCCTAGGCTGGTGTTGTATGTAGATAGAAAAATTCCTGGGCTTGTAGGCCATGGCCAATGTCCTCGTCGCAAGTAGAAGGAGCCCAAAAGATCACAATCTACAAGCCAGAGTTTTTCTATGTACATAAACATTTTTAATTAATAATAAAAAAAATTCATAACATTCAACCTTTTAAATTTTTATTCTCGGTATATTTACTTATTACATAATAAACAAATGTTGCCATTAGAATAGCATTCCCAGAGTCCTATAAAATAAGGGATCATTCCATTTTTGGATAATAAGTCCCTTGTCCTGAGAAAAAGCCGCCCTGATTTTAGATTTTAAGAGAGAAAAATAAAATTGATGAGTTATAATTTCCATTATATTACAACATTGCTCTCCATCATTACGAAACTATAGATTGTTATTTTCTCAAGGCAAGAGGATGGCACATTGCAACAATATGTTAACTAAAAATGTTAATTAGAACTTGCACAGTGAATCTAATCATAAAATTAAGATCATTGTATGAGTAGAACTACACACTGTTATTGCTCTATTTACTATTAGTATATTGTACTAATTTTACAAACCACTGTTCGTATCCTCAGCTAACTGTCAACTGTTGAATAATTCTTTACGCTTGGGAATGTGTGAAGCACCAGAGCAGAATACACATTCCCACATGAATTATTGCGCAGTTGACAGTTAGCTGAGGATGCAAACAATGGTTCCTGAAACTAGTGCTACATATTATAAACAAGTAAGTGGAGCAATAAGAGTGTAGTTTGACTTAATCATGCAATGATCTTAATTAAATGATAAGTTTCTTGAAAATGTGCATTAATATTTAGACATGACTCATGCCAAAATATTGGTTCAGCTTTAAATAGAAGTCTTTTTGGTTCATGTCATTTTAGTAGTGTACTTCAATAGAAACAGGAAAGTGAGAAGAACATTACTACATTAACAAGTCATTTTGTATCTATAATAATAAGTAAAGTGTGTGCATATTACGTCTTATTAAACACACAATGGAAGTTAGAATAATTTTGTAAGAGTTATATATGTGAAGATGTACATGCTAAATTTTCATCCTCATTTACGTGCTCCATATTTTTACACAATGTGTCTGGGAAATCATACATTAGAAACAAATCAATGCTAAAAAGAAAGAAATAAATAAATAAAAGACAACAGAAAATACTTTGCTTGCAGGTGTAGCTATGAAGTAATATGAAAATAATTCTGAAAGCATTTGGAAGTACAGGCAAATATTAATTTAATACATAATAAAAATGAGATTATTATACTTTCATGTTAATTACCTTCTGTGAATTTTCCCCACAATGCATTCTGCTCATGTGGGCATTAAGGCTTCCAAGCTTCTTGAACACACATGGACATTCCATACATTTATACACTTGCTCTCCAGAGCTAGGAATGGTATGTACACGAACAATGTGAGCACGAAGATTTCCTGAAATGTTGCCAATTTCAATAATGCACAATGTAGTACATGAACTACCCATGTAACAACAATTTTTAAGACATGTTTATTTAGGATTTATTTTTCTTTCTTCTTCAATCATAATTATATTTCTATTAATTGTATCAATAGCATTTGCGTTAAACTTTTGAAATAAATTCATTGGTTACATTAGTTCATATATCCACAGTTTGATAATGGCTAATTCCTAAATTATAAGCTATTAATGAAAACAAATGAAATTATCTGTTACCTTTTTGACTAAAAGATGCTGCACAGAATTCACAGCGAAAGGGTTTAATTCCATTGTGTTTGGACATGTGAATTTGTAGAGAACCTTTTTGGTTAAATGCTCTTGAACATAAGTGACACTGCAAAAATACAGCAAATATAAGAAAGCTATGCCTGTAATAGACCAGTAAATATCACAATCAAGAATAACATCAGTGCCAAATTTAGACATAGCATTTTCATCTTGCAACTTAAAAATCTTTCCATATCTGTATTATAACCTGGATTTATTGTCTATAACTTTCAAAAAGTATGGACATACCAAGGATTTATAGGATCATTCACGAGTGGTGAATTTTTTTAATTTATTTTACATCCCAACTGTTTGTTTTTATAATGGAAGGTGAAATGAATACAAATAGTTAATAAATAAATATACAGGATATATACAAAAGAAAGATATGGTTTCAAAAGCTGATAAACTCATTTCTAACCTTACAAAAGTAGAGCATATACAGTCAGAATAACAACTGTCCAAGTTTCTCATGTGTTAATTATATTCTTTCACTAGTGCACCTTGGGTAATATGGCACATTTACATGGTAATGGTGTAGTATGTTTATGGCCTGCAGTGCATGCATTATCTGTTCATGAAGTTTCTGGATGGTCATGAGCAATGGTGTGCAACAGAAATTATGTCTGATTCAGAAAATATTGGCATCATTTATTTGCTGATGCTCGGTTCACAATGCCACTTTCAGTTCATGTTGAAATTATTCCATAATGCATTTGCTTGGACTGCTTATTCTTATGGCTGAGCAGACAAAAGCATACTTCTAGTAATAAGAACTACTATGAAATACATAGGTTGCAATCTTTGTTATACTTGAACTTTTTATTTGTTAGATTTTGCAAGTAAAATTAATATTTAACATATGGCAATAATATTTATTTTAATGGGCTACATAAATTTGAATTTTAAGGCATTTATGCTCAAACACAAAAATGTAAATTAATCATCTACACTTTCAAATTAAATGCTGCATTAATAATGTTTTAAAGTAAAAAAACTAAATAGAAAACATAAATTGCCTTTATTTAAAAATAACATTTTTAATTATTATGAAAATAAAGATTACTTTACTTTTTTTTGAGAGTATACATGCTTTACAATTCAAATAAGCCTTTGCAACTGTAAGCTATATTAATATGTGTACACCAAACATTATTCTTACTTGCAAAAAATAACAAATAAAACAATTCACACATGAGTAAGATTCAAACTTTAGTAGCTCCCATTCTAGACACCTTCTTTCAACTGCTGGACCATCTGCAGAATCTGCATTGGGGAACTTAATGTAACTTGTGATGAAAGAATGAGGCTAAAGGTTGTAAGACCTGCATGCAGAGATGTACTTGAATTGAGTGCTGAGCAAAACAGAACTTAGACAAATTAAAGATGTACATAAACATTGTCTTTAATGAACCCTGAAAGAAATTCCATGGGTAAGATCTGGCAAATAGGTTGACCCAGGAAGAAGGTTATCATTTCTATTTGCAACACTTCTAATCTAGTGCTATGGAAGAACACAATTGAGAAGCAACTGTACATTCCTGTGAAAATGAGGGGAGGGCCCCATGCAGTTGTAGATTATAATCATCATTGATTGATATTCAGCTGGGGTAACATGTAGTTTTTCAACATTGTTACCAGTCATAATTGTTTCAATGAAGAATAATAAGCAGTTTTGGAAACTGCCCATGCAGGAAGCATGAGAAGCAAACTGCTAGTAGTGCATGAACAACTTGGACATTTCCTGCTGCTGAAATGTATGTTGTGTCCATGTAAGGTGAGAAATAAAACATTTATTAGCTTTTGAGACAAACTGCACCATTATATATACAGGATGTTAATTAATAAAACAGTATAAACTTTACTGTTCTTTGAGGTACTCTAATCAAGCAATTTGAGATAGGGAACCAATGATGTACTAAGGCAAATTACTGAGTTATAGAAGTTCTAAGTATTAAAGCAAAATATGGTAAAAGTTGGTATAAGAATGATACCACACCTTATTATGGAATAAAGGAAACAGAGAGCTAATAATTTATCAAAAATATTTTCAAAATCAGCAAACTTACAAACTAACTTTATAATTTTATGCCCCTGCTCTGGTAAATGATTCACTTTGTTAAGTGCAGTACTTTAACACAAAACACAAAACAAATTGAAAGTTCCCTGTGTAAACCTTGGGCTAATGGATAAGACAATAGACTTCAGATGTGAAGAAAATAGGTTCCAACTCTGACTGGAGTATAGATTTCTTTTTTTCTCTAAAAGCAATGTATTCTCATACATGAAATGTTATGCATATGCACAGTATATTGTTTATGTTATTGGTGCATCTGTTAATGTAACAGTTTCTTTGACTATGGTACAGTACGGCAGTACAATGTAATGCAGTTAAATGCAAAGTAAAATGAAGAGTAATGCAGTTAATGCAAAGTAAAATGAAGAATAGCCACATTTCGTAAATTTGCCAAAATGCATCTTGTTTTAGAAGCAGATCATGCTTTAATAATAGCCACTGAGATTTCCAGATACAGGTATCCTAATAGAGGTCACCTACATTGGAGTATCTTCAAGTCTGTTGATATAGAACAAGACTCTTTGAAGTCTAGCAAAGCAGATTGTGATGCAATAAGCATCCATCACATTCCAGATTTCAGTAAAATGTACTTTGTAAACCAGAACAGAAGTCTTCAACTAGCATCCATGCTATGAGCACCAAGTTCTACTAGTCCTTAAATTCATCATGATAATTAGATAAATTTACCTGCCTACATAGTTTACTTTGAAATACTCAAAATTAAAAACAAATATTTGGTCCCAATTCTAGTAAACTAAATGGTTGAAAAAAAAAATATTAATGTTTCACCAAAAAAATTGAGCATGGTCCTTTCACTTCCAATTGTCTCATAATGGTAGCTCAACCATAGCATCAAAGAGGTGTCTTTGCAAGCCTCTCCTGTTACTAAGTATCTGCTTTTCAAGCTGAAGAGGAACTCATCAGTGACATACTGCCCATTTAGAAAATTTAATCCATCACTTGGAAATTTGAATCTATGGACCATTGGTTTCCTATTTCAGGTTAAGTCCTTTATATCACCATAAAATTCTTACAGTGGTGTTTATTAAAACTTTGTATAAGGTCTTTTAATAATTACAAAATTAATTATATGATAGCATCTATTTAAAACATTAACAGCAACATTAAATTTTAGAATACCTTGAATGGGCGCTCCCCTGTATGAATACGCTTATGACGAACTAGTTGACTGGGCTTCTGGAAACACTTATGGCAAATATCACATTTGTGGATAAATGAACTACGATCTATATTACGTTTATGACTTTTGTGAGATAACGATGCTTTAACCTGCAACAAAAAGAAAATTTTCAACACTATGCATAATGCAACAAACATTATCTATTATTAACAACTTTAATAGAAAATGAAGCTGACTGCTTTGATTCTAGCCTTTTATTTGAAAGACTGCTTCTTTTTCTTTTAAATATGGCAATCTAGATCATGGCTTTGATGCAATAACTTTGAAAGTTTCAAACTCAAAAGCATCAAACGTAATAATGCAACTACTACCTTATAATGTTCCTTCATATGTTCACGCAGTTGAGAGGCCCTTGAAAACTGATATTTACATTGTCTACATTGTGGTGGAGCTGGTTTCACCCATTCATCTTGATGTTCTTTCTTATGTTCTTCCAGCTGGGCCTATTGAAATCCAGAGAAAACTACAGTAACTTGCATGTCAATAAAAATCAGGTTTATAGAAAACACTTTAAGAAATAACAGTGAGAGAGGGGAGCAAGAATAAACAAAATACATAAGGTTTTTTGCAATGATTTCCATTTTGTACTGATTTATATATATATATAGTAGAGGATGCAGACATCTCATATCACAGTGTATATTAATGAATGAATATTTAATTGCCAATGAACAAGGAAGTGAAGCCTCAGAAATGTTTTTAGCATTTTAAATATTTTTCTACTAGAGATTTTATACTTATTTTCACTGTGTTGATTCCCAAATATTTTAAAATTGAAAGAAAAAAAACAATTATCTTTAATATTATTATATAATTTGTTTAGTTTTAGTTAGCTAGCTGCCAAATGCTTGTCTTTGACTCATCAGCAGTTTATCAATGGAATATCCAGGAGACCTGGGCTCAGTTAAACCTAAAAATTATTTCATCTTAACCAAAAACAAATATTTCCATTAACAATATAAAATACAGTTAGAAAGATACAAATTACTCTATAAAATACTAGAAAACTTATTTCTAAGTTTTCTGCATGTCCCCATATTCATCAATACAACCTAACTCCAAATATTCTGTATGTAATGCTTCAACTAAAAATTATAGATGAAAAAATTATTTGCAAGAGTACCTCAAATGTATTCAAAAATTATTGAGATTTAGCATTTGAAAGCAATAACTAAGACATTTCCAGGCAGATAAATAAGATTTCTTGCTACTATGGATGAGTCACTGGTCCAATAGTATGCTCCTGAAATCAAAATACAAAGTAAGGAATGGCAACATAAGGTGTCTCCACCCCTAAAATATTAAAGATTCAGCCGTAAGCAGACAGAATCATGCTGTCTGTTTTTTGGGATGCACAAAGTGTTATTCTGCTTAACTATTGCAGAAAAGAGTTAATAACAGCTCATTATCATCAACTTAATGGTTGGTAATATTGTCCAGGTATGGATTTCTTCAATGTGTCATGTGCCACAAATCTAAAACTAAAAAACCAAGAGAACTTGTACTCGAGAATTTTACATCCAGAAAAAATCTATCAACCTAGGCCAAGTCCAGAGTTGATGTCACAATTAGTAATGATTGATTTATTTATGGACGCTCTTTAACATCTCAGGTGATCAGCATTTAGTAATGATGAAGGTCCACTATTATGAGGGTAGTTTGATACGCGATTGGTTTGCATATTATGGAGGGCAACAGCAACATCTGTATATGTGGTCATAAAGCTTGCTTTCTGTGTATCCATATTCTATGGTCACAAGTCACTCATTCATTGTTTGGCAGCTGTTTAAGCACAAGCATTTTGAATGTCAGTGAAAAATGATTGAGATTGGAATTCATAGTGTGATTAAATCCTTTTTTCTGGAAGGGAAAACAGCAAAAGGAATTCATGAGAAGATTTTGCTTACATTGGGCAACTTGCTGGGTAAATGATTTGAATTGTTGACTCTGTTTAAAAAATAACAAAATAATTAGTATTAACAAATAGCAGTTCATTATAAATGTTGCAAATAACTTAAGTGCCCATTGCTTCACCTTAGTTATGTCAGCATCACATCAAAGTCAAAATAAGTAAGATTAAAAAGAATGTCAAATGAATCATATTTTTACAGATTATGTCATAGCACTGAAACCATGTCCAACTCAGTTGTAGTTTTAATTGCATTTGTTAATCAATGCTTTAGTTGGTTTCTTTGCACAGTTACAAAAATGTGTAATATAATAATGCTTTTATACTATCTCTTTATCTAAATGCTAGATTTATTAATATTGTAATGTAGGTTAAACATGTTAATTTGTTAAATATTCATAAATGTTTGCTATAAAATTGGTAAATAATATTGGTTTGTATATATTTACGAATGTTGTACATAGCCGAACCTGAGTCTTCAGGATATTCCAATGAATAATCACGAATGAGCCAAAGACCAAGGTACGATGTGTAGTGAATTGAAAAATGTTAACTGTGTGTGTATATATATAGATATCATTGATAAATAAATGCAATTAAATTCAATGAGGCATGGGATCTTTAATTAAACAAAATCATAATGACTTTACAACAAATGCAAAAATATAAATTTTAAAATGTCTAAAGAAAGAAGAGAGTAAATGTATGTTATATATAGTGTAATGCATGTAATTAGAAAATGCACTACCCTGATATCAAAAGAAATCAAGAAACGTTTAATTATTTGCATTCTAACTTCACTAAGAGAATGGTTGAAGTAAAATAAAATTTATCAGGGAAGCAAATATGGATTTTAATGGTGACATTATTGTACAGAATACTTAAAATTTTATTTCTTGGTTCGGTTATCCAAACAATAAAATATTTGAATTATAATTATTTGCAATTAGTTTGGATAATCAATGCTTTTACTGCACATGAAATATAACTTATTATTAGCAAAATGTTAGTATGCTAAAGGCTCATATCCCTGACATTTACAGGTTTAATGACATGTAACCAAATGACACATTATGGTACATTATTGAAGGACACCAAAGTTGCCTGTATGCATTGGAATTGTAATATAATCTCACCATTTTTCAACTAAAAACCAGATCTGCTGTAATATAACATATCTGAAGTTTTATTAAGAACAGGTAATCATTATGTGCTCATTGGGAGTTAGTGGATTTTATCAATAAAGAGCAACATTTTCATCTTTTATAAATTTAGCATATTATTAGTCTGAAAACATATAAATAAAAAATAACAAAACTTGAACTGGAAAATCCTGACCTATCTCATGCACAGTAGCATAAACCTCACAAATTTAAATTAATTGCTCAGTTTTGTGCTTAAAGAGTTGAAAAAAACAATAGTAAAACTTCAAATAAATACTTACCATTGTGCTAAATTCATCTCCACACTCTGAACAGAAGAGACTCTCTTCCTTCTCATGCAACATGATATGTGCTTTCAGACTTGCAATGCGGGAGAATTTTTTGTTGCACTCTGGACAATGAGGACTATCAAGATTATGAGTAGCTTTATGAAGTATAAGGTTTGACTGAAAGCAATCCACAAATAACATGAAAAATTCTCAAAGCATTATCCATGAAGCTCATAATATGCATTAAACATATTGAATGATAAACACAATGTATATCCAACATAGCTTTGATAAAATAGTTCAGGTTCATGTGTAAAATGGTAGATATTTATATTCATAAAAAAATATGCAAGCTGAAAAGGAAACAATTTATATTTACAATTTTATTTAAATGACATTCTAATAGAAATTTGAGCAGCTCATATTACAATCCTTCTCAAGCTTTCAAATTTAAATTGCCAACTCTACACAGCTGAAAGAAGAAAATTACTAAGTAAATGTAAGTGTTTTAATCTACATCCATTCTGATCTTTTTTTTTTGAGTAGTGTTTAATGCCTGTTTTTAGTACTGAGGCACCACAGGCAGTGGACACTAATGATACATGAAATGAAATGATAAAAAGGGAAAGGATATTTTTTTTTAAGGAAGGAAATGTTCCAAGTCTAAGTTCAGGGTACCTCCTCGGCATTTGCCAGTTATGAGGACTGAGGAAAACCTGGAATAAACCCCAGTCAGGGAGGATGGTCCTGGTGGGATTCGAACTCCTGACCTCCTGCTCACAAGTCTGCGCCTTAATGACCTCAGTCACCTGTGGCGGTCTCTGATCCTTATGAGACAAAGTCAATATACATGTTTTAAAGTGATAGTTACAGTTAATATAGTACAAACAATTATTAATGTTACTGTTGTTTTTAATACTTGCTCTAAAAGTATTTAGCACCAAATTTTATATTAAACAAATGCTGCTCCTACTGCTTGCGGTGAGATATAAGAGGGTCGCTATTTAATTTTTGGCATTTGAATAAACAATGAGATATATTTTTTACTGGAAACAATGGAAAAAATTTGTCTTGATTAGTATCCATAGTAGAAGTTAACATATGGCATCCACTGTATACAATGTTAATAGTGGTTATGTGTGCTCAATATCTGATGTTAAAAGATAGAGGGGACTAGGGAATTTTTATGATTATGTGTGCAGCTCAACAAGAATGCCTGGAAAAATTACAGAGATTTATCATAGTTTAAATATGGAAGAATAGCCTTGAAAGATGTAGAGTATACAGGACATTCAGCAAAAATAGTCACAGTTGAAACATCACTCATACAGAAGCTGTGGAATGCTGCTTTAAAGACTGCAGAGTAAATGGAGAATAGTATTGAAAGCCTTCTAATCACCTTGTAGTTCAAAGCCATTGCAATCACTTAAGCACATACCTGGGGAATATCTTTTGAATCAATTAAAACATCAGTAAGCAAGCACAGGTATGCAAAAGATAGACGACCAACATTATTCCATGTATGGATAGCACAAGTAACTATTCTAGTGCCTGATTTAAATATAAATATTTTCTAAATCATGTGCAGCAAACTAGTACACATGTACTACCCTCATATTTTTCATAGATTTTACTGTTACTGTTCAAGAAAAATTGTTTAGGTTTCACAGATTTTTAGTGGCTGTACTAATGCATTTTTAAACAAACCATAAATATTTTATTATATTCATAAATCTCATATATTCATAAAAAGAAAAGTTGAATATAAATGAAAGAATTTAATACTCTCAGCCTTTATAAATTTGAAAAGCAGTTTTCAGAAACTTAGAATTGCAGATAAGCATCAGTAAATTATTTTCACTGGTAGAAAATAAAAATTGCCAAAGGGAAGAAACTTGGCCACAATGGAGTTTGAAAAATGTGTTAAGTTGTTCCTGCTTACACATCTTCCAAACAACCAGGATAACTTCCAGGGATCTTAAATTATGTCACTCTTATTTTCAGTAAATAATAAGAAATGTTTTACAAATACTTATTATAATATTTTTTGTCGTTTTCTGAGACTAACACATTTGCAATAATATTGTCTGATATATTTTTTCAGAAATAATGAAATCAAAGGCACTTGCCGGTTCATACGATAGAATGAAAGTATTGGGAGTAAAGATAGTGCAACTCGATCCACCGTTCCCGGAGCCATCCTTTTCTCGGCTGTATCGTTCAATTTATGCGGTCACAAACGTTTTACCTTATATCCTATGTACATTAAACCCGCATTCATCGTTCCATGAAGTATGGTTTTCCCCGTATTATTCGTTCAAACAAATTCTATCCTCGAACGATCGTTTTCAAATTGGAAAAGTGAATAGTGATCGTCGCATGTATATAGTTCGCGTCACGTTTGATCCAAGAAAGCGTGACTCAAACTCTCCGTATTTGCCGGTACTTTTGGGAGCTGCAGGATAATGATGGGGGCTGAAGAGAAGAATGGATCATAGTTGCCGGTACCGTCAGTTTTGACACCTACGAGGCAGTGGACGAGGCCGTTGTTACATGTGGCGTTCGAAGTGTTGACGAATTGGGTGTCGCAAGTGTTTTTGATGCCAGGGAGAGGAGTGAGGAAGAAGCGGGAAGATGATGCAACAGCCGAAGCCATGCCGATGTTTGCCGAAGCTCTGAAAGCATGTGTAACTACGAGCGTGTTCCATACACATGACAATGACATGTGTATGATAGTGAGCAACAGAATGCTTTGAATGTGGAAAATTCGTTTCGCATGAAAAGCAAAGAAGTAAATGTCAGTTAACGACCTATTTCAAAAAAAGTGAAAAACGTTTTGATTTTGTTGATTTATTTACGGACGCTCTTGAACTTCTCAGGTTATCACGTCACATTGAATTCAGGGCGTGTAACAACCAATAAATTTTGCTCAGAGACTTTGCTTTCAGGCTTGAGGTGCTTTTACGTGCCGAAAATCTACGAGACGGGACCATCGGCTTTGCTTTACTTCTCTTTCAAAAGAACCACACTTAGGATTTTTACCTCGAAAAAATCCATCGACCCTGTCCGGGATTGAAACTGGGATCTTGGATCTATGAGGCAAGTATGATTACCATTAGACCACCAGGAACGACAACAAAGTGTAAAATATTTACACGGTAACATGTAAAACTGACGCAAAATATAGTGTTTGCTTACACTAGGTTTAGTTATTTTTGAAGGTGATTATGCACTTCCTGTATCTATCGTTTGCCCCATCATCGTTTTTTTTAACTTGGTCCCTAAAAAAATGATGAATTGCAGTTCTACTGCAGTGAGATTGATTGAATTTTGGATTCAGACTGCATTTCTGGAGTAAATAACATAATTTGACTCTTCAAAGCTACTCTGATTTGGCATTTGATATGGGGATTTTATTGGGTGACGTTAACGTCGTTAGTAGAAGAATAAGCATACTAGATTCCATTTCCAGACAGTGAAAATGTGATGGGCTCATATTGCTTTCTTCATTTGTCAGTTTCTCTAGGATATTCAAAGCCTTTCCATGTACAAATTGGTTCCTAAAGAGCAAATGAAAGTTCTGTATAATATGCTATGCTATATCTTTATCTTTTTTGCACAATAGACCTACAGGTAGTAGTGCAACAATAAAAAAATAAAGAAATAAGATAAAAGAAAATGCAAGAATTGTTTTTTCCCATGCCAAGTGAATTTTTACAAAAAACAGAAGATTGGATCCAACACTTTTCAGAAAAATACATTGCTAATTCTGTTTTTTTAACTTATATCATTGCATTGACCATTATTACTTACACAATTGAAGTTTGTGAAACAGTTAACATAGGATTTTATTTCTATATATAAATGTCGTTATTTTACTATAATTTGCAACAAGCCACTTATCTTATTCTCATTTTACAACAATTTAAAGCTCGCTGTTGTGCAACTTGTAAGCTAGGGTCAACAGCGAGTGACAATGCATTACTAATACACTGTTAGGCTAGAAACAAAGCTAGAGTTTATTTCTAGCAGGAGTTTGTGCCTCTTAAGACCAATGCAAGTTCTCAAAGCCTGGAACTGCACAATTCAAATTGGCAGCAAATTTATCTGTATATAAAATGTGAAGAGGATTGGGACTTAAGCTGATTAACAATGCTCCATTAGACAGTAACTCTGAAAACTACTATATTAGTTGCAAAAGTAAATGGTATATGAAAGACAGCTTCTCAAGTTTTTGAGAGTCAACACTTGTTCTATATTTAGGACAAGACACTTTTTTTTTTTTTTTTTTAAACCCATTTTGCATATTTCCAATGTTAACCATAATACTTTGCATTTATGTAGAGAGAAAATATACTGCTGGCTTCTTGTGATATTTTATGTGTAAGCAACCACTAAAACTTATCTAAATTCTTATCATAATATAGGACCACAGAATTGCTTCATTTACCTATGCATCTTAAAAGAGCATGCACCATCTTCTTTGTTTAGCTTGTAGTTAGTTTAATGCTCAGCAATGAGAACCAAGTGTGAACAAGGCAAATATCTAAGCATTGTACAAACCAGAGACTTGTACACATGGGTTCAAAATTTTAAGTATTTTCTTGTTACAATATTATACAATCACCATTTTAAATATTTTATCAAATGTAAAATAGAAATGCTGCCCTCTCAATTATTACAAGTAACAAGTATGTATCTTAACTGACCACAAACAGGAACATAGATTATATGATTGATCATGGCATGTAGCTGTCCAAACTTCATATGACTGTAAGTTTTGCATTTACTTTAGAGACTGATAAATCATAACAATCTATTGAAACATTTATGAGCATTTAATGTTTTTCCTGAAATTATAATAAAATGCTATCCACCATCTGCCATTTTTAGTAATGAATAAAAAAAATTAGAAAAATTGTATGAAGGAGATATAAGAGGTGCATTCAAGTTCTAAAATTTCCTTTTTTATTTCTGATTAAGTACTTACACAAAATTAATCTGAAATTTGAGTCACTTCTGTACGAAATCTCTCAATGCATGTATACATTTATCGCAACTTTGACACCATGACTGTATGGCTGTTGCAAACACTTCTTTAGGGATCTATTTTGTTCATGGAAAATTGCTGATGCAAGAGCAGCATGACTAGAGAATGCAAACCTGGAGAGTGTCCTTCAGCATTGGGAAGAGCCAAAAATTACTAGGCACAAGATCTGGTGAGTAAGGAGCATGAGAAATCACTATGAAGTTGTTGTGTAAGAACCTCTGAAGAAGGATTGCCCAATGAGCAGGAGCATTGTATCTAGCACACCTGTACTGCTCTTTGGTTGTTTTTTAAAGTCTATTTGTGGAATGCAGCTATCATCAAAGTGCTGTGGAAACGCAATGTGTGAGGATTATGCCTCTGCCATCCCAAAACATGGCTACCGCCTTTTCTTAGCACTGGTGGTAACCCAAAATGTCTTCAATGGTGGTGAAGGTATGTGCGTCCTTTGCTTTGATTGGCATTTGGTTTAAGGATTGAACAACATCATTCATATAATTGATATTATAGTTCAACCAAATCATACAATATCAATTATATGATTGACTTCACTGTGCAAGTTCCATTCTACATTTTAACATCATTCATGTTTCATCCATCACGACAATTTTTGGAATGAAAGCATGTCATCATCAAATGCCATGATTTACTGATACAATGCCATGTGCTTGTCAGTCAGGATTCGTGATCTCATTTGGAGGCGATATTTTCCACAGTTGATAGGCAGGCCTCCATAAACAGTTGCTCTACTCACACAATCATGTTCTTAGACCAGCTGTTGTGTGTCCAAGGCTACTTAGGTTTGCTCTCACAAAATTTTCTGTATTCTTTGACACACCCATGAATGCACATTTTTCACATGCATGAACCATCACTACATGTCTAACTCATTGTTGGTGAATTTTAATTGGTTTGACTCCATGCAAGAGGATTAATGCTGTTCCTGGGACATGAATATTGCCACTTTAATTATCTGAAATGTTTCTAATTTCAGCTGTCGCCATGGGGTTCTGTGAGCTGGATGGTGCTGTCATCTTTCTCAGTTGTCCAAGAAGAATGCTCACATTTTTTAAAATATGTTCCATGTTTACATTTTTTCAACTTTTGCACACTGTATTTACAAAGTCTGAGAAAAACTGAATTCTGGCATACTTAGATGTTTTTGCTTTTGGAACCAAATGACATAGGGTTTTATGGAAACAAAAAGCATTGTTTTTTTTTTAGATCCAAAATTCACATGCATAAAAGATCTTGATCTTATTTTTCTATCTACTTTCTTGGCATTAATATCATAAGACTGTTTGGTAGCAACTATAAAACTGGCTTGCAATGCTGTTAGATCTTTTTAATTTTCTACAGAGGGACATTAGATTAATAACTTTCTATTTTTCTTCCAAAAGAAAAGTTGGAAAATTTAATTCCATTGCATTTGAATTCACAGTGTGTATGCTAACTACTTTGTCTAAAATACTGATACATGTTAAATGGTTTCAAACTGCTTTGCCTTCTAAACATTTTATTTTCATCCACAAAATTGCTTTTGGTTCTTTTTTGCAGAAAAATATATAGAGATGCAAATAAAAACTTACCTCCACATTAAACGAAGCTGTACACTGGTTACAAAGAAATGGTTTATCCTCCGAATGGCATTTTATGTGCCTCTTACAGTGCAACCATTTTGTAAACTCCTTGCCGCAGATATCACACTTAAAAGGCCCCTAAAATTAGAACAAATAAAACATGAGCAATGAAAAATACAACTTTTTCTTACAGGCTATTGAATCTCCATTAAGAATTAAAGCAGGAAAGAATCATTGTTTATTTTTATTATAGAAGAATTGAACAAATATTCTTGATACCTATATATCTTTTTAGCCTTGATACTTTCATATTTCGTTGAAATAAAATACACAGTTCTCATTTTATTATTCTGAGAGTATTAATATATCAAATAAATAGGCCTCAGTTTTCCTACTCACCAAATGTATGTTTTATTATCAGCCATTAACACCTTTACAAGGATGACTACTTCAAAATAACACACACATGCTTTTCCACTGCTACTTCAACACTTATTACTATTTCACTATTGTAAATTCTTTTTTTGGGATGTACAGTAAAAATAACTTTGTGAAATGAGGTGAAATTTCTTTAGAATGCTAATTTTGTGAGATTTTCTACCTTGCAAAAAACTTTTTACAGATGTAGCAAATGGCGAGTAAGAAGATAAATACTTGAAAATAAGTAATGTATAATTATAAACAATGTAATACAGTTTTTTTCAAACTAACTCCATCAACTTACATAAAATTTGCACATATGTTTCGGGAGTGATCCCTCCCATCTTCAGCCTGTTGATAAACTGTTGTTAAACGTGGCGGTTGGGTCTCTTGATGTTCTTGTTTATCAACAGGCTGAAGATGGGAGGGATCACTCCTGAAACATAAGGCCACAAGAACATCAAGAGACCCAACCGCCACGTTTAACAACAGTTTATCAACAGGTTAAAGATGGGAGGCATCCCTCCCGAAACATATGTCCAAATTTTATGTAAGTGAATGGAGTTAGTGTGAAAAAAACTGTATTAAATTGTTTATATATATACCACTCCATTGTCAACAGCTTCGTAAGTACATTTAAATGTATAATTAATTTTCATGCTAAAGATGCTGAAGTATGATATTATTATAATAAGTTACTTGTGATTAGATAGTTTAACAGATCATACAATATGGTTATTAAAACTCTCTTTTATTATTGGTTAGACTCAGAAATAAAGTAATTTTGTAGATGGAATGGGCCATGAAAAGTGAAAAATATATAGAAAATAATGCAACAGTATGTTTATAAAAATATACTTCAACTACAATCAGTATGTTTTATTGACCTGGTATGCAATTTTAAAATACATTTTCAATTCATACTGTTGCCAGACCATATGCAAAAATATAAGAAGGGGGGAATCACTTTCATTATGGTTTAGAAGCACATATAATTTCTTGGTGCCTGCTACCTGCTATTTAGAAGCTTTTGAATGAGTCATGTTTTTTTTGTAACCACTTTAAAATGCACTATTTGGGACAAATATTAATTAAAAATTGTTGCATCAATAAAGTAATGAACAAGTATCAGGCTTATGTTTGTTATTGATACCTCTTGAATATTGAGGTATCAAGATTATTGAGAATCTATCTGGAAGAGTACACTCCCACTTAGTGGAATCAAATCAAAAGGAATTTCTCTTAGCAATGTATTTAAATAGAAACTAACAGAGAATATGCTGAATCAAATCAAAGGGAATTCATGGGCAAAAATATTCATTTCATTGCTGCAATGGAACTTTTATTTCATACAAAGCCATAAGTAATTGTGGATTTTTGAGGTGAACAACAATTTGATAGTGCAATTAAAACACAACACAGCAATTTGCTTGTTGGAGATTAGAATGCAATATTACACATTAAAATAATGAACAAAGAAAAATTAATAATTCTGCATTAGGGCTATCACATCTAAGGAGGGTTGTACCAATTAAGCTGAGACATTTTTATTTACATTTTTTATAGTGAAATTCCTTTTCTCCTCTACCAATAGGTTCAATTTGATGTCCATGCACTTGAACTATGACTCTGCAATGGAATTTCCATTGTAGAAGACAGTGCTATAGAACAGGAAACGGGATGTTAGCCCACTCCTCCTGGCAGATTTTCCTCAATTGTGGTGATACGTTGAGAAGCTAGGCATTGTTTCAGCAGATCACTCCGCAAAAATCCCTTGGTGAGGCATCTGTTGACTTCACAGGGATCCTTTTAAATGGTATCATGAGACACTCTTTCCACAGCTTTCTGGTGGTAGTAGTTGTGGGATGATCAAGAAGTGTGGCTAGATGCTTTATCCATGAGGATCGATTGGGGCATTCCCATCATATAACAGGGGAATGTCTTCATCAAAAATTGGGTCCATGACATTGCTTTGGTAGTAGGCTGCATTAATTTTTACATTTTTGGCAACTCTGTGAATGTTAAATTTCCCCCAAATGCAGTAAACTGCAACCACCATGGACCCCTTGGAAAACTTTTCCTTGATTTACCAGTTGGAGCACCTTTTTGGTCTACTTAATGGTAGTAAATGGAGTTTGGTTGTGTTATCTAGATAAGTTCATACTCCATCCAGTCATCCATTGTCACTTTTCACCAGTCAAGCGGTGTTCATACAGCTTTCTTGCGTGGTGAAGCCTTCTTTGACGTATAGTGCTTTCAAGATGTGTCTACATGCTTTATGCTTTATGTTCTGGGCTCATATTTTGGTGGATAATATTATAAAAGATCCCTTTAGATTTTCCAATGCGGCTGGCAATGCTTCTTTGTGCTGAGGTTTCCTTGTGTCACTGCTACCCTCGCCTTGGCTACTAGCCCTTTAGGTCATGCTGGTTACACCCCCCTTTCTTCTTCTTTTTCATTCCAGATTGGGCCTCAAATAGCAATTCATTTTTGTGCATCTGTGTTATATAGTCCACTTACCACTTACTTACCTTTTCTCTTTACACCTTTCAACTATCATTGAAAGGCTATAGTTGGCATTGGAAAGTCAACAATGTACCCTGTCACAAACCAGCTAGCTTTGAACCCATTATGGAGTAATATTTGCATCAGACTGTAACAGCAGATTGCAGGCACATACTGATGAACCGATGCAATAGCACATGTAAGCATGCTGGAAGGAGTGGGAGAGAGATTCAAAATCGTCCAAGCTTAACTACGGCACCGCTCCATGTATGATGTCATAAATATTACTGCAATACCTATATATGTGATAATGCTTGGGGTGAAATATTCAAATTAAAAAGAATGTGAAATTTGACATGCACATCTTTTGTTAAATTAGTATCATGAACAAATATTTTTGATTCAACTTTGGAATGCTCATTAAAAAATACTGCATAAATTTTACTTCATCACAGAGCAGGTAATTAAAAAGCATGTGAAATTAAACATGCATATCTAGATAAAATGTGTCATGAACCCAGTATTTTCATTTCTTTTAGATGTTATTTATTTCTTATTTCTATGACTCTTTACATAAATGAGCTAGTTCTATAATGCAATTTATTTCCTGATGCTACAAGTAAGCTTCAGTTCTGCTGTTTGGTTTGGTTAGATTCCATTTCATTCAATAAGAGTGGCAGAAGGCACTTTGCTTCACTATGATTTGGTTTCACTAATTGGGTACAAAGATATTAAATTCACTTCTTTCCTGTACTTTCTCAGTATTTGATACAATGTTTATACTCTTCTCTCATTTATAAAGTTAAAATGAACTATATTGTATTCTTTTGCTTAACTATCGAACTTTAAGGTCAAGTAAATAGCTTTAAAAAAAAGTTATCTAAGATGCACAAATTTATAAATTGTGTTTGAAATATATGTATTAACAACATTTTAATATGTAAAGTATTATAGTAATAAATTTTGCGATAAGTGTTTTGAAATATTTTGCAGACCTAAGAGAGAGTTTGGCTAAGAATGTTAACAGACCCTGTTATCATGTATATTAATGGCCTGAAGTCTTCTTCCAACATGGCTGATGCTAAACAGTTGTTTGCATTATTGTCAATATAATATTGTAAAACATGCTATAATTCCAACTTAAAGATAACAAAGCAGATAAACAATGTATATTAATTAAAAGTAAATTGGAACTCCACAGTGAAGCCAATCATATAATTGATATTATTGTATGATTTAGTTGAACTACACACTCTTAATGCTCCTTTACTTGTCGTAATATATAGAATCTGTTTCGAGAACATTTTGTTCTCATCTTCAGCCAGGCTAAAATTCAACTGTTTGATAATTCGTTAAGCTGTGGGAATATGTATTCTGCTCTGGTGGCAGTGTGATAAACTTGTAGTTTATGTTTTCATCCCTGGCAGTGTCAAAGTTTATTAGACTGTCTTGGTAGTTGTAGATTTTCTCTGAAGTTGCTAGTTCTGTAGGTCCTTGTACTGATTTTGATAATTTTGCTTTATTCAATATGTTGTGATTTTCTGTCCAAAAATGATATGCTACTGCTGATTTCTGTATTTGCTTGTATTTTATGTTCCTGAAATATTCCTTTAACCATGTGCCTATGTTTCTCTTTGTTTTTCCAATGTAGCTTTTTTCACATTCTGCACAATTTATTTTGAAAACACCTGCTTTTTTCTCCTTTGGAATATTGTCATTAACATTGTCTATCAGCAGGTTTTTAACATTAAATCTACTAACTGGTGCCAATATGATATTAGAATCTTTAAGAATATTCTGAAATTTTTTTGTAGCCCATGGATGATATATGAATGTTTTAAAAATTAGCTTATCTTTTCTTGCTGAAAGTGTTGTGGTTTCTTTGATATGTTTTTATCTCTTGAATTTCTGCACCTTTGTGTGCTAGTTCTTTTTTAAAACCATTTTTAACTGCTGTTTCTTCAATTTGTTTGCATTCATTAAAATATTCTTCTTTGCTAATTTGTACGTTAACTAGATGGTTTGTTAAATTGTTGATAACTGCATGTTTGCGAGCTGTGGGCTTAAAACTGGGGTTAAAAGTAAGTGAAGCATTAAGAGTGTGTACTTCAACTAAATCATACTATAATATCAATTAAATGGATATTACTTTTGAGAGTAAAGTCAGATAAATGCCATTTCCATAGTCTGTAGGGTTAATAATTGAGTTTTCAAAGTAAGGAAGGATGTGTGTGCACACTGATATGAGAGAACGTTAACAAGCATGAGCTCACAAATATTTATCACATGACTTAGTCTACAATGGGCTTTTCAG
The DNA here is from genome assembly GCA_030762175.1 of Metallyticus violacea. Classification (NCBI taxonomy): domain Eukaryota; kingdom Metazoa; phylum Arthropoda; class Insecta; order Mantodea; family Metallyticidae; genus Metallyticus; species Metallyticus violacea. Next base: position 56,369,647 of record CM060841.1, read on the forward strand.
ATTATTTTTATTTAATTTTTTTATTTGTAAAGAACCCATACAGTATATTCATGTACTAATGCACAAAACAGAAATACTAACACATCCAAAGTGGAATTCAAATATGCAGTTCCTTACACATGAGAGCCAGAGCATAACACTTAAAAGAAAAGGGCTACATGAATAGACTTTTTAAAATTATTATAGATCAGCAATTCCGTAATGTGCATGACCCATCTACACTAGAGGTTATCTATGATAACATGTTCACATAGGCAGAGCGAACTCGAAATAGTAACCTACACTTTGCTGAAATTGTTATATGTAATTTTATATCTGTATAGCTAGGGAGTATTATGCACTGAAAATATTATACATATTTAGTGGTTCATCAACATGAGGCATGATAATATCACTTATTAGTTTACTCTCAATATTGTTAATCTGTGATACAGAAAAGCCAGTTATACCATTTGGGGGGGGGGGGAAGTGACCAAACACCGAAATTGTTAGTTTTAAAATAGTTTTACTTTGTTCCCTAACAGGGCTGAGAAAAAAAGGACCATAACGACATACCTCATAAAATTGAGATCATTGTATGAATAAGTCTAATTAACACTTTTTACTTCACTTACTTGTTTATAATATTTAGAACTGGTTTCACGAACCCTTTGTCTGCATCGTCAGTTCATTATTGAATGCATGATTATCATTATGCTGTGGGAATATGTAATCTTTTATCTGCACGATTGGCTAAGAACAAGTGGAATTAATGATGCACACATAAAAGAATACATTCAACTCACTAAAATTTGCATAAACCAATCCTACCTTTCTTCCAAGGGAAAATTTTATGAACAATAATCAGGAGTTACTATGGGCAGCCTCCATTTCTAGCTAACTCTTCATGAGAGATTTGAAACACACATCAACTCAGCTTTCTCATACATATTTAAAATATGGTACAAATATGTTGACGATATATTTGTCATAGTTAACAAGAAACTCATTAATGATCCCATAAAACTTCTGAATATATAAGATAAAAACATATCATTCACATAGAACACAGAAACAGATAACATGTTTCCATTCTTGGACATAAAAATAATGAAATGTCAAGAAAACCTGGAATTTGGAATATACAGAAAGAATACACATACACACAATCACATCAAAGCTGACAGTTTTAATCCCACAATACACAAACATAAAATTATCAACAACTTAACACACTGGCTAGTTAACCTAAAATTAGCAAAGAAGAATATTTTAAAGAATATAAACAAATAGAAAGAATAGCTGTTAAAATAGTTTTAAAAAAGAACTAGTACACAAAAAAGTACAGAAATTCAAGAGGCAAAAATTAAAGAAACCACAACACTTTCAGCAAGAAAAGATAAGCTAATTTTTTAAAAAATTCACATATCCATGAGCCACAAAAAATTTCAGAATATTCTTAAAGATTTTAATATCAGATTAGCACCTGTTAATTGGCTTAATGTTAAAAATCTTCTGATAGACAATGTTAATGACAGTATTTCACAAGAGAAAAAAAGCAGGTATTTATGAAATAAGTTGTACAGAATGTGGAAAAACAAGGAGAAACATAGGCACATGGTTATAAGAACATTTCAGGAACATAAAATATAAGCACATGAAGAAATCAGCAGTGGCATCTCATTTCTGGATAGAACACCATGACATATTGAATAAAGCAAAATGATTAAACTCAGTACAAGGACCTACAGAACTAGCACCATTGGAGAAAATCTACATTCACAAGTACAAAGACAGTTTAATGAACTTTGACACTTCCAGGGATGAAAACATAAACTTTTAAGTTCATGACACCTCCACCAGAGCAGAATACACATTCCCACAGCATAACGGATTATCCTGCAGTCAACTTTGAGCTGACAATGAGGAGAAAGTGTTTGTGAAACAAGTTCTATATATTATAAACAAACAAGGGGAACAATAGAATGTTAGTTTGACTTAATCATATAACGATCTCAATCATATGATTAGCTTCACTGTACAAGTTTTCAATTAACATTTTTAGTTAACATACCTCATATCACTAAAGAAAATCTTTAAAAAAAAAAAAAAAAAAAAAAAAAAAATAGTGCAATGCATATTACAGATGTACAGGATTCTGTACATTAGCAACAATGCAATGTTCTTGCACATTTTATCCACTTGATGTTGGCAATATACTGTAAGCCATAGCCAGTTCACTTCATGCTGTTATTATGCTTACCAACAGCTCTTGTGCTGCTGTCAATCTGTTAACATAATTCTTCAGATGAGTGTATAATAATTTTGGAGGCCTACATGCATTTGGACTTCTCCAACTGACTAATATATGAAAATAAGAATTTATTTAATATGATGCAGATATGTTCAACTAAAATAGCAGACTTATTCCATTTATGTACTAAATTTCATCAACTAAACACAATAATTTCCCTTGAGTTCTCAGAGCTTAAAATTCAGAAAAATTAAGGATTTAATCACAAACCTAGAACTTACTCTATGCTGTAGAACTAACCTTAAAATGTATCAAATCTTTTATCCTATAGTTCCTGTGGCCCTTCTAAAAATGCTCACCTTCCCAATGGGTGGGTCTACCTCAGCATCCTCTCTACGTGGTCGTCCTGGGCCCCTCTTTGCTGGTTTTGCAACTGGCATTGAAGGCTGTCTCTCTTCACTTGCAGATGTAAGCGCAGCGACCAAATTAAATGTGATGCGTGGCTTTGGAGGATCAATGCCATCTTCTGTAACTATCTCATCTACTAGAACATCTCCACTTCCATCCAAACCAGGAAGGTCAATAGCTGCTATATCCAGCCCAATGCTTGGAACTGCACAGACATTTGTAAAGGTTAATCCAGAGAAATATTAAAAATTTGCATAATGTACTTATCTAGTATTTATTTCACAGACCATCACTGCCACTAACATGTCATCACTTTTCTTCCTATATGAACCAATTTTAAGGAATCAGAATTGAATATTTTGATTTCTTTTTCCAAATGAAAATATACCATAATATCAAACTCTTCCATATTTCTTTCAATGAACAGGCAATATTAAACAAATTAAAGTAAAATTACTGTACACACTAAGACAGAATTCAAGTTAGGAACCCAGAAGGATCTGTATTTATATTTTAAAATGTCTTAATGATATATCTTATTTTTTACATTTAAAACTATTTTATATTCACCATATGAATGAACCTCTCTTTTATACAACAGAATACAAGGGCCATTCAGATGTGTCATACTGCATTCCCCACATCCTCAAAGAAGGTCAAAATGCCATTAGATGAAATGATGCCAAGAAATACTACAACAATTAAAAAAATGACAACTTTCGGAATGTTTTTGAAATCATTATACTTGATGAGATTTGCATCTACCAGAATGATTCAGAAACAAATTTTTTGGAATTTATGGTTGACATAAGGGTCCAAAATTTTTTCAAAGTATAACATCACTCTGGCACCAATAAACAGATATAGTGTTGGTAAATTATTGAATCTAAATAAAATCAAACAAAAAAAAAAGAAGAAAGAAGAAAGTTCAGGTATATATAGAATTAACTGCAAAAATTGTGACAAAATATACATTGGAAAAACAAAGAGAAATCTGGGGATAAGATTAAAGGAACACCAGGGAAATATTAGATACAAACAAGTAGAAAAATCAGCAGTGGCTGCACATTTTTGGAATGAAAATAATGAAATAGAGAAGGACAAAATATTACTAAAAACAATTCAACATCCGAAAGAGCTTAATATAAGGGAAAAAATCTACATAAAAATATGAATACAAACTTATGAATTTTGATATACCGGAAGCAGACAACATATTGTTTAAGTTCATTAACAGACTACCAGAGCAAACATAGCCACACACATTCCTTATGGAAATTGACTCTTCAGTCGTCGATTGGTTCACAATGTGAGAAATTCACCTCACGAAACATGTCCCAAAATTGCTTTTATAAGTGTGTTTGTGAAACTTAAAGAGAGCTTTTATGTGATGACATGATTTTTAGTGGGTTTACTTTAAATCAAAATAAGATTCCCTTACAATCTCAAAACACTGTCACTACAATCAGCCTTCTGCTGCATTGTTTGACATATACATTTTCACATCCTTTCAGAATAACAGCATTACAATTGAACATGCTTTGTAGTGACCCTTCTATGATGTCTGATTAAGTACTGCCAAAGCAATGTGTGCCATTTATTGAAATTTCTTCAGATCTGCTACATACCACATTGAAATTTCTTATTCAAAAAACTTAATTGTTGCTGTCTGTTTTTCAGAGATAAATCTTTCCTCAGAACTGCCTAGAGTGGCTAAGGTTTTTAAGGCATGGAATCATGAGTAGGAGGTCTGGGGTTTAATTCTTGCAAGAACCATCCTCCCTTAATGAGGTTTTTTTTCCAGGTTTTCCTCAGTCCTCGTAAATAGCAAAATGCTTGGGGAGGTACCCCCAACTTAGGGGGTATAACCCCTTCTTTAAAAACAATTTTTTTTCCCAATTTATCATTTCCTTTCATGTGTCATCATTGTCCATTGCTTGTGATGCCTTATAGTTAAAAAGGGTATTACACACTAAATGAAAAAGGGACTACCCTCAGGTTTTTTTTTTCTAGAAAAAGGTCAGGAAAAATGGCCAGCAATCAGAATGAGAGGGATCCTGTTGCACCTTGACAATTCAACAGTCCACATTGTCCATGTCATTGACTTTCTAACAATGGTCAATATGCTGTTGCTTAAGCATCCCTCATACAGTACAAATTTGGCTTCCTGCGACTTCTTTCTCTTCTCTAGCGAGGAACAAACTGTGAAGAAAATATATTTTAAGTGCTGAAGAAGCTGATGAAACATGATATGAGAAACTTTAAATACTAATTTGAGCTTGTCAGTAAATCATATAATTAGATTGTTGTATGATTGCATTGAACTACACACTCTTATTGGCTTCACTAACTTATTTAAATGTAGAACATGTTTCGCAGGCCATTGTTCTTATCCTCAGCTAACTGTACAGTCAACAGTTATAACAATCTTAATTACAAAAAAAACTTGTTACTTTAGATGAAAGTGAATATTGCTGGATACACTAGGACAATGAAAAGAATCTATGAAGGGTACTATAAAATGATGTAATAGCAAGTTTCAAGTTGTAATAGTTATTATCTGACCAGTATCTAAAGACTTTCTGAGTAACTCTCATATCAGAAAACTACAAGTTACCTTGAGTTATTGAAAAGAAAAAAAGTTTTAAGTGTAACTTAACAAAATCTAATGGAAAAATATTTCAGTATTTTAAATAAACATATTAACCAAAAATAGAATGATGATATTACATAGAAAAGACAGTGGGCAAGAAAATAATATATACATTTTAGAAATATGACTAAATGTTTTAATTTAAAAATAAACAAAAACTAATGTTCAGGAATTACTCAAGATAATAATCAAAATACCCATAATTGAATATACGTTTTGATACTATCAAATCACTTATGAAATATGAAGCTGAAATTTCGGGAAATATAGCAGTAATATATATAAACAATTATTAATATTATAAAGAAATACATCATGTGTAGGCACAAACAAAAAGAACCTTGTTAAGATGGTTTCTAAATGCATTTTTTTCTCTATTATGTTTTTATATTTTTGAATTGATGTTATTTGTAATGAATCGAAAGCAGTATAAATTGGATAATGGAGAAAGAAGATGAAAGAAAAAATTATACTGAATGCAATATAACAAGCATATTATGATGGAAGGGTAACAATTTAGTAGATGAATATTTTTTAATGAATTATCTAAATCTCTATGACAGAGAGCTGAAAAAGTTTTTAAGTGGAATTAAAAAGGAATTTTGAGTAATGTTGAAAGTCGTTTTCACTACTGAGGCATCATAGGCAGAGGACACTCATGAAAGCATTTACCATTGATAAGGAGAAAAAAGAAACAAAAGAAGAAAAAAAATCAGGGAGGAAGGACTTGGTGGGAATCACCCTTGACCTTTTGTTCATGAATCCACATCCTAACAACCTCGGCCATATTCAAAAGGAATATGGTTGGTTGGTTGCTAGTGGCCATTGGTGATGCTTATATTTATCATTTTTTCCATAGCTTCCCAATAAAGGGCTTTCAAATTATTTTTCATTTATTTGTTCCTATCTAGTAGGCTGCATTTCATTAGATGTTCTTTATTTAAGATAGCATTCATATCCTTACACAGTGGGCAGTGGTAGTCCTTGATTGATTTCATCCAGAAGAGATGTTCTGACAGGCAATCATGCCCAATAATTAAGTAGAATTGGGCAACTCCAATTTTTCTTGGTTTCAATAAAAGATGTTTGAAAAGTTTTAAATCTTAATATGGTTTTCCTTTAAGTTTTTGTTTTATATTTTGTTGTTCTTGTTCAGATGTTAATCTTTTTATGAGTTTGAATTTAGAGGGAAGCTCTAGTTCAAGAGGTGGTTTTAATTTTATGGTGGCTCCTTTTTTTGTTAAAGTATTGGCAATCTCATTCCCCTTCAAACCCACATGGCTCAGAATCTGTTGTAAAACTACTTTTGTATTTCTGATCTGGATTGTATGATGTAGTTTTCTTATTTCATTTATAGTGTATGTCAGTGGGTAACTGTAATTCATTATACTTTGTAGTGCTGCTTTAGAGTCACTTAAGATAATTCTTTTATTTATTTTAGGTCTATACAGTAGATTTTGTAGAGCTGCTCTAATGGCCACTGTTGGCCATCAAATTTGTTACCACACTGTCTTAAAGGTGTACAATGAGAGAATTCTTCACAGTATATTTCAAAGTTGTTTAGTGTACTAAGTGCTATCAATCTTAATATCTCAGGTGGGTCGTTCTTCTTGACGACCATTGTATCCAGATTTAGTTTCACATTAATATCTATATAATGTAAGGATCAGTTGGTGTAATGACAGGTTTAGTGCTTATTTTTAAAAATTTGTCTTAATGTTCTTTCTGTATGTAATTTTTGAAAGTCGGTTGTGTTTTTAATCATTGTGTGCTGTCAGAAATTTGAAACCATATATTCCTGTGTTGATTACTTTTTCATTTCTGTCCCAGTATAGCAGTTTTAATATCTAGCTCTATTTTAATTGCCCCTTGTTAGTTATGCTCTGCATTGTAGCAATTGGTGTTGTATTAATGGCTCCTGTTATTATTCTTAAGAACCTAGATTGTATTATATTCAATTTAATTTTAAGTTGGTTGTTTATTGTGGACATTATCTTACTTGCATAGAGCAAATTGGGCTTTATGTATCTTTTGTAAGTGTCATTTTGGAGACCTATGGATCCTCTCCATTTGACTCCTGCTAGTCTTCTTAATATGAATAATAATAATAATAATAATAATAATAATAATAATAATAATAATAATAATATGAATGAATTAGTAGTAGATGGTTACATAAAGTGGAAGGGGACCTATAATTTTCCTTTTACAGGGTGATTCTTTGTGGTAAATTGAACAAAAAAGTTTAATTATCATTTTGAAGTGAGAAATGTTTATGAGAAATCATTATGAAAAAATGTTAGTGTTTAGTTAAATTTTTAAACATATTGCTTGCATAATTTACTGAAATTTGGAGAGGTTTCTATGGTAAATAGCAATCTAAGTTTCACAGTCTTATGATTACAAGCCTTGCAAGGTCTGTAATGTGCCAAATGCAGTGTTACAACATGACACTTTTAAAAACTATCTTACCGCCACGGGTGGCCGAGGTCGTTAAGGCACGGACTCGTGAGCGGGAGGTCTGCGGTTCGAATCCCGCCAGGACCGTCCTCCCTGACTGGGGTTTTTTCCAGGTTTTCCTCAGTCTTCATAACTGGCAAATGCCGGGGAGGTACCTAAACTTAGGCCTGGAACGCTTCCTTCCTAAAAAAAATATCCTTTCCCAATTTATCATTTCATTTCATGTATCATCAGTGTCCACCGCCTGTGGTGCCTCAGTAGTAAAAACGGGCGTTAAACACTACTCAAAAAAAAAAAAAAAAAACAAAAAAAAAAAAAACTATCTTAACCGTTTTTCTGCTATATATACTTCAAAATCTCTTTCAATTTACATTTTAATATGAAACAAATGAGATCAGCAAGATGTGAAATATCTTGAAATATTACTCATTTACATTTGTATGTAGAGTAAAGGAGTTGAACAGCACAAAAATCAATTAAGAAAGTTTTCCAAACAGAAAGACATTTATCAATCTATGTATGGATGTAAATTGTTCCATTAAATAATCTGGCCTTAAGTTCTTATGTTTACATCATGATGCATCTAGTTTTAATTATCAGTAATCCCTCAATGTTTGCTGTATGCTGGGAGAACCTGTTAATGACCTATATTTGTTGTGGTAGCTGCAGATGCCAAGGAATTAAAAGCAAATAGCTGGATTTCTGTTTCTAAGATTGTGGAAAACTTAACAATAACTGAATTAAGAATGAATAGCAATATGGTAAACTATGTATACTTAGGCAAAACAATATGATCTTTCTCAGATTAAGAGAGGAAAGTCACGTGTTCTCTTCCACTCTGTACGGGCTGGATGATTTATGAGGAAAATATGCAAAACATTAATGTTATATTAATGTTTGAAACTTGTAACCAATAAGCAAATGAGCTAATAAATTGAGCCCAGAATTTTATTGTAAATACATTTTTATTTCCTAATGTGTACCTTCTGAAATAAAGTTTAATATCCCAATCATGATATAACAAGTTTAAATGCAAACTTTTATTTCCTATAAAAGCATATATTTTAAAAATAATTATGCAAATAAATATTTTCAATATTTATCCATAAATACATATGTTAGAAAAATTTCCCCATTCTTTTAAGCATTTTCAACAAAGATTTTTTTTATATCCTATTAGAATTTACTAAATGTTCACACTACCTCCATGTACTTACACAACATTAGGACATATTTCACGAGTAATCGTTCCCATAATCAGCTGTTGACTGAATATGCAATGTGGAGGCTGAATTTCAAGATACTTCTTGATGGCCTCTGATGTACAAACAAGTACTTGCCAAGTTCATCAGTGGGTTGAACAATGAAATTCATTAAGTATTTTCTATTTTTCAGGATGGAAATTTTTTCCCAAGTAGATATCTCTATTGGGTTCTGAAGTGTGAACATATTAATACATTCTAATAGGATATATTACCTCTTCATTGTCTATAGCTTCAATTTAAAACAGCTGATGATGACAGCCATTGTTCCTGAATGTCCTAATGTTGTAAAAGTGTTAGTGTGAACATATTTAATAAATTCTATTACCATTCCATTGCGTATAGCTTCCTAAGAACAATTTAAATAAACAGTTTTATGAAAGAATTTAATATGAATACAAATTACTTCACTTCCGCTTGAAGTGGGAATGATTCACTTGTATGTGCATAGCCAGGAAAGAGCGAAATCCAATCCCAAGATTATATTATTTTTACAGTGACCTCATTGTTAATGTGTGTGTTTCTTCTGCTTCTGTAAGAAATACCATAATACAATGAGCTAAGAATTCTTGCTTGTTGGTTAGTTATAATCATAAAGCATAGGGCTTAGTTTGTAAAGTTTAGCTGTTGAATTAAAAATGTTGAAAGTTAAATAAAGTTTAAAAGTTTCAAGTGTAAAAACACTTTTATCACTGATGTGAAAATACTTTTTTTGCCAGTCATGTGCAACATCTGTAAGTGCAAATCAATGTACCCAGTTAAAAAAAAATTGTCAAGTAAGCACATTTTAGCTGTATCATGTGTTATGTTGATGTAATTTTTATAGGAGAATCAACATAACTCATTTTCTAACATTCCAAAAAGTTCAGAATATTATTTAGATTTATGTAAAGCATTTATTTGAACTTACATTCAGCTGTGAATAATTCCAAGCTCAGAAAATGTCTTACTAAATGTACAAATATATGTTATTCCAATGAGTTGAAGCTAAGAAAAAATTATTTTCCAAAGTGCTATAAAAATATTAAGAGGCACATTAGATTAACATGTGAAAATCAAAATATCTGGGTGAATATTGATGAAACTATTAATAATAGTGGTAGAGAAGTCAGAAATGTAATATTACGTGTATTAAAAATTGCAAAAAAGTTTTCTTATTAGTTTGTAAAGAAATGCCAGTTGCAAATCATTTAACAATTACTTTCTTAATTAGCTAGTGAATTGAAATACTCTTAAGCTGCACTTACCATTGGCTCACACTGATGATGCGAACAAAAGCCTGTGAAACATGTTCTGTATAATTCAATGTTAAGTGAAGCATAAGAGTATTAAATTGACTTACTAGCTAATTAAAGATATATTAGTTGCTTCACTGTATTAGATTCGACAAGAAATTAATTTTAAATTTAATAATTGCTTGTCTATTTAATGACTCTTTATAGACCTCGTGGCTAAATGATAAAATAAAATATGATAATGTACTGCTTTTGCATATGGACCCTGCAGCACATATGAATAGAGCTGCTGAAGGTCTTAGTGTGCGCTACCTTACGATGATTCTTATGATGTGTGTCATTCCTGTCCTGCACAGATTGTGTGGAACAAACTTTTTATTCTAATTTGGACAAGTTAGAATTGAATGAAAAAATAGTCTTAGTAAAATCACCATCACATATTGATATTTTCAAAAAAATTAATCCTGATCCTAATTGCCTCCTACATCCATAGTCATGCTTCAAGTATTTGGCTTAATGGCATGGTATATTATGAGGATAATTTTGAAGCATCTGTAGTAGATGAAGTGACAGAGTCAATGTATCTGCAATTGAAATTATTCAGAATTTTGAGGATATGTTTCAGAAAAACAATGGCTACCAAATCCTTTGTAAGTCACTCAGGTTTTGGAAGGACAAAACATAAGTGAACTTAATTGAATTGTGTGTCTGTGAAAAGATATGTATCTTTTCAAATATCATGATCCTTTCCCTAATATAAGGCATTTTCTGTGATAAATGGCAAGGATTTGTGATTCGTTATCTGGTGATGGCATTTGTTGTGTACTGCAACTCTAACTTTTTTACATCTGATTTAAGCTGCAAATTGGTGAGTTTCAAGTTATGTGTTTTCTTATTATTTTGGTTTTAATTTTTAGTAAATACTTTTCAATTTTTAGCACATGTTTTTGAATTTTAAATGAAATATTTTAACATAAAAATCTGCGCCTTACTAATAAATAATGTTTTATTATTTCGCTCTCATTTATTCTGAAATATTTTACCTTTATCTTTCAAACCAAATCTAAATCCTCCATGTTAAGTCTAACAGCACAAGTCAATTCAAACATTGCATGTGTATCATTAGTCAAGAATCAATCATTCAGATTTTTTAAACTTTTGCATAATGTTCCAGTCAACATTTCACTTTTGGAAGAATGGAAGGAGATAAGGAAAGAATATGCTTAGAATGTACTAAATTATTCAAGCTATCATATATTAATATATTTCTCATAAATAAAAACATGCAGAGAATAAACATTTGACATTATTATTTATTATATTTGGCTTTTACTTTAGTAGTCCATATAAAGAGTACTGCAATGGAATATGATCATTTTCAATGTTTAATTGAATTGAACAGAATTGTAGTTTCTTCACTCATGTAATAAAACACAGTATGGCTGACTGGATGTTGTTGCAGAATGCATGTGCACAACAACAGTATTTATTCAGTCAATCAGTAATTATAAACCAGGAAATATTTATCACCCATTTAATGTTCCACAGCATGGAAGGTTCCCTTCCCTTAACATTATTTTAAGATGAGTTGAAAAATTAGCTGCTGACGAATTGGTAGTACAGCAAATAGTGTGCACAATGAACTGCAAGAATGAGAGAGAAGCAGTTGCATTAATCTGTAGGGGAGGAGTAGCATGTAGCACAACATATTTATTTTGGAATTATTCATCCGTGCTTTTTTAAAGAAGGTATCACTCTCTGTGAATGAATACAGAAATGGCAAAGACTGGGAAAACTGGAAGTGTCTGTAGGGAGGCTGGAGACATTTGATTCCAATAAAATGGTGCCACATTACACCCTTCTGTGAAAATACCAATTTCTGAGACCTTTTTTCTGGACACACCATTTCCAGATTTGAAAGCCATTGCTTGGGTCTCTATCTAAGTCAGTTTCTTCCTGAGACTATCTTAAATCAAAAGTGTGTGAGGAAAAATCAAAAAGTAAATGAATAAATTTTTTATAGTCAAACAAAAATGTATTCACAAAAACTGTAATATATACTTTGAAGGTTCAACATTACTGAACTTTTACACATAACATCCATTTACATTTATACATTTGTTCCACCATGACACCAATTTTTCAATGTCCATGTGGTAGAAATTCTTTAGCTGGATGCATAATCAACAATGCATGGCTATTGCAACTTCAGTGCTGCTGAAATGTTTACTGGCAAGGTATTCCTTCCATAGGTTGAACAGTGAAAATATAATCGGACCAGGTGTGGACTATACGCTCAAGAATATCTCAATGCCAAGAATTGACTTTTTGCATCATTGATGCAGCCACATGGGGACGAGCATTATCATGGAGAATAATGACCTCCTCCAGAGATATGGTGGATGTTAATGGCATAGAGCAGTTTGTAAACAATCTAGCATGGCACAATGGGCAGCAGCATTTACAGTTGCTGCTTTTAATGCAAAATCAGCAAGAATGATACCCTGGCTGTCCTAGAAAACGGTAAGGAAAACCTTTCCTGCATATGGGGTTGCCCTGAAGTTTTTGGGTGAGAGCAAGTTTGTTTCCATACCCAGGTAATGAAACACCCCATGATTCATCCCTGTTAACTATTTCCAGCTCTATGTACACAAATAAATGTTCAAGACTGTATCCCTTATGGTCTTCCAATATGCCATGGTTTGAGCTGTCTGGGGACCCATCTCGCTGACTCTTTGAGATACCTAAGTTCTTCGTGGATAATGGTACATGCAACTGCTATTGTTTGGATCCTAAATCAATGCCTCCATAGTATTAACATTGCTCTATGTATGGGATGTGTCAGGCACCCAGAATGGAATTCATTGAGACATTTACATGCCCCTCATTAAACTTTGCATTTGTGAATGTCATGCACAATCACAATACACTGCACACAACTTATTGGTTTCTGTCCCTTTGACCACAGAAAGCAAATCATATTCTGCAGCTCAACTGTGTGGAACATCTCAAGAATAGCTGTCATTTTGAAACAACTTTCTCTTGGAGTGCACAAGGAGGCAGTATATTTCAGTTTTTGTGAATAAATTTCCAATGTGCTGTGCAAAATTTACTTAATTACTTTTTGATTTTTCCTCATTTATAAGCAAAACACACTGAATGGCTTGAGGCTTCTTGTGTTAATTTTTTAGTAAGGCTTCTTGGATTGAGTGATTGATGCCAATTTTTGTTCATAGTTTTATTTTTGTTAATAATATTAATTATAATTTTTTGTAGATTGAATTGAATTGAATTTTATTTTTTTTTGAAGGTAGTTTAATCCCTAGAATGTGTAATAACACACATTGGTACTTAACCACAAGGGTCTTTGTGCATCCCTTTAATCCTAACTTTGCAGTTTCAAATGTACAGCTTTATTGAGTTCTTGAATCTTTCCTACAATCTTAGGAATTATATCTCCTAAGGGACTATATTCAAATAGAAATGTTCTTTGTATTTCCAGAGTTTCACTCTCTAGTAAGATGTGTTTTGCAATTTCATTGTGATGTTTGCATAGGCAGCATAATAGAGTAGGCAGGATTTCCATAATAGAGTACCATTGCCCATAGATGTTTCTGGAAAGACCAATGCCCAGTAACCATTCCAGTAGCTTTTCTGGTATCCTGGGTTACTAGACATAAAATTTAGCAAACTCAAGCTTTTGGTCATCTGGACACTGATTTTCTGATGAAGACCATAGAGTCTAGGATGGCTGAAAGCTTGAATTTCTGAATTTGACACATCTGGTGGCCTGAAAAGCCTTACTAAATAAAAATGCTATTAAAAAATAGAAAGTATCGCTCAAAAAACTGATGTTACTGTTGTGATTAGTTACAGATGAATGCATGCACTGTGATGGATGCCACTTGAAAATGCAATTTTTTTTATCCTGAATCACAGGTAACATTATTCTATAGTTTTTAAAGTGAAGTTTCAGTTTGTTAAAAAAAAATTGTTCCCACAACAGCAAACTGAAAACATGACATATTCCACTGCTGTACCCTGTATGAAAGCTATGCATAAAAAATAAAACCTGTTGCTCCTTCTTGCGATTTTTTCGAAGTACTTTCATTTTCAGCATTCTGTATACTGAGTGTGACCTCTCGTTCTGCAGCAGTACTATAATCCTCAGAACCTAAGATCACCTGGTGACTAGAATTTCCTGGTAAAAGGGTCAGCTGAAACAAAACAGTTTTATATTAAAACAAAAACCAAATATAATTTTTGTTGAATGTTTTATTAGCTGTATATTTTCTATTGCTAAGAATATAATTTGTATCAAGAAAAGTGGAAAGATGAGGAAAATAAGGGTATATGAACTTGTTCCAATTTAATAATAAATAGCTTACTTAGGCACAGTAGTTACGTACTACAACTCAAATTACTCTTCTTGCACTCTTTATTTCAACATCCCTTTCAATGCTCAAAAAGGCTACATAGTTCCTGGAATCACTATAGCAATCTGTTGCATTCTCCTTAAGATTGTGCATGGTCTGAAATCTCCTTTCATTCCATGATAAAAAGATTGCAGTCATTGGTAAGCAAAATAAATTCTAAAATAAATAACAGATCTGGGTGATATGATATTTTGCTACAGATGTTGCATAAGATTCAGCTCAGATTGTAAATGCAATGGTTACATATATAAGTCCACTCTGTGGAATCTCTCTGCCAACTGCAAAACTTACAGGAAAGACTAATCAGTATTTGCAGCAAAGTTGCCCTTGATGCCTGTTTTACTATACAGCTGCATGGCCATTGTTGAGATATTTATAATGGCTATAATTTCCAGACATATATGATGTTGTTGTTGTTGTTGATGTTGATCTAATGTGCAGGATTTTGCTCCATTAATTTTTGCCTGGTCAGCCAATAAATTTGTGTATTTTCCTGTCAGGTACAGCTTTCCTCAGTTCTGTGCATTCCAATAGATGTTCTCCGTTTAGAATCTTGTCAGTATTGCAGATCTTACATGTGTTATCATTCATTAAAACCAAATCTGTGTAGATGTTCCGTCAGACAAATAACCAGACATATATGATGATAGTGATGATAGGCACGAGGAACATCAAGTATGGTAGAAACCCAATTTAATGCTATCGATATAACACAATATCTTATTAAATGTGTCTTGCTGTAAAACATTTAATTTTAGTGGATTTTTTCTTTTAAAAAAATAAAAGAAATACAGCAGCCAACATAAAGCATTTAAACTGCAATTTAAATTTATGCATATAGTAAGGTACACTAGCTTGCAGCCTTATTATTACTATGACCTGACCCCCATTTGGATATTCTGTAGCCCTCTAGTCATATTCAAATATATCATGGTTATGCTATAACATGGGACTGAAGCTATGTCCCCGTTAACTGCATTACTTGGTCTTCTACTGTAATTGAACAAGATTAGCGACAGAAGGAAACAGATATAAAAATGCAGTATCCAAATATGAGCAATGTCAAACTACAATATACTAGCCTCATTATAGAAGTGCTACAATCTTTGAAATTAGCTGTGGAAATAAATAGATTTATAAATTACAAATTATACAAAAAATATTTTACACATTTATCTTCAAATGGAGAAAGAGAAAATGAGAAGGGAGAAAAAAGCAATTAAAAAATATAAAAAAAAAAAGCCAAAGGACTGTTTGAAAAGTCTGTGCAAAAACAAAGAAGACATAAATAATTTTATTTCTCCACAGAATCTTCTTTCAAATCTATGATTGTACATATTTCAGTGATATTCTCATTTTTTTTTATCCCATCCATAAAATGCAACTTCTTAGCTTTGCAAAATATGCATTTGTTTCAGTAACCTCTTCATTTCCTGCAAATTTCTTTAATTTTTAAAGTTGGAGAACAGAAAGCAGTCCCAGGGTGCCAAATTTGGAGGGTAAGGGTGGAGGAAGGTTTTCATACCTTAAACTTAATAATTTTGAGGTTGCAATTGTTGACTTGTGCAATGGATCTTTTTCTTTAACAAATGAGTAAGATTCTTCTTGATTGCATTGGTTAATGCTCCAGTAGCACAGAAAAAATATTCACTGGTTATGCCCTTTTCCAGAAAGTCAATAAAATTACGCAATCTCAAAACACATTATAATTACACTTTGACATTTACATTATAATTCCTGGGGTGGGGATTGTTTTTGTTTCTTTGTAATGCTTTACCCAGTTGCATCCAATTGTTTTGCCTGCTCCCTCATTTACAGTGTGTAGTGGTTTTGTCAACTGTCCTATACCACCTCTGAAATTTACTTGGGTTCCATTAAATAGCTCTAAATTCTGCATAGAAGTGACAACTCATTCTCTTTTCTGGTCAACTGTTAGTAGCCATGGCACCCATTGTGCAAAATAGTATATGCACTATAGGTTCAGAAATGTCCACAGATTTGCCAATCACCTGCATCTTCATCTGAGTTGTTACCCTGACAGGATGTACAAAACAGTTCACATCACCTGTGATTGTTACATCACATCTAAACTCTCAAAACCATTTATATACTGTTCTAAAGAAAGGTAATGTTAGTTCATTTGTTCAGCTTTGCCTTAGTTTCTGCAAGCATTGCCCCTTTCAAAAAATAATGTTTTATTAATACATGAAATTTGTGTGTATGAAATATCCTATTGAAATTATGAGCATTGAGTGCAACTAGATTTCCTATGAATCACATAATATTATATGTAACGGAAAAAGCAGACATTCTGTTTAACAAAGGAACTGCATCTTGGCTTGTTATAAGTGATAAATAAAAAATTCTGCATGCTTTCTATACCTGACTAGCATCGAGTAAAAATGTTTGGCTTGCAAGGTTTTTAAGGATGATATTATGTAGCTCCGAACCAGCTTCAACAGTTGAGCCATCTTGTAGTAAGTGTAATGGCAATGTGACATATGCTGTTCCACCATCATCCAAATTAGCTTCTGAAACACAAATCCCAATACAAAAATTAAAATCTAAATTTTTCCATTCAAAACGTAAGGTAGATTTAGGTTACTTTGCCCTGTTTTTCGAATAATTTAAGAAATATTTCATTTTGACAGCAACGAAAATGTTTTTAATATGCCTGCTATTTTTCTATAATTAAATACCAATGCACATTTTGGTTTGGAAGCAAATGACCTATAGAGATTCGGTTGAATTATTTGCAAATATTTCTGCCTATAAATAAGGATAAGACTTCAAACAAGTGCACTAAGAATACTAACTTTCATGTGCACATTTTAACCTTAAAAGTAATTTTATGATTAAAAATGAATATATGTAAGGAAATACTGTTTAAAATCAACACAGCAGACATGTTTGAGCAAGATCGTTAAAGGATGGAGGATAAACATTTTCCAGGATTTCCTCAATCCTCATAAACGGCAAAAGCCAGGGAGGTACACTAAACTTAGGTTGGAATGCTCCCTTTCTTAAAAAAGAAACCTTTTCCAATTTATCATTTAATTTTATGTATCATCAGTGTCCACTGCCTGTGGTGTCTCAGAAGTATAAATGGGCATTAAACACTGTTAAAAAGATCAACACTTATTCATGGCCTGATCTTAACCTCTTACATGGATTCAAAATGAATAGAACACAAGTATATAAAGATAATTAGACTTCTGCCCATAAGATTAAAACAACAGTTGCATATTTCACTTGAATGAGTTACTACCAAAACATGCATTTTTATTCAGTAAAAAAAACCTTACAAATTTGTTACTCTCAGTTATTACATAATATTGAAAAATGCTATCAATTCTCTGTTTTATGCAAAATATTTTTGTGGGTAAAAATTATTTTTGTTACATGAATTTTTTTTTATCATTTGCAGAAAATAAAAGTGGCCTTATGGAAACTGTATAACCGAACTTTGAAATCTTTCAATTCAAACATCCTGAATAGTTACATACTTTTAAAAGATGTGTGTTTATTGTTACCTTGAATATAATTATTGAAATAGAAAGACAAAAATAAATAGATGAGAGCTTCACCTATTTGACCTTGGCCATTCTTAGGTGCGATCCCCTATGAATACAATATGTATGTTACAATAAGTTTCCTTACTACATTATAAATTAAACATAATTATTCTTATTCCAATTCATGAAACAATACAAAAAAATAAAATAATAACAACATAATTACAGCATGCACTGTCTAACATCTATGGTCCTCGTTAACTGCTGTCTGGGATTCTTCAGTAGTCTCCTACTGGAATTCCAGAAGACAGAGGTTCCACTATCACTTCAGGTAGCTCTTTTACATTGGAGGGGGGTTCTCTATTCATTTTTTTCTTTATTATTTTCCTCATTGTTGCTCTCTTTTAATCTTTAACTCTACTTCCTTCTTCTTAAGTTCATCAATTACTAATTTAAGGACAAACTTTACATATTCCAATTCAGCTTCAATTCAAAACACTATTTGCTGATTAATTATTATAAACCCTAAACATATTATTTGAGTATCAACTTTTTAAAACTAATTTAACAAACCATAAGTCACTCATTTGTTAACCATCCACATTCACTTATGCTTAATTCTATATAAATAATCCCATAAATTCTTCATTTGAGATGGGCCCCCAAATTTTTTCTTTTTTGCCAACTATTTTTGCATATGCATCAATTTCTCCTTTGTCAATTTCTGCCTCCATTCCCTTGTTCCCATGCATTCAAACAATATATGTGCAATAATTCCCATTTCCAAGCAGACCGAACAAACATTCTGCTCAAAATTCCTCCGTACACCTTTTAATCTAAAAACTCCTAACCTAAACCATGGTAGTCCCTCCCTTTCTTTCTTATTACAAAAGTTGATATATTTCTGTGTGCTACAATCCTCCTGTAATTCCTGATATAATGTAAAGAACTTTTCTCTCTCATTATAGTATACTTTACTTGGCTGTCTATATTGTAATCTCATCCTAATTAGTCTTCAAAATGTTAATTCTTCTCTCTTACTCCAAATATCTCTCATTCCATGCCACAACAGTTCTTCACCACTCTTGCCCACCCAGCTGGCTTCCTCTAAAACAAAATCTTGAAGTTTCAGACATTCTTTCAAAATATGGCCATGCAGAAACTGTTGAACTATAAACTAATATTTCAGAGTTCTCTCACCCTTACCTTTCCCAATTCTAACAAGGCACCCACATTGGCTGCATTTTGTGGAATATTGAACACAGTTTTAAAAAAACATATAAAAGAATTTTATCAATTTCTTACCAAACTCCCCATACTTCTATACCATAAACCCATATAGATTCTACTAAAGTTTTACATATTCTCTCAAACGACATCATATTCATAGATGGAGCAAATTACAAACATTTCCTTACACTTTCATAGTGGCTAGGTATTTTTCTCTCATAGTCTTAAGTGTTCATTGCCAGTAACTGAAATTAGGATGTTTCTAAATTTTAGAAATGTTTTATGAAGAACAAAGAATTAAAAAATTTATACCTGAAGTGGTAAGCATGCTGCTACCATCAGAGAACACAAAGCTGGTGCTGCCCAGAACTGCATCTGATGCCAAGGAAACGACTTGTGTGTCCGACATTGTGATTTTAGTGGCAACCGTACCATCCATTTCCTATAACAACATACTAAAAACAACAGTACATTAAATGTAAATTTCATACACTGAAATATAAACACATACAGATTATTTGACAATTTTTTTGATTAGCTGACTATTGAAGTTATACTTTTCATACATATTCCTTTTTTCTTTTGCCTTAGCATTATGACTTTTACTGTCTTACATGGCAAAATGCTATAAAGTAAGCCCAGGTGTACATATACCTGTAGGGAATTGACAGTGAATATCAGAGATTATTAATTATTAAAACAGTTAAAATCTTCCAGGCGTTTTGCCATGGTACATGGTTTAATATGCTAATATAGCTTTCATCAACTACTGAGGTTGGCAACGTCAGTGGATGATGAACAAACATGACTGCTGAAGACTAATTGACCTTCTAAAACCAGACAGAAACTGATCAATACTGTCATCTTATAACTGTCAGGTGTTGTTCATCATCCATTGATGATGCCAACTGCAATAGTTGGTGAAAGCTATGGTAGCATATTAAACAATGGACCAAGGCAGAACAGCATGGAAGCTATAACCCTGAAAGATGACTCCTACTCTACTGACTTTGACCATAAAAGGCTTGGTTTTTTGATAAAATGAGGTAATAGATTATTTTAAAAGCATAATTTGCTGAAGTATACGCATTTTCCTTCTTCTGTTATTGCATAATATGCAACAAAAACAACCATAAAAATTCAGGCAGGTTTAGACTGATAATACTTGCTCCAACCCAATTTATAACTGTTTGGTCCACTTTCTAGCAAGTCTTTCATTCCTCACTGTCACTGTCCTCTAGGTACACCCTTAGAAAAGGTGGAAGGGGGGGGGGGAATGTTGGTAGTCGAACAGTTAAAAGCAAGAGTTAAAAGAATCACTGAAGTTTAAATTCTACCCTTTGTGAATGGCTGAAGTTTAAATACTACTCAGTTGTGAACTATTTTATTTGTTATTTTTGCATGTAAAAATAATGTTTAGTATACACATGATAATATAGCTTCCAATTGCAAATATTTATCGATATTTCAATGCATTTATGCTAAACAAAAAGTAAAGCAAAACGATAAATAGAAATTCATTATTTCTAAATGAAATAAAGACAGTTTATATTGAAAACAAAGATGAATTTATGCTTTTATGTTTGAGCATAAGTGCCTTAAAATTCAAATATATATAGTTTATTAAAATATTTATCATTGCCATATATTTAATATTAAATTTATTTGCAAAAACTAAATAACATTTCAACTAATGAGGTTTTGATAGTTCTTATTACTACACATATGCTTTAATCTGCTCATCTCAATGTTAGTCTTTATTCAAAGTTCAACACTCCAACATATACAGTAACAAAGGTGTCACTAGAAGTTTTAAGTTTTCTTATGTACATTCCTTGATAATATACTTTTCTAAAGTGTCACATACATGATGGAACAAATTTACTATTCTCTTTATATCTTTAATTTTTCCTTGTCTATGTAAACTACTAAATATGTATTTAAAATCCATAGCTAGTTAACAGGGATATTAATAATTATATTTATTCTGACTGATTCTTTCCTATAATTTAGTCTTAGTTGTATGTATTTCCAAATTGTATTTGGCAGCTACTTTACTGTAATAAATGGCCTTTATAATTTATCTTTTACGGATGTATGTATGTTATTAGTCCTTATAAGCAGTACAATGCATGGATGTGCTAAATGATATAGAAACATTAACATAAAAATTTCAAATTACATAAAGCTATTAATTATACATAAAGTTATCATTTGATGTGCTCTATTATAAAATCAATTTTGATATACTATAGAAATTTTCTAAAATGAACTAACATCAAATTTGATTTCAGTTCCATTATACTTAAATGAATCAACAATTAAAATAACAGCAATTTGACTTTACTCCGTATATTTGGATATTATCACTGTTATTTAAAACTAAATTTAATAGGTAAACAATGTGATTTAATAAATATGCAATTACTGCCACATTGCTTTAATTTGAATTGGTAATTTGTTGCATAGTTTGACGAACATTTGAGTTGCACTGTTTTGGTATGTACTGGTGTTGGCTCTCATTATATGAATACCCACTTTTTGTTCTGTTATAACTGCTTTTATCATATGCAAAAAGGTGCTCAAACTAAGATCATTATATGACTGAGTGTAACTAAACACTCTTACTGACTCCATTCACTTGTTTCAATTTAGTGCATGTTTCACAGACCCTTTGTCCGCATTATTACCTACTCCTTGACTGTTGAATAATTTGTTATGCTTTGGTGATGTATATTCTGCTCTGGTGGAGGTGTGAGGAACTTAAAGTTTATGTTTTCATCCCTAGTAGTATCGAAGTTCATTAATCTGTCTCTGTTTTTATAAATGTAGATTTTACCCCATGTTGCTAACTCTGTAGGTCCCTGTACAGATTTTAATAATTTTGCTTCATCCACTATGTCATGGTTTTCTGTCCAGAAATGAGATGCTACTACTGATTTCTCCATTTGTTGTATTTTATGTTTTTGAAATGTCCTTTTAACCTTGTGCCTATGTTTCTCTTTGCTTTTCAATATAGACATTTTTGCATTCTGCACAAATTATTTGGTAAATAACTGCTTTTTTATCCAGTGGAATATTGTCATTAATATAGTCATTGAGAAGATTTTTAACATTAAATCTGTTTATAGGTGCCAATCTAATATTAAAATCTTTTAGAATATTTTGGAATTTTTGGGTAGCTCATGGATGATAATTTTTATAGATATAGAGACAAATTAATGAACTTCGACACTTCCAGAGATGAAAACTTAAGTTTTAAGCTCATCACATTTCCACTAGAGCAGAATATACATCACCAAAGCAAAACCAATTATCCAGCAGTCGACAACTGATGATGTAGACAACGATCTGTGAAACATGCACTAAATTTAAACAAGTGGAGTCAATAAAAGAGTGTAGTTTGGAGTGAGTAGTTTAACTCAATCATACAGTGATCTTAATTATATGATTAGCTCACTGAACAAGCTCAAATTAGCATATCAAGATGTGTTTAAATTTTTTATTACTTTAAAATTACCTGTTAAAATTTGTTGATAGTTTTTAAAAACATTGTACCAAATAGTGAACACCCTTGTTGGAAACCTTGGTTTATTTCTGTTATACTTTTTGATAATTTACTCCAATTTTGATTATCTTTGAACCTATTTAAAGACCTTGAATTGCTTTTATAATATGATTGGAGAATTCTCTTTCTTTCATTATTTCCTAAGCCAAAAACAAAAATACTGTAACTCAATTAAGTGTACTTACGAAGCTGTTGACAATGGAGTGGTATATTTATAAACAAAGTAATACAGTTTTTTTTCACACTAACTCCATTCACAAGTGAAAAGTGAATGGAGTTAGTGTGAAAAAAAACTGTATTACTTTGTTTATAAAAATACTGTAATTGCTCTTTTCTGTTACAATGGAAAATATATCTACCAAAGGTAACTTTTCATGTGTTACGATATCATCAGTTATATAATTTGTATGTCAAAGCATTTTTGCTTTCATATTGGTTTAGCCTCTTAAACATTTAACCAGTATTTTCAAATGTGACAGTTTTTTTGTTATAATAAGTAAGTAGTTCGGCTAACCTTAGGAAGCAATCAGTGCTAGTTATAAGCATTGTGAAAGCTCTTTAATAATGTTCTCTTTATTAGAAATTCCAATCCTTAAGTTTTCCCATGTAAGAGTGATACATCCATGTTAGTGATGTCACAAACAGTGGCTGATATGGGTTGAATATATTTAGCACCATAAACAGAGAAATACATAGAATATTATAAGATGCTGTTAAAATACTAATACTGAAGAGTTTGAGCACTGCTGTCACTGCATATGGACTTGGAAGTTATTTTTTATTGTAAATATACCAAGCAATGGTTTCCTTTCAATTATTATTTTATATTCTATATTTGACTAATGATTTTGAAAAGGAATCAAACTGTGTCACACCAAAAACAGAGTGTAACCCTATGAAATATATATAATCTCTATTGAAAAAATAAAAATTATGTTAAGAAATATTAAATTATTTTCCAAAGATAAATAACTACTTTAAAATGTTCCCAAATAATGTTGAAATAACAACAGCAGAATAACAAAACAAGGCTTGTATAAGAAATATATCTTTATTACAAATAATTTTTCACTTTTTTTCCCTACTGTTTTAGTTATACAAGTGACAATATTATCGCTATCCTTTACTTGGCACCTTATTTTGCTTATTTTTATTTTTAGTGCCAGAAGGTGTGTCTTAGGGATAATGGAAATGTTTATCACCATTTCTGAATTCACTTTCTTAAATGAGTAAATAAGCTTGAATCATTTGGACTGAAGCCCAGCTTGTCTAGTTCAGAAGAATTTGATTTGGAAAACTTTCTTCTTTCGAAGTTTTTGAAAGATAATACATGACCTGCAAACTGTCAGAAGCAGTATGTGGGAGTTCCACTGGTGAATTGAATGTGTATTTCATTTGCCTGCATGAAGCTTATATAGGTTGAGCAAAGTTCTAATTTCAATATTAATTCAATTTGAATCTAACACTGTAAAACATGCATTAATAATCTCTTCTGAGTTGAACTATTTAGCACACTCTCTTCGGCTTCACTTACTGGAGATTTACTCAGGACATGTTTTGTGGACCCTCGTCCACATCCTCAGCTGTTAAACGACTGTTAGATCATTTGTAGAAGTTGTGTTGGAGGTATCTGGGTTGACTCTGGTGGTTTGTGATAAACTTGAATAAAGAGATGTATCCTACATTAATGTGTTCAAGTTGTTAACACTAACTCCACTTACTTTTTAAAACTTAGGACTAGTTTCTGGAGAGGTTCCTCCCATCATTGGCTGCTGTTGACTGAATCAACTCAGTCAACAGCAGCCGACGATGGGAGGGACCTCTCCCGAAACTCAACAGCAACGGATGATGGGAGGGATCTCTCCAGAAACTAGTCCTAAGTTTTAAAAAGTAAGTGGAGTTAGTGTTAACAACTTGACACATTATTGTAGGATATATTACCACTCCATTGTCTACAGCTTTGTAAGTACAATTTTACTTAAAGAGATGTCTGCTTCAGGGATTTCCAAATTTTGCAAAACTTAATGATGTTTGACATATGGGTTGATTCCAGTGGTCTTGTGATAAACTTGAATAAAAACTTGTCTGCTTCTGGGATGTCAAGAATTTCCTAAATTCAATGAATTTTGACATACAAGAAGCAACAGCTCTTTATTCAAGTTTATCACAAGATAACTATCATCACCCAGACACCTACCAATCAATTTCTAAAAATGATCCAACAGTTATTTAACAGCTGAGGATGTGGACAACGACTTACGAAACTTGTCCTGAGTAAATCTTCAGTAAATGAAGCCAAAACGAGTGTTTTAAATGGACTCAGAAGAGATTATTAAAGCTCTAATTGGATGCTAATATACTGTTAAGTTACTCCGCAAGTGCCACCCCACTTGCTAAGGAAATTAATGATGCTAGTGCACAAAATGCAATTCAGTTAAACTTGGTGCATGCAGTCAAAAAGATAAAATAGTTCAGAATTTAATTGCTTGGTTCCATATGAGAAAGCTTTTTATTTATCAATATATCTATGTTCTCTCACTTTCAAATATGAATACTGCTCTTATCAAAGAGGAAAAGCATTCTATTTCCACAATAAATATGCTCAACCTTATTCAGTATAGAATTGGATTCATGCTTGTGGTGTTATGCAATCTGTCCAACACTCCTTTACTGAAATGCATTTTGGTGTGTTTATCATAGGATGACTGGATACTCAACATTTCTTGGATGTGTTCTCTTTTTTATTGTGTTTCTGGGTATTCAGAAAAAATGTTATAATAACCTAAGTGTAAGGGCTTAGGTGTTTATATTCTTAAATTAAAATTTATTTACTGAAATGTTACATCACTATTAGATTTGTTAAATATGATGTGGTAATTGCATCTGAGCTGCCAAAGCAGGGTGAGCAAATAAATATTTGTTTTGCAATGTACTTTAGATAGCACAAATTATTCATTTTATAAAAGATGAATTTGGGAAAATATTATTTCCTCTGACACAAATTTCCACTGACAAACTGTCCTACATTTTGTTGCACATCCTACATTTGAGACATCAATGTTTTCTTTTTGAGCAGTGATTGTTTGATCACTAAAGTTTAGTAATGTGATATGATTAATTAGGGGAACTCCACTGTTTGATTAAAATGAATGTTTTAAATTAGCCCAAATGACAATAGTATATATTTTGCTCCTGCACACTAAATCGGTATTATGTTATTTTTATCATGCAAAAATAAATTAAGAAAGACAGTGTAGAATTATTTAATTGCAATTTTGTTCAACAAAAAAGGGTTTTATGTAGTGCAGTAGCTTCAGTTATCTAATACAGTGGCAGTGTATTTATTGTGAAATAAATTTGAAAAAATTATTATATATCTATTAAGTAACATTATGCAGTTGTAAGACTTGGGGGGGCATCAAGATTGCTGCTAATTTCTGAGTCACACATAACCTGGATCTCAAAAGTCAAAATTTAGTTTTAGCATATGGAACCAGTTTGCGTTTCTAGCTTTTGATAGCGGTGGTTATTAATGATGAATTAATTACAGCTACCCATAGGAAAGGGATAATTCTGTGCACTGCATCCGTGGCAGATGCATTGATTATTTTCACTTTGTTATCTACAGAAAGAGATGATATTATTTTCATTTCCAATTATAAACATGTTATTTTTTTCTCCTACACACGTTTATTATATTTCCAAAGTGCGGTCAATGACCATTTCTAGTCATAGAGGTTATGTCAAACTAATCATAATTTTTATGGCCGTTTTCATTTAAATACTTATTTTGCGCATTTAAACATTTTTGGGCTTTCTCGCTAGTATCATAACCTCTTCCACCTAACTTCTGCTTCGAAAATATAATTTCTGAATTTTGAGAGAGTAAAAGGCAGATTTTAAATGAAAAATTGCGATCAACAGAATAAATATTATTCAAGTCAGGCCGCCAAGCGAGTAGGTATTCCTAAGAACATATTTATTTGACAATCGAAGCCTACGGCCTACTTTAAGGTATCATTCCGCCCTGAGAATAAACACTCACGGTATTAATGTGCAGACACCTACCTTATTAAAACACATTTAAATGCAGTAAAAACATATCGAAGATGCATTTAAGAAAACGGGTATATTAATTACTGTTCATCATGCTTAGAAAAAGCAATAAAATTTCTCTATTTTACTAGTCGGTTGAATACTAAATATAACATGGCGGACTGGGAAAGTGATTATTAGTTCTCATGTTGAAGCAGTTCAGAGAGTGTTTCCAAGGTGGCAGCACTGAACTGAAATGCAGGAGTATGAATCCACGTTTCCTTTAAACAGCCCCATGATACTTTCACCTAAAATTTTGGAAGGAGATTATGAAATTGAACGAAATGACTATGATCCCACATCAACCATCCTTCTAGCAAGTACAAAATTTATTAATGGCTGTCATACGTAAAGTATAATGAATGTTCTATTAAGAAAATGTAAGAGCTTTCATGGATACAGGTGTATAACATAAACAAAAAAATATGAAAAACAAGGGCTTGTTTGAATTTTATTTCTCCATTTTTTAGATTTTTAACAACCCAGGTTAGTGGTCTTATTCTAGGTATATACATTTCTTGCAATAGTGAATAGTTTGACCTAGGAATTGTTTCTTCTTGGAATTGTAGACCACACTTCAAAAATCATTATGAAGGCTCATTTATTTATTCAGGATTCTTTGAATAATACAATTGCATATCATTTAAGAGATGATAAAATGTTATTAATTGAGTATTATTAAAAAGTAACTTCATAAACTGTGTAGTTTCAAAATTCATTTGATACGAAATAATCGATCCTGTACCACCATAATGATGGTAACCAGAGATTTAAAGGTTCAAATGAATTTCAGCAAAGAGGTGGGATTTAATACCTTTTGTTTATCTTACGTTGTGATTATAGTTGCTCAATACTGACCCATTTACAATAAAATTTCACTATACCTAAATCTGCTAACAAGAAACTTTAGTGTTGATTTATAAATTTATACTACTTTTAAGGCTGAACAGGTAAATGTTTTTCATTTTGAAATTGATTATATATTGGAGGTGATAATCAAAATTCAAGACAATTTACTATTATCACTTCCAATTACCTTGATACCATCTCCAAAAGTCACTCATATCTATTTCTAATTTATAACGCACTTGAGGCCTATGATTGTTGATAGCTAGTCCTAGGATTTATGCACAAAAAGGTCTGAAACATGCAACACAGATTTTTTAATCAAACTACGTAATCAACCAAGTAATAAATAATACACTCTTCTTGCTCTAAAGAATCTCTCTACTGCACACGATGTTATTAGGCAAAATGCTAATGTGCAACATGTGAATCTTAGGCTAAAGTGTGATCTATTTAACTTTTCTTGATATAAATGTTTCTTTACTTTTAGAACAGTACTGTGTCTGGGTTTCTTGATAGCACTATGTCTAATTTTATCTCAACAGTTTCACTAATGGACACTTGTGCTCAGGAAATTTGCAGTAACAACTTCTAAAAATTTACAGGTTTACACAAGGCTCTCCATTAGTTTCTAGACTCTTAATGAAATTGGAAAGATTCCCTAACCCATTTTAACACAGAGCTTAATTTTTTCACGACATGCGTAAGTGAAATTCAAACTATGAAAAAGTAAGTTTCTAAATATCCAATTCTAAATGCAATTGAACAGGATTCAAAAGCAGTGTTCGAGTTTACACTTAGAAACGCCTTTTTAACGGTCCGGTGAAAAATCAAAGAAAAGCATAGTATGAAATTATGCTATTGTTATTTGGAAAGAGATTGTGAGTGAGATGTGTTTTTTTGCTGTATATATTAGAAGATTCAGGATATTAGTAAGTACATTGTTTTATGAATTATGAAAATGGACTGCATTTTTTACAAACAAGATAAGGATACTTGATGGTTTTTGCATAGAAATCTTGAAAATATGCACAGTAGTCTAATTATATGCCAAATAAACTGTTTATATTCATGATCACTGAAACTCGAAACATATATAAAACATTTGAAATGTTCGTGGCGCTAATCGTTGATTATAGCTGTCGTCAAACTCCAGGCTTTCAGCTATCTTCACTCTGTGGCCTTCCTCAGGGTCAATTGGCAACTCTCACGTTTACGTGGAATGAGACTTATCGAAAGTGAAAGTTTTCTGTGTTGTTTTGAATTATTCTTCGCAGAAAGCAACGTCACGAGAATGACTTATCTAGATATGTTAATCTAATGGTTGATTTTTTTGAGTAGTGTTTAACGCCCGTTTTTACTACTGAGGCACCACAGGCGATTAATGGTTAATGCCATTACCAAAGACAGACGGCGATATTTCATTCCGGCAAGATGATGCATCACTTCATGACCACACTTCAGTGCGCCAGCACATAAACGAAACACAGCGTTTGATTGACCTTGAGGCTTCTTGTAACGTTATTGACGAAGTGGCTAACTCGATTACCGGATCTCACTAATGCGTATTTTTCATTTGGGGATATTATAAAACTCTTTTACCAATTGACCTGGGAGACTTGAATATGCACATCCTCGCCGCTATAGAGAGACTGTCGATAGATCCATTTGGGAGGAGCTAGACTACCACATTGGCATTTGTCTTTTTTTTTTTTTTAATGGTGTTTAACGTCCGTTTTTACTACTGAGGCACCATAGGCGGGGCATTTGTCATGTGAAGAAAGGTGTTCATATTGACCATTTATGATTTGTGAAAAAAGGAAGAAATTCACTGCTGCTGTATACAATGTAATTTAATTTAATAAAACATTTAAAACAAATTTATCAGTACATTTTAAAATCGTTCTAATCCTTTCCTATACTTCTATTTCCACTACTGAATTACAGAGCGCTACATCTACAAGTAAATGTAGAAATCACTGCAGATGGAGGGGAGAAAACAACCACTTATTTATGATATTAAGAGTAAATTTCAAAGAACGAAAAATCAATGCACTATTTATAAAAGAATCTCAAGAAGCTCACAAACAAGAAAATACACAAATCAAGCTAGCACATCAAATTCTGATAAAGGTAAAAATCCATCTACAAAATGGCTGAAATTAGCTCCTAAAGTAATACCAACACAACTACACAAAATTACTAACTTCTAGTTTAATCTATATAGTCCAAAGTTGTAAAAATACTATTTGAAGAAGATTTTGAAAACTAAGTAATACTTATTAAGTTGAATACTTTTCTACACAGTTGGAGGGATTGTTGTCATCGATTTGGAATGTTTTAGACTATATGATGTTTCACAGTCTGAATCCAACGTTTTTCTTGGTCTAGTCAAGTTATGACATTCTCATGGCAGTAATATAATCAAACTATCTTCAAATGAATAAACTGTGTTAAAACTCTACACGGTCTGTTCTTTAAACACACTTTCTCTATTATGTCCGTTCCTTATTTTCAATGAAACAAAACACGATTAATTTGAAGAACTGAAGATATCTTGTGGGGCTATAAGAAGAGCAAATACCTCAATGAAATATTACCTACGATAGAGTTTACTAGAAAAACTGGTGATAATACCCCCCCCCCAGTAGATCACATATAAAGGCAAATCTATCTAAATCCCTAGGGGGGCAAGGGCCTCCTACTATTTTCGTGGCAAGGCTAGTTCAATCAATGTCGCAAAGAGAATCACATTTTTATGAGATCTACATCTATGCTGACACCTAATCTAGTTACATTAACACAAATTACTATATACATAAAGGGATCACTGACACTACTATTATTTCATAAACGAATTTACTATTTACAAAGTTTTTAGGTAATTCTTCCACAGTCTTCTGCCACCACTATTTCATTGGCCACCAGCAACCATCTTAAGATCTTTTTGAGATGTCCTCGGTTCCTCTTCCGCGTCATCGGGTACCAAATGTTTGTCGTATATGTCTATTTGTCATGTTGCATTCTAACGACAGGTACACCTAAGCATCATGTCAGGTGATGACTTGGCCACTCATCTGCCATTCCGCTTATTCTCCTTGTTTCTCTTTTACTTCCAGTCCTGTCCTTCATATTTAAGTTCAGGATTTTCTGCCCCATTTTCCTCTGACATAGCTAGAGAATCCTGTTTTGACTGTTCATATATTTCCATGATGGCGGTCATAGTAGGCACGGGATGATACAGCTCTGAAGAATTGGGAATCTTAGCTGGGTGCTACATGATATGTGCAAAAGTATTAATTTAATACTCCAGAATTTGGCCCAGGCCAGTCTCAATCTTCTTTTGATTTCATTTTCTGCGTTTGGAGACCACTTATTGCCAGTCCCCCCCCCCCAAAAAAAATATATATATATATATATATATATATATATATATATATATATATTTACTGTGTGATATTCTATTATTGAACTAGAAGATCTGTCGGTGTGAAGTTAGTCATAGCTTTTGTTTTCGATAGGTTCATCATTAGAGCCCTGTTTCGTCTAATACATTACATGTCTATGGACTTATATATTGCAGTTATTAGTAGAATTCTGTTCCACAAAGATTTCTACTATACTATATGGAGAGGTCCATAAGTTTCCTAACCAGTTCTTAAGTATGATAAAGACAAAAACTATATTTCACTTTTCCCTTACCTTTTATTGCAACACACTTCTCACAACTTTGAATTAACATTTTAATCCCCCCCCAAATAGGCATAAACACCATCCATCACTTCTTCGTTACACTTAAATTTCCTTCCTCGAAGGTCCTTCTTGAGTTTTGAGAAGAGGAAATTGTCACTTGGAACTAGATCTAGGCTGTAGGGTGAATGGTCGATTCCTTGAAGCCACGTTTCTTTGCAACAAGAGCTGTGTGCACAGGCGCATTGTCGAGAAGGCGCACACCACAACTCAGCTTTCCTCGCCTTTTCTCTTTGATAGAAGCATGTAGTCTGTGCAGTAGACCAGCATAGTACTCCCCATATACTGTGGTGTTCCTCTCTTTGAAGTCAATGAAGAGTATTCCTTCACAGTCCCAAAAGATTGTGGCCATGATCTTCTTGGTTGACTGAGTAACCTTGGCCTTTAGAGGCGGTGCTTCGCCAGGATTACGCCACTCCATTAATTTTCTTTTGAACAAGGGATCATAGTGGAGGACCATAGTTTCATCTCCTGTAACAATGGTTTGCAATACTTCTATCTCGTCGCCACGGTAGAGCTCAAAAATGCCTGACAACAGATGAATCGTTGCTGCTTTTGGACTGAGAAAAGAAGTCTAGACACCCATCTTGCTCTAACGTTGTTCATGTTTAAATGTTCATGAATAATTCGAAGGACTGTTGTTTAAGAAAACCTTGCTGCAATTTCTGTAACCTTGAGCCGCCGGTCTTCTATAATTTCTCCTTCCACAAGAGCGATGATTTCAGCAGTGAGCACCTCCAAAGGCCGACCTGCACGCTCTTCGTCCTCAATGTTTTCTCTACCCATTCGAAAAAGTTTGCCCCATTCTTTTACGGTAGAATATGAGGGGAGTTCTTCCCCATATACCACGTTCAATCGCTGTTTAATTTCATTTGGATTAAGTCGTTCTTTTGTGAAGAACTCAAAACAGTTCAATACTCCATTTTGAACATGCCACAATCTTGTACACATAGCCTTCTTTATGCAAGCCTTCTTTATCTGGGCAACTGAACACAGCGGAGTGGAAGTTACAGTTGCAATTATTTACTTAACAGATAAGGTATGGCACCAGATAAGCGTTTTGTGAAGGCGATAATCCTTTCAGCGAGGCTGGAAACTTATGGAGCTAGTCTCATACTTTACAACTCCACACTTACAGACATACAAGTGCAACTAAAGTACATATTATGATTAATATTGTCTCTTTATGTTTCAAATACACACTTCAGTCCATCATTTACGTTTATATTTTTGTTTTTCATACGTCTCACTAAATTAATTTCTTTCCATTTCACATTCTTTTTTAAAATTATCTCTTTTGACAGAATTTTGTCAAATTTTTACTTATAATGAAAATGTGATTGCCAAACAACATGGGCAAACGTATATAAATATCAATGATCAAATGATATTCTGACAATTGAAATCGAGGCTGCTGTGCATCGAAAGCGATCGTCTCAATGCGAACTATTACGCTTAAATATTAATAAATGCATAATAACGCATTTAAATTGTCATTATTTTTTAAAAAATGCAAGACCATTTAGCAGGAATGACAATAATACATTTTGTTAATTAAAAATACGAATTTATTATTAAGGTTTTGACATAACCTAATTCACGTTATGGCGACATGTGGCAAACAGCTGTTCCTCCATCTTGTTCTTATATGACGTCACGTGTAACTTGTAAATTTACAAGTGTTGAACATTCTTTCGTGGAAAAGAAAGTAAATACTTTAGTACTTTTGTGGGATAGGGTTCTGGTCTACTTATTATTCCTTTGGTTCAGGTCGGGCAGCATTTTTTACAATTCTTTACCTATCTAAATAAAAGTTGTAATATTCATGTTATCGATATCAGCAGACACTCCTGATTTCGCCTGCTTAACCAACGAATCATGATGGCACGAGTGCGTTGCCTAAACAGGTCTGAATGGTTTAGTTCAGACACCTGTGCAATTCCTCATTTACACACCGCCTACAGGTTTTACTAACACAATGCACATTCCCTAATCTGAAGGAGAAGTTGTCTATTTCGTGATTGCTGGCTATCTAACTGTTATCTCCATTATCTAATCATGTCTATAGGGTATCAACTGCCCTCTATGCTATTACTCGCCATTGTGATGGTCATTTTCTCCCAGCTTCATGTGCGAGCTTATGCAAGGGACCTCGACCAGGTGCTACTTGGATTATCTACTGATGATTAGTATGGTTATGTTTCTCTCTCCCTCTTTCATGAAGAGATCGACAAAATTGCCGTCAGTGATCAAGATCCAGCTAACTTCTCGCTTAGAGAAATGGATTCGCGGCTTCTATGACACACTATATAATGCTCATTTCGGCTGACTTGCTAGAATCTCGGTAATTTAGAACTCGGTGGATGCAGTACATCTCCCTCTCTCCTCCTATTCTAACTTTTCGATGTTGGGAAGAGCTATCTGGGTTTGGTGCGTGAAGGAGTGTAAATTCTGCCTCTCCTTGTGGCACTATCACATTATATCGAACATTTCTCTCTAATTTACTGCTTGTAATTAAAGGGTTACCCACGCGCTTCATGGCTGCATTACAACTTTAAAGGACATTTGTAACGGAAGTTTGAGTTTGGGGGTCTTTTTGATAGGTTGTGCCGCGCAGGGAGAGGAGAGAAGGAGGAAAAGGGAGAGGAGATTCGACTCCACCTAGACTTGGACGGTGGGACGGGAGTTCGTTGAGATGGGAGAATATGGTGGAATTTCTCTTTTATTGTAAACTGAAGATTTGTGGCGCTGATAACCCTTGTTCGACAGCTTCCACTCGCCCTTGTACATGCCTTTAAAGTTAATAACTTGGCATTTAACGAACAATATTTTCTAGAAATATCAATAACGTGAAATCGTACTATAATAGGTAATATTAAATTGATGCATGTTGTATCACAGTGTACGAAACTGTGTTAAAAAGATGCAAAATACAGGGTGTTCATTTATGTTTGATGACAGCTAGGAACATGCAGCTACAGTCTTTTGCGAATTAATGTCAACAAGCAGGTACATTTAGTTCTGTGAGTTACTCAGTGCTAATAACTGTTTCCCTCCAATTCTACACCACATTATTGAGAAGTAAATGCTAGTTATTGTTTTTATAGGTTGCACTAAAGTTAAGCAATTTGATTTTGTTTCTAGCCGTTTAAACATTTTATTTAGCTAATATATATTTATTCATAATGAATATCACATCTAAGAAGGGAAGTAAGGTCATAACTCTCCATGAATTTAATAATATGACTCAGAGACAGATAGCAGTTGGATGTAGTGCTGTAAAAAATATAATTAGAAAGAAAAACGGAATTGGGTCAATTTCACCTCAAAGGAAAGGACGATAGGGTCGAAATCGAAAAGCGTCCAGGAAAGACGATGCCTATCTAATCAGAACCAACTAAATTACTCCTGAAAAGAGCGGTTTGATTTACAAAAAGTTTTGGAGACTGCAGAGGTGAAAATCAATGCGTCAACAGTGCGTAGGGGGCATCTAGAAGCTGGAAGGAAAACTCGACGACAGGTCATAAAATAGCTATGAGGTGTCCTATGAAGAAAAAAGGTTATAGTAAATATCAGAACTGGATACACCAAGAGTGGAATGAATGAATAGTGTTCAACGCCCGTTTTTGCTACAGAGGCACCACAGGCGATGGACACTGATGATACACGAGATGAAATGATATATTGGGAAAGGATTTAGTTTTATGGAAGGAATCGTTCCAGGCCTAAGTTTAAGGTACCTCCCCGGCATTTGCCATTTATGAGGACTGAGGAAAACCTGGAAAAAACCTCAGTCAGGAAGGACGGTCCTGGTGGTATTCGAACCCAGACCTCCCGCTCACGAGTCCGAGACTTAAGCCAAGAGTGGAGAAAGGTCCTGTTTTCTGATGAAAGTCATTTTGAAGTGCAGGGATTGAATGTCTCGTATGTAAAGAGACGTGATGGAGAGGAAATCTTGCCGAAGCACATCAAATGGAAGGTAAAGTTTCCAAAAAGAAGATGTTTTGGGTCTGTTTTGGATACACAGGCACTAAATGTTTGATTCCTATTGACGGAATGAAGCGATTGGCATAGGAACTGAACATTAAAATGACAATTTTCCAGCAAGATCTCGCTCCTTGTCATGCATCAAAGAATGTTAAAGACTTCATGGCGAAAAATGGGTTTTAGTGTTTGAACTGGTCTGGAAATTTCGGATCTCAATCCTATAGAGAATCTATGGGCGATTGTCAAGAAACGGACGAGGAAAGGGATGAGGTTTCATGACCCAGAAATAAGTGAAATATGTAAGAAACTCAATGACTATATTCCCAAACGAGTGAAAATGGTTACTAAGACCAAAGGTAGGCTTATTAAATACTAAAAACACTCTTTGGTAAAAAGTAATATTGAAATTTTGTGAAATCATTAAAAAAATGGAATAATATTTTTATAAATATAAGGCATCTCTGTGAAAACTGCTTTATCTTACAGCAGATGCCTCTGAGCAACATTTATCTGCCGTTTCACGTCCTGATTTAAACGAGATTAATGCAGATATGTTCAAGAGTGTTCTTAAATAAAAATTCCTCAAAACCGGAAAGTCTCTAGTTTTCATGAAACATCGACGACGATCCTAGAAGCTGCAGAACATCAAACATTAAGGTAATTCGTTTTCTCTTTCAGAAGAATTTTTAATACATTCTTTCTAAAGTAGCTACGTTTGAGATAGATAACAGTCCGAAAAATGAAACTTGGCAACCTAGATCGCTTAAGTTGTCATAGTAACACTTAAGTAGATTGTTAAACAGAATATGTAATTGTATAACAAATATAAGGTGATCAAAGTGTCCTATTCGTTTCAGACTAGACATTTCAATGCATCATTAAAATCCGAAACAAGATAATATTCACTTAGAGAAATTTGGAAGCAAATGTTCGGACTTTCTGCCCTCTGAGATGATTACCCAAAGAAAGGAAAAAACGATTATCTGTTTTGTAATATCTTAGAGAAGATAATGGATGCACTAGAGTTTCCAAACCACGATGGATAATGATTTCAACGAGCCGCCTTAGCTATATGTGGTTCTGCATTATCATGCAAAAGATTAATGCCTTTGCGATTCACGAATGCAGGTTTCTTAGTTTTCAGTTTTTATGAACTGAATTATTTTTTAGTCGATCCTGGTGGTGTAGTGGTAACCATACTTGCCTCCTAAACCCAAGATTGCGGGCTCGATCCCGGCCAGGACTGATGGATTTTTTCGGGGTAAAATCCTAAGTATGGCTTACTTTGGAAGGAAGGGAAGTGGATCCTGTATAGCACATTTACGGAACGAAAAAGAACCTCAAGCCTGAAAGAAGAGGTCTCTGAGCAAAATTTGTCGGGCGTTTCCCGCCCTGAATTGAATGGGACGCTGAAGACCTCAGATGTTAAAGAGCGTCCGTAAATAAATAAACAAAAAAGTACACAATGGGTTTATTGTTTGGTAGGCTATTAATAATGCAAAACTTAAAAACCAAATTGATATGGAATTTTACATATTTTGAATTAATTAGATATAGCAGCAGTACACACTAAACAGAGAGCTTAATCTTCTTTTTGTGCAGTGGTGGTTTTGGTTGTTTGGGGATGCAGTTACGTTGAATTACTTTGTCACGTCCTAACAAGTCTGGCAGTTTTTCACCTCAATAGTCGCTAAGAGAGCTTCGTTATTCATTATTGTTGGCCCTCCTGTCTGTGGATCAGCCTCGAGGAACTTCATGAACCATTTTTGCTCCCTCTGTTCATTCACACATCAGTATCGAAGGGCTGCGCCCTGCGGTTGCATTGTTTCCCAGTTTAAATTAATGTCTGACCGCGCTTTTCGGAATATTGACTAATACTAGGAAATATTGAACCTAGCAGCTTAACAGTGTAACTTTTAGTAACAATTAGTTCCCGCCGTGGCTTTATTTGTTGGGTATTTAATTGTTGAAACCACTTGACATTTGGGCATTCCAAAAATACCGACAAAACTTTTTTGGTAAACTCTACGCCTTATTTTACATATTCGTATAACAGAAATCACTTGTAAGAACGAAAAACTCAATTTGATACTGG
Source organism: Metallyticus violacea (assembly GCA_030762175.1). Lineage (NCBI taxonomy): Eukaryota > Metazoa > Arthropoda > Insecta > Mantodea > Metallyticidae > Metallyticus > Metallyticus violacea. Next base: position 56,407,420 of record CM060841.1, read on the forward strand.
GAAATAAAAATGTAGAACTTTTGGCTGAAAACGAGAATCTACCACATGAATTGACTGCACGCTGAACAGTTGCAGACTCTGATGCAGTAGGCTGAAACATCTTAGAGATGTGGAGGTGGAGGGTTCTTGTCTCAGAATCAGTTTAGACACTTTTATTTTCTTTTCGGTAGATTCATCTGTAGAAAATTTCCAACTGCCAAGATGTTCCAGTGTAAGCAACTTAGCTCTTGCTTATAGGACGCACGTTCTGAAGCAATGACCGCTGTAAAAGTCTGGGCTGAGCAGATTTGGATACTCTGCTCCTTCACAGGCATTCAAACGAATGCATTCAACACACACTGGACCGTGCAATTTTTGTTTCGATAAGCTGCGAAGAATAATCATATACATCTCATGGACGAAGGCCAGTAATATTTATGTGTACTATAAAATACTTTATCAGCTTCGCTTTCCGCAAAGGGAAAAAATAAAATAAAATAAAAAGAAACACTTGCTTCTGATTTTTGTTTGTGTCGGCGAGTGTGATAATTTGAGAGTTCCCATTATCCTTAAGACCAGTAACTGATAAAGAAAATAGTTCTCTTCCACAAGCTCCACAGATGTCGAAATAAGAGCAGCCTTTAACATTAAATAAACTTTATATCAGTCTCTATCTCTTTTCCAAAAAGCACCTTGTATTTTTTCGGTTCGTATCCCTCACAAATACGCTTCAGAAAAGCATCACTTTAGAAACTACCACCGGTGGCCGAAGTCGCGAAGTCTGCGGCTCGATTCCCACCAGAACCATCCTCCCTAACTGAGGTTTTTCCCAGAGTTTCCTCAGTCCTCATAAATGGGAAATACCGGGGAGGTACTTACGCCTGGAACGTTTCCTTCCTTAAAAAAATCCTTTCGCAATATATAATTTCATCTCATGTATCATCAGTGCCCACCGCCTGTGGTGCCTCTGTAGTAAAAACGGGCGTTAAACACTGTTAAAAATGCAAAGCACTCTAGCGTACTCACCTTACATTCATATTTGCACGCTAAAGTTTTACTTTTCGTACTTGATACTCCATAAAAAGGCGTTCTAACTTACTGCCGATCCAGTAGAGCGGAGTCGATCTAATTACCAACAGATTAAGTATGAAGGGGAGAGTGTCATTGCTTGGTTTAAGAGAACGTACACAAGAGACCCTTTGAATCGATACAGAGGATACTACAAGTAATTAAACATTGTACTTTGTCATTGTGTGTGTACGTGTTTAAAATGTAGAAAATGCATAAAAAAGAGAGTTTGATCAATTATTGGTTACGTAAGAGGAAAACTAAGGCAAGCCTTAATTATGTTGTCTGTCCAACTGAAGGCACACGTGAAGAAATCAGTCACTCGCAGCGCGGTAAACAGTTCGTGGAGATAAGAGTTGCATGATAAAAAAATAAATAACATAAACAGTGGTGTGGCAACTCCTCAGAGCTGAAAAGGTACACTATCACTAGAGGATGAAGTCCGCACATACTATGATTAATTCTATCCTGCTATATGAAGTGAAATATAGGGATAGAGGAGAACTGAACGTGTAAATAAAATTCAAGTCGATTTTTGGAAAAGGGTTCTCGGGCTCTCCAAAGGAACGTCACACTATGGGGTCATAAGGGAGGTGGGTTGCTATGAAGATACGGTTAATAGTAAAACAAGGACGTGAAGTACTGGCTTACACTAATGCAGGGAGACCAATACACACTTGGTGTTGAATGTTATAGACACCAAATGCAAAATATAACACAACGTTTTGGGCTGCAGAGGTAGAAGAAGAACTCAGAGGAATTGACCTGGATTCTATATTACAGCGAGACAATGAAAATATAAAAATGTATGGAATAAAACAAGGCTAGAGGCTATCAGCAGGTAGGAAATCGAGGCAGAATGTAACACAAAAGTTTCCTTGAGAAATTGGACTAACCTGGGGGTAAATAGGTATATATGCTCGTACTAGGGAGAAAGCCAAGATCAGGAATGACTTGGTTTAGACTGGGAAGTTGGAAGGTTAAAAAAATAAATAACGGATAGTTCTGGTAGGAAAACCTGTCCATTTTGTGGAGGGGCTGAGGAATGGATACATATTCTGGCAGAGTGTACCCACTGGGAAAACCTGAGAAAAACGCTGTTTCCAGAAAACCTTTTAAAGACAATTAGAGGCTGACTGGCATGCTGGGAGCTGTTTGCGAACCACACCATTGGACATTTTCCTAGTCACAGTGCTCGAAGGTAGAAGCAATTTGTTGTCTGGTTAGAACGCAACAAATAGTGTAATTATAAATGCTATATAATAGGTTTCCATTCTTATGTCTGTAAATACAGTTCTTCCCATTTTAAGGTTTATTTATTTATTATTAACATTGTTTTATTTGTATTCTTCTTTGTTTCCTGTTCCTAATTGCGTATCATACTTAAATATGTACGGTCTATGACCCATACATAACATATATTTGCAATGCGTATATAGAATTTTATAAGAATAAAAATGACACCACTATAACCACCACTACGCCTCAGAGAATGGCGTCTTTATAAGAATTTTTCCTCGCGCAAAAAAAAAAAAAAAAAAAAAAAAAAAAAAACCACCGCCACCACATTCGCATCTAATGATACTACAATGCTATCGATCACTTTTTCACAATTTCATCCATCTCCCAGAATTCCCTTTCCAATTTCTCTGCATGTTTGCATAAATTTTACCAATTAGTTTTCGTCAAGAGCGAAATGCCATGAAGACCAACGAACTGCTTGCTACCTTCTTCTCTCTAGCCATTCTTTTCATTATAACCTGCTAGGCCAATGGAATTCAAGTCGCAACCACATGTAAAGGCAGGGGAATATATGTATATATATGGAGCATCCATTTTAAACAGTTTCTCTTTAGGTGTCTGTTTTTTTAATTGCAGTAAATTTATAAATTGTGCTTTGTACATAGCATTATCTCCTTATTCTAGATTCTGTCATTGTGGATTTCGTAGGTGACTTGTCTACTTGTAACATGAGATCAGCATTATCTATGACCAGAATAAATGAGAATGTCGGCAAATTGGAAGTTAATTTTTCTGAAACCCACCTTTCAAAGTTTTCTTTGTTCATTTGGCTATTGTAGTAACCTGAACTATTATCAGCTTAAATAATTTAAAGTCAAGTAGAAAACGTTTTCCCAATTTGGCGCATGTTTTATGTTCATCAAGAAATCCTGTCGCCACAATGTGGGGGTTTCTTTTATTTTGTTATAAACACTCACATTACTTGTTATAAAATAAAAGAAATCACTTTGCAAAGTGGTGTTCACTCAAGAAAAATGTTTTTTTTCCCTCGTACTACAAGAAGCAACTTATTGAGTGCACACTTTTCAACAGCATAAAAGTCATATAGCATGATATTGCGTATCACACATTTATCAAAATCCTCTATATTCATTACAGTCTGCCTCAGTTGATCTTTTTATTTATGGACGCTCTGCAACATCTCAGGTCATCAGTGGCCCATTCAATTCAGAACGTGTAACGGACGATAAATTTTGCTCAGAGGCCTCTTCTTTCAGGCTTGAGGTTCTTTTTCATGTTGTAAATATACGACAGAGACCCACGGTTCTACTTCCCTTCCAAAGGAAGCCATGGTAAGGATTTTTACGTCTAAAAATCTATCGATCCTGGCCGGGATTGAAGCCGCATTCTTGGGTTTAGAGAACAAGTATGCTTACCACTAGACCACCAGGGGCGACACAGTGCGCCTTGGCAATATTTCCTGTTAGCACGGGTTTTCACCACGAGCACTCAGTTATTTCACCTGCTTGAGTGTTCTGTTTATTGGGGTTGCAGGAAGCACAAGAGGGCGTTTTAAATATTAGAACGTAACTTTATCAATAAACTCCCGCCCTCAGAGTAAATGGCTTTTGTCATCTTAAGCTCCGACATATTATGCTGTTAACTATGAAATTATAAGTAGTGAATCAATATTTTCATCATGCAGAGACGCAAAGCCATCTGCAGCGACAGCAGAGAAATGAATAAGCCACAACAGGCTCTACCCTGTACCGCTTCCTGATCAGACGGTCACTACGTACTGGTGAACAATCTATATTTTTATTTGAGTAGTGTTTAACGCCCGTTTTTACTACTGAGGCACCGCAGGCGGTGGACACTGATGATACATGAGTTGAAATAATAAATTGGGAAAGGATATTTTTTTTTTTTAAGGAAGGAAGCGTTCCAGGCCTAAGTTTAGGTACCTCTCCGGCATTTGCCAGTTATGAAGACTGAGGAAAACCTGGAAAAAACCCCAGTCAGGGAGGACGGTCCTGGCGGGATTCGAACCGCAGACCTCCCGCTCACGAGTCCGTGCCTTAACGACCTCGACCACCCGTAGCGGTAACAATCTATATGATGGATAAATATAGATCGATCGATAGATAGATATTAGATACATTAGATAGATATACAGATAGACAGACAGACAGACGGACGGATGTAAGGACGGACAGATAGATTGATTAGATATTTAGCTACATACACAGACAGGCAGGCAGGCAGGCAGGCAGGCAGACAGACAACAGACAGACAGACAGACAGACAGACAGACAGACAGACAGACAGACAGACAGACAGACAGACAGACAGATAGATAGATAGATAGATAGATAGGCAGGCAGGCAGGCAGGCAGGCAGGCAGGCAGACAGACAGACAGACAGACAGACAGACAGACAGACAGACAGACAGACAGACAGACAGACAGACAGATAGATAGATAGATAGATAGATAGATAGATAGATAGATAGATAGATAGATAGATAGATAGATAGATAGCATAAATGGATGGAAGGATAGATGGATAGATAAGTTATTTATTGCCTCTTTGCCATATAAAATATTGTCAGTGATAACATAGAGAACAAATCAGTAATTAATGTAACACATTAAAACCCATTTAGTAAAAATCATTCATATTTTGTATTGGATTGGCCAGCAATATTGACCGAGCTTGTCTCTTAAATATAGTGCAGGATAAATTTCTTATACACAGTGGCTGGCTTATTGTAAAAGTTATATGAGATATAAACAAAACTGCTGGTTATATTGCTGTATTTACACTTGTTAACACATACACACGCACACGTCGGTCCTGGTGTGGTTACCATACGTGCCTCCTAAACCCAAGAACGCGGGTTCGAACCCGGCCAGGACCGATGGACTTTTTCGGGCGTAAAAATCCAAAGTATGGCTTTCTTCGGAAGGGAAGTAAAGCCGTGGGTCCCGTGTCCTACATTTACGGCACGAAAAAGAACCTCAAGCCTGAAAGACAGGCCTCTGAGCAAAATTAGTCGGCCGTTGAATGGGGCGCTGATGACCTGAGATGTTAAAGAGAGTCCATAAATAAAATCAATCAAAAATATGTTTTAGCGTACAAAAGTCAATCCAACTTGAACATTGCCGGCAGTGTAAGTATTCCCACTTCTATAAGTCCTGATAAAACGAAAGCACAAAATGTCCCAGTGACTTAAGTGCCAATGTGAATTATTACATACTCCAACATCAATTAATCAAACAATCTCAACCAATTTGGAACATTAGACATTCTAGTTCCATGATACTGTATTATTTCTCATTGCTAGTAAGTATTTATGTTAGGATAACTGCAAGTTAGGGATGTGGAATGAAGAACTTGAATTATGAATTTAGTATGTGAACGCTTACCTTAAATATTAAACCTTTGTGAAAAAAAATGTTTCTACTTAAGTGTTAAAGTAAAAAAATATTTACTTCACTTGAAAACAAAAATAAAAACAGCTAAGGGAAGCGGTCGCTTAAAATTACTTTTCTACATCACTAACTTTAGATCGGCAATCTTATCTAAAAACAAAACATGCAGGAGTGTGGGATATAAAACCCTGGTACGAGAAGAGAAGTTTCTTACTCTCAGTTGAAGATATGCTGACTTCGGTTTTTAAATGTCTTATATATCAAAATAAAAAATATGCATTATACATACATTATTTTAAACCATTTCACCCTATGCTCCATATTTTGCTTTATATAAGAACTTCTTAAATAAAAGAGAGACCCTTTGATTTTTTCTGTAATGGTTTCTTAGTTGAAATATGTGTACTCACAGTAAGAAATACAGACTACATACCAAATATAGATAGTCTCCTTGTCTGTTCAAGCAAGTGCCCCAGCACTCACTAGATTATGAATATCCCGAGCAAAGAAGTTGATATTGAATGTGGAATCAACTTCCAGCATGCTGCTGAGCTCAGTATCATTGGAGGATGTCAATGTACACGTAGCAGAGCCTGGAAGTTGGGCAAAATGCCTTTTATATTGGGTGGATATATTTAAAAGTCAGATAGAAGTGAACATGTGGAGCTAGTAGGCCCAAGTGTTTATTTGGCTTTATTTTGTCTTTTTAAGGATTTAAACTTTTTTTTTTTTCACGTTTTAGAGCATTAAAGATTTTTCTGCGATTATTTACGAATTTTAAAAAGTACATAAGGAATTTCAATATATCGAAGTGATAAAAGTTATACAATTAAATGGCCTGTTCACCTCACAAAAATATCTATTGAGAATTTTGTTATACATTTATTTCTTTTCAAGCAGTCAAAAACTTTCTCCTCAACCCATTCACTTAAGCTCTTTAAGTAGCAGAACCTTCATTAGTGAAAGGAACGTACGGTTACCTCGGACATACGAATACCAGGAAATAGAGGGGATGAGGGAAGTACTGTAGTTTTGAAAGTCCTGGCGAATGACCTTGTATCGATCTGCACGAGATAACTCTAGGAAATTTCTGGTGGGGGTAACTTCTCAACTGCGTAAATGTAACAAACAATTGCAAGCGAAAAAGATGAGAGCAGTACAGCTGTACATTAAACTATGCCTACAATGTGTTCATACGCAAGTATGATATATACTAACCTGATTGCCCTAAATACGCACAAGCAGAAAATGAACTTGACCAGAAACCAGTGCATCTTTTGCTCATTCGCCAGGACTATTAAAATACTTTACCTTGTCTTAATCAACATTTCCATGGTGTCCGCTCACATGGCCAACCTATGCGTTAAAAACGCAAACTATGGCATTAGCTAAATCGTACTATAGTCTATTAGGGAAGGAACAATACGAAGTACATATTTTGATATCTTTGAATGGTTCTTCAACATATCACGCATTTTATGGTTTTAATAGTATTTCTCTCATAAAAATATAGTCCTAGCTAAATTTAAAAATTTAAAGATTGCTTTATAAAATTATACGCGATTGCCTTTAAGCCAATGTAGGTCTCATTATTCACCACTCAGAATGGAACTTAAACAATAGTTTTAAAGCATGGTGTTCAAAAACTAATACTTTTTTTCTGCTAGGTTAATTTTTTTTATTCCTATAATCCCTGCTTCGATTTGAAATAATAAATAAAAAGAGTAAAAATGGTAATTGAACTTAAAAATTACTTTAAATTGTTATTATAACCTCTGCTCATTTGTTTTTAACTATTCAATTACTGATATCTTTGTAGTGCTTCTTGGAAGAAAAATTAATAACAATGCATTCTATCATCTCTGCTTCGATTCGATTATCTCACTGCCTCCCAAAACAAGTTCTCATTTCAATACGAAATATGACATAATTGATACAAAAATAGTAGTAAATGATGTAATAGTGTTCAGATCTCCAGGTGGTTCTGCTCGGAATAAAAGTTAATAAAACTAGTGTACATTTTCAGAAAGATTAAACAGACGAGTCAAATCAGTTCAGTGATTATACTAAAAGCGCGCGCGCGCGCGCACACACACACACACACACACACACACACACACAAAAAGAGAGCATCGTTCTTTTGCTTTAAATTTGCTTAGCTAATTTAATTGAGCTTTCAAACTCATGACAACGAACATTCATTAGCCTCAATTAAATTACCGAAAAGTTATCGTGGTATTATTGAAGATAATTTTTTAATAAAGGATATGAAAAAGAACCGCTTTACTTTTGTTAAGTTAAATGAAGTTAAATGAAGATTTAACAACGAATCTTTCTTTTATGATATTTTACACCGAACTGAAGTTTATTTACGTCTTAATCACAAGTTATAAAACGTAAAATGAAAAGGCTGTTAAGCATTGATGCGAAAGTTTTGTTAGCCTTTAATAAATTTTGTGGGAAACAGTCTACAGTACAGATATGATGGAAATGAAGTCTATGTCAAGGTAATGAATATCATATGCAACATTATTTTTACAAGTTCATAAATTATTATTGATATTTTTAAGGTTATCTATCTCTTAATGCTAAGTAAACTGTTATATAAAAGAAAATTGTATATGCATTTGTTACCACGTGTTTCGGCGGAGTGAAACACACGGATTTTAAATTAACACTTTGTGGTATACATAATAATGGATGCGGAAACTAGAAAGCAGGAAGATATTTCCGCACTTAGCTTTGCTCAGGGCTGGTTGTTCGTACCTACGTTAGAGGTTAGAGAGAGAGAGAGAGAGAGAGAGAGAGAGAGAGAGAGAGAGACTATGCGGCCACAGTACACCAGCTATAAGATACGGATATAAATGGAGTCCCTCTCCAAGCAAAGCGAATTCCATAGACGTACCAGACGTTGGAGCAGAAATCTTTCCAAAGTGCAAGCCACCGTAACACCGCACCATCCTCTTTCCCTGAAACGAAAGACAAATACCAAAATGTCTGATTTAGTACATTATCCCTAGTATGTACATACCTGCCTCATAGTTTAGCGATTTTAGTTAATAAAATGTATAATACACTACGCATTTCTGGAAAAAAAAAAAACATTTAAAGCGTGATCTTTTCATTAACACTTAATTTTTTTCTTATCATTTTTCTTTTTCAGGCAAAGTTATGCGGTTTAGCTAGTAAATCTGTTTAGACAATTGTTCAGTTATGCAATTTATTATCATAAGAACTAATCATTTTTAAATATGCATTTATATAGAGTGTCCCATAATGAAAGCACTTTTTAAATCGAGCGCCTCTGTCGGTCTGTAAGGAAGTAGGGCCTGAAATTAAAGGGACTGTCATCTTTTTATATTGAGATTAACGATTTTCATTTGTGTTTATCGCTAAAATGGAGCGATGTAACAATGTAAGGATATTTTAAGATACAGGATCGACAGAGAAGATCAAATCACCTGGACGTTCTCGTCAATCGGTAGAAAATGATGCCCTCGTCAGACAGAGCGTTGCTAGGAGCTCACTGAAGTCGATTCGTCACCGTTTTAAACAATTAACCATTCCTACAAGCAATTTGCAGCGAATTTTAACAAAAAATCTGCATATGTATCCTTTTAAGATCGAACTAACACAAGAGCTAAGCCGATGGACCATTTGCAGCGTCAAATATTTACCTCTCTCGCAACGGCGATCAAAATTGGCCACCGAGATCGTGCAATTTGACACCATGTGACTATTTTTATGGAGATATGTAAAACACTGTGTTAATGTGGACAATCCATCAGCCATCCCTCAATTCAAGGCAGAAATTCAGCCAGAACTTTGCTCTAAAGTCGTTAAAAATTTTGCCAACAGAGTGAAGGGTACCAACGAAGCCGTGGAGGACATTTGCCTGATTTTTTGTTTCATGTTTAATGGCAGTGTAGGTGCTTGATGTTGACCTAATAATATTAGCACTTTTCAAATAAAGGATGTGTTTTATTATTAAAACAAAAAAAGTTCATTATGGGACACCCTACACGTGAGAATTGTAACAACCTTTGATGGAATGTGATATATATATATATATACACACACATACTTTTTTTAAAATACTTCAGTACTATTTATGAATATCAATAATTAAATACTGGAAAATTTTAATTTTTAATTTCTAATTAGAAAGCCCTTTACTCTTTGCGCAAACACTGTGATGTCTTTTGTTTAAAGGCTACACACTGTAAACAAAACCGGCTGGAACCTACTAAGTTGAACCAGGGCCAGGCTGTACTATATTCGTAAACATATAAGTGACCTTCGATGGCTTTTCATACTAAATACTACATATTATGTGAAGATTATGTATATTAAGAATTTATTCCCAACCAAGCATAATAAACAATGAGTTGAAAGCGTTGGTGTAGTTCAAATCGATGAAACTTACGATAAAAATGAATTTATGTGACAAGCCAATACAAACACTATGCAAATAGAAATCCATAGTTGTCAGTAAGGTAGCAAGAAGAAAGAAGAAAAAAAGCAGTTAATGCCTGGCTATGATGTAGGGACTAGGAAGATATTGAGAAAGACTTTCAAACTTTTAATTTTCTTCATATTTGTATTCCTAGAGGGAACGTAGAAGAATTTCCATTACATCATTAATAATGTTCAACCAAAATTATAAACGAATCTTCTATTACTTCTGAATTTAATATTATAAAATGGACCCCAATTAAATGTTTTATAGTCATACAAATGTTATAGTTAAGATTTATTAAATTGAGAGCATATACTGAAATAAGCAAGTGCATTTCAAAGGTTTATCACCAAATGTTCTGATAGATACATAAACTTAACCAATTGAACGTTTGCCGGCAGGTCCTTCCAAATAGCACTATGCAGATTGATTCAAAATTACACCAACAACGCGGGATGACAAACAAATAACTTTTCAAAAGGGTAACGCTGATGTTACAGGAATTTTGAGACGGCATCGTGAACTTGCACAACATGCATGTGTGGACGGAAGAAAACCCGAAAGCGGAAGTGGCTCATGTAATCAGTAAACTTCAGTGTTAACATGCGCGCTGGAAGAACAGGAGGACCTTATCGAATGGAACCATGCAGCGTATGAAATACTTCGCACAAGCCACAAGTTTTTGACCGTGTGCACCAATTTACATCGCCGAGTAATTAAGGTCGACAATTCGAACCCCTTTTGTAATTAAATGCACGGTGTGATACTTTTTGACTGGTGGAAGTTTCTTTACAAAATTGGAACGCATACCTATTACCATATCCGAAGTTGTGTCATATTTAATGTCCCACAGCGCTCGAATCTTGCATTATGGAGTTTGAGTCCCCCATTAAAAATAATCGGTTTGTCTTTCTACATAACATACGAAGTGTTTTTTGAATCACTCTGTATATGCATTATTTTTTCTCCTTTTACATTGCCTTAACTCCAAAACTTTATGCTCCATTTTTGTCTCTCTCGGTTTATATCGCAGTATGTGAATAATAAAATGTCCGTATCCTCGTAGGCATGGACATTTTAAATTTAAAATTAAAACGTTATACTCACAGACTTCAGTTACATAATTATGTTAGTTTCAAAAATAGCAATACTAGCAGTTAGAGGAAGGTTTCACTTTCATTATAAAGGATGTGTTACTCCTTTAGAGAAATGCCAGTGCCTCAATGAAACTTTACACAGAATGATAGCAGGCCAATGCTCCGAAGAGTTTTTCTGTGATATAGCAGTGGTGAAATCTCATAAGGGCACGAGGCAGTGGTTTACTGAGGAATAAATATATTTATCTTAAATGATTCAATAAGCACAATGGGCATATGTCAAATGCATAAAAAAGATTCAAAACAGGTCTAAGAGACTACCAACAAATTAGAGGAAAGGGAAATCCTTAGGGCTGAAAGTTTTAATCTTTACAAATGGGAAATTTTAACATCAAGGAAGAGCTTAAAACTTGACATTTTTGCATTCAAAACTTTTCCCATGAATTTATCTGTATAAGGAAATGCTATTATCCTAAATAACAAGCTAAGCAACAAACTTATGTTGTTTAAATATGTGCTTTGGCAAAATATTTGAATTTATAATATGTCCTAATTTTTTAAAATTTCATGTCAAGAAAATAATTATCTACAAGTGTTAAAAGTGCTTTTATTTTGTGAGTAGGATGCCGGAGGCCCGTTTCAGAAATATTCTACTCACAAAATAAAATCCCCTTTAGCAAGTAGATACTAAATTTAGACAGTCCTTAATATTTTTAAATAAATTAGTAGTTATAATATTTATATTGCAGTAATTTTGAATGATTTCCTATTTCAAAGAAATGTTTTGCACATTTATAATTAGGCGCAGCATGAAAGAATCCTACCTGAATCTCTGGATAAAGTTACTAATATCCCAACTGTGGTAAGTACGATTTTGAAGATATAAAATTACAATTTTCTTTTCTTTTGTTATATACTTTTATATATAACGCTAAATTGCAGTTTAAACATGGAAATCTTTTCTTTTAGACTGGTATGGTTCCATGGTTGCACATAATAACTTTTGCAAATAAATCTTAAAAATCAGTTTAAACAAATTGATATATCTCTAATTACACTGGTAGGTGTGGGAAAATTAAAAATATGTAATATATTATAAAAATAGTACTTTTTATTGCTTAAATAGTGCAAATTGTCCTTCTTTTCTCTTATCAAAATATAATGTTCAATTTGATATCCTCAAGTTGATTTTTTATTTATATAGTTTTTTTTTTTACGGACGCTCTTTAACATTTCAAGTCATTAGCGTCCCTTCAATTCAGAGCGTGAAACGGCCGATAAATTTTGCTCAGAGGCATCTTCTTTCAGGCTTGAGATTACTTTACTTCCCTTCCAAAGCCGAAAAAAATCATCGATTCGGCCGGGATTGAACCCGCGATCTACGAGGAAATTATGGTTACCACTAAGCCATCAGGACCGACCCTCCGTTGATGCACGGGCAATATTTAAATTAGGAAATGTGCTGGAAAGAGAAGACATCGAATGTGGGCGGAGAAAGGTAACTTTTGAACATCAGATAAGCATATTTAAATTAATTTAACATTAAGCAAGGAATATAATTAAACATCTAAAAATAGCACTGAACTTAGAAAAATTATTTTTCTGTAATGATGCAACCAGAATTTAACTTTCAAACCAGAGCTTTTAAGTACAACAAATAGAATACAATATTTGCCTTTCAAAACATTAAACCAATTAACAGGCTAATGATACACTTTATACAATCTCAGTTTTGAATATAATGAGAATTCTGAAATTACAACAACTTCAAAATGGCTTTGCTATACAAGTTTTTATCACATAAAGCACAAGGAACTTCAAGCAAACGTTAAACCATTAACGATAAAAAGATGAATAATAACAAGCCTCATAATACCTGGGTCACTGGATCGGGCTTGTGGAGAATACTTCGGTCCTATCAATATAGAAGAGACGTCTTTCCCCTACCCCAATATCGCAGTGATCTCATTGCGAACAACGGAAAGAAGATTGACCATGTCAGAGGGATTACGTCACATTGCTCTAGAAATTATTTTACCTGTCCACTGATAGGAAAAGAGGCCATGCAACAAAGCTATCTGGCGTGGACAAGAAAGGATAGAAGTGAAAGGAAAATTTCAGGCTCAACAGGAGCATGTGAAAAAACTGTACAGAAGACTAATAATAATAATAATAATAATAATAATAATAATAATAATAATAATAATAATAACAATAACAATAATAATATTCCGTATGAAACCAAAGTATGTTAACAACGGAGTGTTATAAAACTTTTGCATTGAGTGGTACAAGGTACAAAATGAAGTTTCTAGTGTTAGTGTTTTATGTTACAAAACTATATTTAGTTCTAAATTAATTTTATTACTTGCAAACTTTGCGTTCTATAGAGGAATGCTAAATATAACGTTTCATTTTGGCATTACATGATCATGCTGTCATTATATGCAGTATTCTAAAGTGTCAATCATGAACAAAAAATTAACAACTTTATTTCTAAATGTTTTTACTAAAATTTTTTAAATATTTGCGTTCTACACTTTCTCAAAATTTCAGAACCAATCTTAACAAGTTGCTTCTGCGTTTCATAGATGACTCTCCTTAAGGCTCAGTGAAAGCTATCGCACTCTGCTGTTGATTTCTTGGTTCTGTTTATGAGCGCCGCCGCCTTTCAGATCTACCGAGAAAGGTACAGAAAGCAGACATGTAAAAGGAGCAAGGTAAAGAATTGGAATTAATTCAGAAAAAGCTTTGGCAGTTCTTGCGAGGTTTTCAAGGCTATTTAAATGTTCTAGCTGCCGCGTAGCGAAGGCGTTTCAGTGGCAGTTATCGGAAGAGAGCGAGTCTATGAGGAAAGCACGTAAAGCCACTCATCTAGCCAGCCAGGCAGGCACTCTGCATCTCCTTGCTGTAAGATAGGACTCGATGGTTCCGTATCTCCATCTCTTCCAGTGCTCCACTCGGTCCAATTAATAGGGCTTATCTGCATACAGGCAACTGGGATGCTGCAGTAGCAATGGCCCCATCCAGCCGAGATGAGAGAAGGAAAACGACAGAGAAGGAGAATTTCGCCAAAGTAGGCCTCTTTGCCTTTATAACAATAAATATCCAAGGCAAGCCCTCCGCTTCCCCACCACCTCCACCAGACAGTTCGTATCACTTTGTTGGGAGAGGGGGGAGGGAAAACGAAGCAGTCATGGCGCTCCACACACACACACGTTCTTCCTCTCTCACTCGCTACCCTCTTACAAGTAGGCCATTTGTATGCAAGCTGAGGCCTTTCCATCTGAACATGGCAGGATCTGTCAGTCAAAATGGCCTCCTCACTTTGGACTTGATTTTCCTCCAGGGGCCCACACTATAGCAGCCGAGGAGCCCCCCCGCTCTGCCTCCCGGAGCAGGCTGATACTGTGAAACAGTATTTCCAGCCCCAACTTCCCTTGTGCGCCACCCCTAGCACGTATTCTCAGCTCTGCTATTACGAAACAAAAGGAAGAATCAGGAATTAAAACGGTTCTAGAGTCAGAGCTGCGCCAGCAACACACACACACATATACGTGTGTAGCACAGGTAGGGCAGGGTAGAAAATTAAAATAGAAAGGGAAAGGTGAGAATAAAACACGCTGCAGAAGCCTTCTCTTTCGGCTTTAAATGAATTAGGGTAGATACCATCTGAAGTTAGCGAACGCGCGGCGTAACAAATGAAAAACCATTCCCGACCTCGAAACAAACAATATTGCCGTGAACTACTAGCCGTTCAATGCACAGTGGAAGAATTGTGACGGTAAAAAAAAGTGCCGAATATTTCCCTTTTATTTTGCATTCATTTCTAACTCAGCAGTCCCAAATTCGATACCCGAAACACGTCGCATTTTCAAATTATTGTTTTAGACAAAAAAAAAAAAAAAAAAAAAATTAGACCTACTTTTCTACTTAATAATTAACTTAGTTTTATGAGATAAATGGTGTAGTATTGCAATTACTTGAATTAATTTCAATGGTTTCCCACGAAAATAAAAATACATCACTATTATTCTAAAACTGCAAGTTTTTATTACTTTTAATTCATGTTAAGTAAAGAATACACGAAGAAAAGAGCTTCTTAAAACTGAAATAGAAAACTATTTAAGAAAGAAAACAAGCAGCAGAAACAAAGGAGAATAAAATTTCAAGTAAATAATAAAAAAAGAAACAGGACGTAACATTTTAAAACTCCTCCATTTTCCATTGCACTTCTCATTTTCCTTCTTGAAAATAAATATAAAGGCAAAATTAAAGTGTATCTTTGTATTCATTCATGAGAAACTATCACCCTCCATCCCTCTCTCTCCTCTCTCTCTCTCTCTCTCTCTCTCTCTCTATATATATATATATATATATATATATATATATATATATAACGTTTATATGCATGGATCATTCAATAAAACCATCGTTGCGAAAACATGAAAGCGTTCCAAATATGTGCACGGCGAGTGTGTTGGTTACATAATCTGTATGAAAAATGATTAATAAATAAATTATAAAGATGTTTAGAAATCTATAATGCGCGTCATTCATTGTAACTGCCCAATATTTTTGAGGTTTATTAAGATTTTAATAAAGGAACATATATCGTTTTTAATGCATATGATGAAGTAAATTCTTGCCTCTGAAAAACGATAAGAGATGGATCCGGGTATTTTGCAAGTGTTTTTACATTCAAGGAGGAGTTTTTTTTAAGATAAAAATATTCTTTACAAGCATGTGTAAAAGAACAAATAAGTTGTTATCTAATGAGCAAACAAAAGTTAAGCTGATAATGAATAATGCCGTTTTAAACGCTCCAATGATAATTCAGGACTTAAATAAACAAATCAATCAATCAATCAATCAATCAATCAAACACAGAGTTATGGTACTTAAAAAAAAAGAAACAGTTCGAAAATTGTAATAGAAAAAAAAGGAACAAGTAAAAACTTTTACATTTTTAGTGTGTCACTTGTGATACGAAAACAGAACAGAAAAAAAAAGAGTATAATTATATGAATAGTATTTTAAGAAAATTACAAGGAAAGATATTTTATTAAATTTTTATATAGTGATGTCGATGTCGAGAATATTATATCGCAACGAAATATGAAAAATGACAGAAAAATAGTTCACAGTAATTTTACATGAAAGGATAAGTCAAGAGGCACCAGAAATATAGGACGACTCATAAACGAAGGCATGAATAAAATATGCAGATTGCTATAGACACAGTGTATGCAGCATGAAGGTAGAAGAAGGAAACGACACAGCAACACTTATTACGCCCTTCATCTGCAGCTAGGATGAATTCTGAAGTCATATTTTCCCATCAAACATTTTTCCCCAAATTAATTTACCATCACTTTTTGACACAGCTGAACATTTTTGCTATGTAAAACAGGCTTTAAAACTCATTTTGGCAAATTTACTCCTCTAAAATTTTTAATTCATTTTATGGACAAAACGTCTTCTGTCTTTAGTACTGCATTTGGACAGTGATGAGACATTTGAACATCACAAAACCAAATATTCTTGATGTTTGAGTCCTGAACGATGAGAATGCGTATAAAGAGTTTTGAAGATAAAAAAAAAAAAAAAAAAAAAGATAGATGAACATTTTCACTTAATCAAATACCATACTAACATTAACAGACGTAATGAAGTTGCAGGCTTTGTTATAAAAATTTATGTTGTGTAATTCTAAAATTAAATATAAACAAGCTAATGAATGCGCGTCTTTATCACATTAATTGCTAAATAAACTTTTATAAATGTTATCCATTTCGTTAAATTTCCTGTAGTCAAGCCTCCAAAATTTTTGTTAAAATGTGTCGTTCCAAATGTCTTTTATTTTACTAACTGAAAGTTGGCCACTCTATCTGTGGCATCAAACTGCTAAATATTTTACGAGATACTATAACTCAAAGCTAAAGGTTAAATTTGGCAGCTCTTTGATTTCTGAGTCCAAGAGTGTGAAATGTTAGCCGATATTTAGGTTCTTACCGATAAAAATGAGATTTATGACGACTACGTGTGGTGTGTATATAATATTGCATACTTTGCAAAGTTGGTAAACATAGAAATTGTAACTAAACAGCGGAGATTAAGCAAATTCGATACTCTATCTGTCATAAAACATGCATGCATAGTCTTTTGTCTTGCCGATGTTAAGCACTCTTTATAGTGGAACGTTACTTCCAGACTTAAACGCAGGTGCTTTTAATCAGTAAATACAGTGAAGTTATTTGAATTACTGGCTGCCTGAGAGCGGCAGTTTACTGGGGAAGTGCATTAGAAAAACGGGAGATAAAGTCGCCGCGCGTAAAGTTAGTATTTTTATTTTAATATTTATATTTTTATGAAACTTCATTTAAAACTGAAAAACACTAACATATTTACATGAAATTACGATAATGATGCCCCTTAGGTACAATACATTGTTGGCATCTAACTTTTTAGCTTTTCTTCAGTGAGAATACGGCGGTTTGGAACACTTTTCTTATCACTGATAAGATTTAATAACTTTATAACAAATAGGCAAACGGTTTCTCTATCCGAAACACGATTGCCAGGATATTTTCTTGCGAACCGCATTGCCCTTATCAGCAAGAATCAGTGTTTATATATATATATATATATATATATATATATATATATATATTCCTTCTCAGCACGTGACAAAGAGCCAAATATCGAAATATCGTGTGGTTTTAGTGTTCAGTTTTACGGTTTTTATGTGAACTTTTATATTGGATTCTGAGTGTTTTTATAAATTTTATATATATAATATATATATATATATAATAAAAACGCGCTCGTCTAAATTTTATAATGGCATAACTAACATTGAGTAAAACAACCATTCGTTGACAAACCTCCTTCTGGCTCGCTACTTACTTGATGACGACTGCTTTTTCCCAGTACGCAGTCGTACTCAAATAACCTCACTATATCTATGCAAGCAGAAATTTGGCCTCGGTCAGAGTCTGAATACTACAACAATATATAGGTGCGAACGGCAACTTTATATTATATGGTATTTTGTGCTAAAAATTAAAATTAAGTTTGTCATGACTTTAGTTTATTTTTAATGCAATTTTTCACGAGAATCAAAAATGCAATTTGCAATTCGTTATTTGCTCTAAAATATATATAGAAACATTGCGAGGTTTTTACCACTTCTTTAATTAAATGATAATAATTCATTTCCTATACTGAACGATAGTAACGGCAGCTATAGTTCTTTAGAATCTTCAAAAGTAATTGGATCTATATTTTTGTTCCTGGGAAGGACTAGATGAATGCATTACAGAGTTCCATATACCATGGCAACAGTTCAACAATTCCTCCATTTGTCCCAGTATTTACAATTTTGGGATATTTCCATCTTTTTTGTAAGAAAAGCTTTCCTGCTGATCTATGGACTATGTTTCTCTAAACCAGCAATATATGCTATTGTTTAAATTGCCAAAAATATTAAAAAATACCCCGTGTTTCTCAGTACAGCAACTAACTTTGTGATTGAGAGTATATTACAAAAATCTTGCAGAGTGGGGATGCAACACCTCTACGAAAATATACTTTTAATTGCATCAACAAAATCTCGAATGCTAAAGCAATTTTCTCTTTTTAAATACCTAAAATTCTACTTTATGTTCTTTAAAAGGACTATGCTCCTCTTACAAATGACAGCTTTATTTGGACTCTATGCTTCTCACTTCACGATAATGCCGGAGTTTATTTGCCTTAACCCTTCCGAATGGGCTCATAATAAAAAGAGAAGGGATTAAGCATTCTTTCTCGGGGCGAATTATGGACCAAGCGCTTTCTTCGTTCACTGCAGAAGTATAGGAGGAATTAATTGGCCGTTTCGGGCAGAAAGCTATCCATTAACATTACTTTCCTCTTTCTTGCCGTGCTGCCAATGTTTGCCTACTATTTGGGGGTCTCGTTCATCTCGCTTTTCTTACCCTTCCACTATTTTTTCTCTCCTCTGCCCATTACTATCTAAGTTTCCTGTTCTACTGTTTTGCCAATCGATCCCAAACCTTTTCCTTCCACTGCCATCATTGCAATATCCGCACATTGTCAGTGAGACAAGTCTCTAGTCTGAGTATTAACGACTTAATGGTCATTCCTGGATTTTGACTTGAAGAGAAAAACAAGCTCTCTGCACTGCTTTGTTCGTTGTCATTTTGAAACCTTTTCATCTTTCTGAAAGCAATTTTTGTAAATGTGAGAGGCAGTCAATTAATAACTATTCATCTCTGTATATTCGTTATTATTGCACACTCGTTGTTTGTTTAGTGCATTTAAAGTAAATTTAGCTGTACTGTCTTTGTACAACATCAGAATTAGAGGCGAGTGAAGAAAGTCGTTTAACTGCAGTAGATAATGCACTTACTCCATGAATCAGGTGAATATTGCCGAACCCATGATATTTTCTTCATCGTTGTGTCTTAGGAGGCTTCGACACGATTCGCCCCAGGACAGTGCGTCGCCTTGTTACTTCTGAGTTGTATGGTTTTATCCGAGAAAACCGATGGATTACAGTGGTGTTTTGGTAGGTATAAACCAAGGTTCCACATACACCATTATCTACAGTACCAAAAATGCGCTGTGTTTCACATCAACTGACGCAGGAACAAAAAATCCACAGATTGACTGTATTTCAGTTTCACTTGCAATTGTACAGCAAAGGCACATACAAATACTTGCATTCTTCCCTGCCGAAGTTCAAAAGCGTTCGTGATGTCATAGCGTTTTTCTTTGACTGCAAAGCCTGCTGCATGTCGCTTTTCTACAGAAAGAGATCGTGCAGAAGCTGAGGTACACCCTCTTCATGATAATGTCCTCCCTCACTTCCCAACTGTTGAGGGATTTACCGAGAAATACTTCAACATCTTCTCTACAGCCCAGATCTTTTCCATGCAGTTTTCACATTTTTGGGACATAGGTTTGAAACTGAGGAGGACGCATGTAACTGGATAAGGTTGTGAATCTGTCAGCAGTCTAAAAGCTTCTACAGGAATGGGATCAACCGTCTTGTCTCCTAGTGGAATAAATACAATTATGAGAAAATATGCGCATCTACACTTTTTGGCATCTAAATCATTTCAATTTGACTAGCCGTTACATTGTGATCTTCAGTCAAGAAACTTCTACCAGTATTTGATCAGTAAAAACTAAGAGACTGTACATCTGACCAACCTAAATTAAATTTAAAAATATAATGGCGTTTACATCTGAGAACGTAATAAAATAAACACAGTAATTAAAATGTCTTTCTTAATATACCGTGCTTTAAAATTTACATTTTTATTTAATCACTGGATGAGCTATACAAGCATCGATCTCACAAGCAGCACACTGAGCGATTAGTAAGCAAGAGGATGCTAGCTAGTTATGTCAATTAACAGGCGACTTCTGTGTGGGAACGTACATTAATTGCGAGGTGCTTAATGCAAAGTGTATTATGACTCTTCACTTCAGAAGAAACCGCCACAGGTGGCTGAGGTCGTTAAGGCGCGGACTCATGAGCGGGAGCTCTAGGTTTCGAATCCCGTCAGGACCGTCCTCCCTGACTGAGGTTATTTCCAGGTTTTCCTTAGTATTCATAAATGGTAAATGCCAGGGAGGTACCCCAAAGTTAGACCTGAAATGTTTCCTTTCTTAAAAAATCTTTTCCCAGTTCATCATTTCATCCCATGTATCATCAGCGTCTACCGCTTGTGGTGCCTCAGTAGTTGAAACGGGCGTTAAACACCATTCAAAAAAAAAAAAAAAAGCTCCAGAAGAAACATATGAGTAAGCCGCTTGCTGTTGCAATGAACCTCCGAAGAATATCTGCAAGGAAATCCCGACTAGAAAACAATTTTTTTGAATAGTGTTTAACGCCCGTTTTTACTACTGAGGCACCACAAGCGGGGGACACTGGTGATACACGAGGTGAAATGATATATTGGGAAAGAAATTTTATTTTTTAAAGAAGGAAACGATCCAGGCCTAAGTAAAATACCGGGTACCTCCCCGGCATTTGCCAGTTATGAGGACTGAGGAAAACCTGGGAAAAACCTGTCAGGGAGGACGGTCCTGGTGGGATTCGAACCCCAGACCTTCCGCTCACAAGTCCGGGCCTTAACGACCTCGGTCACCCGTGGCGGTTCAAACAAAACAATTGAGAACATAATGAACATAATGAAAAAATGGTGTTTGATTTGATAAGGACAAGTTAAGAACAATGAAGGACGCTCGTATTTCCAATATGGTATATGGGTGGGTGTTACAAGGAGAAGAAACAGAGGACGACCGCTGACGTCATGGGGACATAATATACAGCTGTCAACGAGAAGTATTGGAGGCGTGACTGAGTATGGCCGGGATAAGAGATCGATGGAGACAATTGATTAGTGGAAGGAAGAACTTAAGTTTGTTATTAATTTTGTTCTGAAGATTATTTAAAGATGTTTTTTAATATCTCTGATCATTAGCCTCCCATTCAATTCGAGCGTGAAACTGCCGATAAATTTTGCTCAGAGAATTTTTATTTCAGGCTTTAAGGTTCCTTTACGTGTCTTAAACTACGATGCGGAACAATGGCTTTACTTTCCTTCTAAAGGAAGCCATACTTAGCATTCTTACGCCATAAAATATTCATCGATCCTGGCTAGGTTTGAGCCCACGACCTTGGGTCTACGCGGCAAGTATGTTCCCCACTAGATCACCAGAACGGACTTCTGCTGGAGAGAGCTTCTGTTGTGAGAGGTGGTATCAATAATATTTTGTATATACAGCATATAAAGAAACAAGAAAAGTATACATAAGAGTAACAACAAAATAGGCACACACTTTACGCAATGCCTATACTACGGATAGCTAAGTATTCTTTTTCACAGTGTGTAGATTTATGTGTATTTTACAACTTCATAGCCCTCTCCCTCTGAACTCACTGTCGCCTGTCTGTACTTCAACTTCCGAGCAGTCATTCGTTCGCGAAGAATTGGAGAAACGTGTTATAAATAGAAGCAGCTCGTTCGTTCATGAGGAATTTATTCGGAAGTTTCCTGGGCAATTGCCTCCTTCCAGAACTGCAATTCACCCATCATGAATAAATTTGACACCACTGGTTCTGTGCAAAAAAAAAAAAAAAAAAAAAAAAATACGTAAGGACTATATTTTTGACATAAGACAAATTAGACGACATTTGCGCAAACCTTGAACGTTCGCCAACAAAATCACTACTGAAATTAGCACAAGTTAGAGAACCGGTGTCTTCTTCACATACAGTAACAAATTTGTTAAAATTCAAATTTTATAAGTGTATACATGTCCATTGTCTATGACAAGGTAATCCCGTAGCATGTGTACGTTATTGTGAATGGTTTCTTTCATCAGTGACTGAGCACATGCGCGGCCGGCTGTGGCATGTTTAGCTGCCGAGACGGAAAACCCAGTGCGGTGGTAAGGACATATTCTGGAAACCCTGTGGCTGTGGTGAGGAGGTAAAAACCTCAGTTTTAATCTACATTGTTTTTAAGTTTTCATAATTTCAAAATTGATGTGCCTTTGTTTCAACAAATTAATTTTAAATAGGTAGTTACTCAGATTGACAAGTTTTGAAATGAAAGCTCTTTTTGTTACAGTTTAACGTCCTTCATAACAAAGAATGTCTAAAGAGATAATAATGAAAGTTCTTTGCAACAAGTCCAAATTGCTGAATTGCTCAGCCTTCTTAGATCTTTCTACAAAACATTGTGAAAACAGGTCAGAGTAGTCGTTATGTTCATTCAAACATAAGAAGATAACATCGAGCACTATTATACATAACTTCATAAACATGTCCATGGTACAGTATGTTTATTTATATACCTTTTGCTTAGAAATTAAAGAGAAAAATAGCAAGGAAGGAAAAAAAAACAAGGAAAAAAAAAAAGGCGAAGAAAAAGATAAGCGTATAAGCTTATAATATGATTTTTGTCAGAAATAATAAATTTAACATATATACGCTGCGTTTACACATGTTTTGAAATATTCTTTTTGCTAAACGAGTTTCGTTTGGCATATATACTGAAATCTGTATAACTTTCTAAGTAATTAGCGCTGAGATAAAATAGAATGATAAATGGAGTTTCGACCGTTTTGCTAAAATATTTGCCTGTGATAGAATAATATTGATGTAAAGATGTAAACATTAATACCGCGATTTATTAAAGGTTTAATATTCTGGTAGGGGTCATGCGAACCAGAAGGTCCTCTAGTGTTTCAAATTATTTTTTCATAAAATCCTCCCATTTATAATGCATCCTCCATTTGCGTCAACAGTTTTGTGATTAACAGAACAGTGACAGCAAAAAACTGCGTATGTAAAAAGGTTTTGCCAAATTAGATATGATATTTGAGTTTATTAATTTCATCATCTATGTTAAATCAAACGTTTTCTGACAGCGCAAAGGGGGAAAAAAGGCGTGACGCATTATCACAAAGCAGCGTGATCATAGCGGTGTCTAATTTGAGTTGACATTCACACATCAGATTTTCCGACGTGTGACGTAATACGGAGTGGCATCTGTGAACGTGTAGCTTCACGCGAATACCAAATCCATAAATCCCTCTAACTACTATGCTGGTGATAATAAAATGCCTAATTATTTTTTCGAGAGAGGTAGATTAATACGTTGAACAGCAAATACATAATTTTGTTTTTATTTATTTTACATTTTATTTATTTCAGGCTTTTAGACAACAGTTTATTACTGGTTATATTAAAGATATGAAATATTAACGTCGGTCATCTGCAAAGAGTGGCCGCTGAAAGAAAATATCATGGGTTCGGCAATATTCACCTCGTTCATGGAGTAAGTGCATTAAATACTGGAGGGCCTGAGTGCGATTCCTGGTAGCAACCTGTTGCCTGGGTGAACCTTTCGCTGGAAAAAAGAATACCAGCTAGTTTTAGTTGTCGAAGGATTATATAAAAATATTTAACGCCACTTTTTAGAATATAAAGGTTCCTTCGTGCTCCGCTAGGAACCTTCCCTTCTCTTACAGCTAGGAAATTCCATGGCGTTTCCTAATAATTCCCTTTTCGTGCCACTTGCCGGCATATCGGCAGCCGGTTCGCATTTCTAGTACAGTTAACTACCTTCTTCACGCTTGTTCTTGTTCGAGACTATCGTCTGGCTAAGGAAAACTCGTGTTTCATCGTTCTGCTATGATGTTCTTCAGCAAGAGTTATTTACAAAATCACCTGCCTGCCAGCGATTTAACAGGGAAGGAAATGGAATAGGAAGTCAGTATATAGGCTGGGGATAGTACTAAATATGCTACTTACCACATTAATTAGAACCTAACAAATACATATTTAAGTTTTTAATTGATAATTCTTAAACTTCAATTTCAAAATAAATAAACTGCACGTGAATAAAACATTAATTATTAAAAATATACACAGAATAATATATTCATATGTATTGCAAATGAATGAAGCATTACTTTAATTTTACATATAAAATAGCTTATATAATATCTCAAAATAATCAGTGTTGACAACGAGGGTTTACCAGACAAAATTGTCTTAGATGTCTTTTCCACAAAACCTATCCATGGTGGAAGAAATCGTTAAAAATAGCCGTAACTGAATTTTGATATTCTTAAACCTTAGCCTTTCTGAAAAATTTACTGCACAAATGAGTTAGATTGTAACGGTGAAAAAAATGTGATCATTAGGTATAAACGTTTTGAAGTTATAAAACAATTTGCATATAATTTTAAAAGTTACGGCATTGTTTTCATTTAACACAATTAAGAATCTTTAGGAATTGTAATAATTTTAAAGATAAATTATATGTGTGCTTTCTAAATCAACTACTTATTTTTAGTTTGAAGTTTTTTTCTAAAATTTTAGCGGCTTTTAATTTGCGATATGTTAAAAAATATTGTATTTAAAAAGAACTTTCTGATATATATATAATGAAACATATATAATCAACTGAAATATATATTATTTATAAAAATAGTTATTTCACACTAGCCGATGTAGGAAGAATAGGAAAGAAAGAATAGATGAGAGAGGTTTGTGGTTCGGCGCTTGGGAAGAGGACATGGTAGCTCTATAGGTTAGAGCATCAGCACGGATGGTTGAAGATCCGTGGTTGAAAACCCGACCGTGACCCGAATTTTTTTGTTGTTTATGTCACTGCTACTAAAAGCTTGAACTCAATAAGATGAAAAAATATGTATATCTTTTTAAAGTAATGTAGTAATCAAATCGATAAAATAATAAATGATAAAACATTTATACTTAGAATGTGGAATCAATTTAACAACTGGTAAGAAATAATCGTTAATATACCAAAACTTTTACATAGCTTGAGATATTTCTATGAAGTATTTATTTTTTCACTTTGTGTATAGTTTTTAATTTGACTAACAATGTTACGAGAAATATTAAATTCATGCTAATGCATAAAGCGAGAGAAATCAGCTGCTTCTAAATGATGTGCCAAATTAAACATATAAAAAATATAAAAATACTATCAGTGTTCACTTAAGAGTGAGGGAGTAGGCAAAGTGGAGTGTGAAATTTTAAATGTCGGTCTTGCATGAGGTCATGATGTAGGACATTTAAAGATAACGGATAGTTAAAAGGACAATTTATGAACTGCAAAATGATAAGAGTAATTTTTGATCAATTATCAATCTTCCACATATTCGGGAAGGTTCACCTTATGAAAACAACTCTAATGATTCGCCTACTTATTGTTCCAGAATTGTGAAATTTGGAATCCAACTCGTTTTTGTGTGATGAGAGTAGTGGCCGGAACAATTAAGTAGTTAATTATTGTATGTACACTTTTCTTTAGTTTTAAATTTTTACTGTTTTGTAGAAAAGTTTTTGGGATTGTGTGCAGGATTTTAGCATGTATTAGTGTTGTTATTGTTTTACTAATTAATTTCCTCCATCATGATTTGGTACGTGGGAAAGATTAGTAAGAAAAAGTTTTCCTGTCTACCCATGTCAGTACTGAATTATCAGTTGTATTAAATGTGAAATTTGTCTGCAAATCAATTGTGAATATTTAATTCAAGTGAATATTATGGAATAATTATTATTTTATTCATAAAATATTATTTATATTGATATTGAAAAGTCATAATATATTCAAATAAATTGTTAAATTATAATTAATAAATTTCATATTTAGTACCTGAATGAATGGGAAATTATTATTCTGTATTTAAATTCACTCTTACAAGAACCATCCACAGTCTATATACCCATTAATCCGCGTGCCATATACGATATAAGATCATTTACTACATATCAAAGTTAAGTTTGTTTTACATTTTTTGCCTTCACGTATTTGATTTTGACGTTGTATTTGCATCAGTTGTGGAATTATTACTTGTATATTGACTATCCTTTGGCATATTCTTACGTTTACTTTATTGCTATCTTATCAACATGTGACAATCTGTGACACAGCATACTAACTTAAAAGAACATTATCAAATTATGGACCAAGATAGCAAAATATTTGCAATAGGCAAATTATGATTGCAGATTATAAAAATTCACGTTGCTTTACATTTTTATCTGTTATACATATATTGAAATTAAAATTTATTGAAATGCTAAAGCAAAATAAATTAAAGAGGTCTTCATCTATGTGGCCCTGGCCATTCTTAGGTGTAACGCCCAAATATAATTTATGTTACAGAAAGTTTCTTTCCTGTAAAATTCTACTGTGTTGCAATTCTTCTTGAGTTCATCAATCACTAATTAACAACTAAAATTTATATATTCCACTCTACGTCAATTCAAAACAGCATTTTCTGATTAATTATCTGGGTGGCGCAAAAGTAACTACACACTTATGATTTCACTTCCTTGTTATATTCAAAAATGTCCTTCTTAGTTTTGTTCAAAATGTTTTACTTCTTCATTTTCTTTTAATTGCACTGTACATAGATTTCCATATTGGTAATACTGTCAGCGCAGTAGCAGTTGAAAATGTTAGCAAAGAAGATAATTTTTTGCTGTAAAGATCGGTTACTAACGAGGTTTAAGTGCTTTAATGTGGGTATGGAAAGAACATTTCGGATCAAATTCACATCACGTAAGGCTGTTTACAATGTATTCAGAAATTTGAAATTGAAGATTTTGTTTTGAATGCACCTTGTAATCGGCGATCTAGGATAGCATGGATTGAGGAAAATGAACTCAATATCTGTCTAACTGTCGGTCCAAGGAAGTCCACAAGACGATTAGTGGTAGAATTTCGAGCAATGTCACCTCAAGTGTACATTCCACATCTGACACATGGTTTGTTGGAAGTGCAGATAAACAGGCGACTACAATTTTGTGAGATTATGCTCAATCAGTATTGATATGGCCCCAGTTTCTTTCGAAACATTGTGTGATCGGACGAGGCCACTTTTAAGTTATCGCGACATGTAAACTGTCGACACGAGGTGTATTTGGACTGCAGTTCATTGATGGAAATCTCGATGGTAACAAGTACTTGGCTCTACTTCAAGAGGTTACTTCAGGAATCATCATGTACTTGGACAACTTTGATCAACTTTACTTCCAGCATGAGGGAGCTCCTGCACATTATACTACAGTTGTTGTAGAATAATCTTTATACTTCATGCAGCAATTGAATTCCCACCATGATCCCCTGATCTTACCCAATGGATTTCTTCCTTTAGGGTATGGTTAAAGACGAAGTGTATGGAAGGAAACCACAAAATGTGAAGAGTTTGACTGTTTATATTGAAAACGACTTCCAAAAATATGGATAACAATATTTACCTCTGTTGCGTGTGTATCAAAGTGTTCCAGGTAGACTCAAACGGTGCATTAATGCACAAAGGAAACAGTTTGATGGTAAAAAGAAGTGCAATTCTTTGTTAACTGAAATTGAAAGTGTGTAGTTACTTTTCCATCAACCTGATAATCCTAAATTTATTACTTGAATACCAACAATTTTAAAACTAATTTAGCAAATCATCAAACACTCATTTGCTAACCATTTACATGCAGTTATTTTTAACTCTATATAAATAATCCCCTAAATTCCTTATTTGAAATAGATTTTCCAAAAATTCTCTCTCAAATCATGACGGATCTGAATGCCTAATAATATAATATAATGCATTTTAGCTATTTTAATTCAATTTCTTATTTTCTCTAGTGAGCATCTCCATTTAATCTTCACTTTCTATAAAAACTCCCTTAATGTAGATAACTGAGATTAATTTTCAAAATTCTTTCTTTCCCAGTCTATGTTGTACAGTTACTTTGGCAATTTTGTTTTTAGTCCTTCACGATTCAAAAACCGTAGGGTTCTTACTTTCATTTGCTAGCTGATGCGATCCCATTCTATTCCTAAGGAGCCTAAACTTTTCTAGTGTTTTCTTTTTCTTACTTATTAGACGGGTACCTTCACTGCCTTGTTTATTTTTTTTGCACTCTTATATATTTATCATTCATAATTTAGGAATGACACGAAATGACAATGACTTTTTTTTGGTTAAAATAGCATTAATATAAAAATAAGCTACGCAATGTACGAAGGCATTTAATATACAAAGAACCTTCTAATGTACTGTTTTACTTACCCCAGATTTATAAACCCTACCTCTTTTAAAGTATGCGAGAAAAATATGTGCAAAGAATGTTCGAGAAGAAAGTATGCTTGACAGTAAGCGGGAACAGAGACTTCAGTAAAAGCTACAGAGATCGTCATACTACATTGCGATGTGACGTGTGCTTATTCAATCATTGCACACTCACAAGCAGTCTAACCACAAATCACACAGGTAGCGTATAGGTTTTCGTAGAAGAGGTTTTGCGTTTTGAGAACAATTATAACTTAAGTTTTATAAACGATTGCTGCATTTTAACTCATTTAATTAATATTATGGCATGAATTGGTCAGAATAAATTATTTGTTTAATGTAAATGTTTTGTTTTCAGTGCTATTGATCATCCACACACCGTTTGTAGCTTTTGAGTTAACGCAACCAAATGTCAGAGACCAATTGTTTCTATTCTTGAAGTGCCCATTTTCGATCTTTTTTCTACTATATATCCTTTCAGAACTTAGCTTTAGAATTAATAGCCTTTAAAAATGTTATCTCAAATCTTTCGTACGCTTTCAACCTATTGTTAAGTTATGACAAACCACATGACCTTTTTTCATATATTAGATATATTATTACCTGTTTGTTTTTTTTTTTTTTTACAGCCCAGTCGAATTACAACAGCGCTAAGACGTCCAGATAACGCGGCTATCACTTCATGCGATTATGTCATTCCACATTATGCAAACTGAAACAAACAAATGAACAATGTCATTATTTCACGATTGTTCGAGTTGTCATGTTTCAAAACTGAAACCAGAGCAGAGGGTGAAGGGACCCTAATGTTTTTATCAATGTTTTTTTTAGTCAAAAACGAAAAATAAGTAACTTAAAAAATGCATATTTTCATCTCTCATATGTACACAGACCAGGTGATTCTTCCCATCCAGCAGATTGGTAGTTAGACAAGCCTGCATTGTACTAGTCGATGGGAAATGCCTTATGTTTGTCATTTCATATTAATATAACATTTTTCGCGTTTATTTATTATGTTCAATATAGCAAATTCTTATAGTAATTTGTGATTTAATTGCAATTTACATAATTAGGATTTTTATATTAATAAAAATCACTGAATAAGCATTATTTCCCTGTTTCGCGGCAGAAAACGATATATATATATATATATATATATATATATATATATACATGGATCAGTAGTTGAACCCCGGACCTTCATCACTAAAGCCCAGCGCGCACAATGCAACACTAGTCAAAACACGCCGAGGGGCACATAGCAGCCAATTCGGCTGAAATCGATACGACGCAGGGGACAGTGTTTCCGGGAAGGTCTGTAAAATGCCGGGATTGTATAATCCGCAAGACGAGAAAACTCACTCGTGTGTGTGTGTATCTCTTTGAATTCGTTCTTCTTTACCTAGGTCTGTAACGGCATCCGGAGTTCAGCGGGTTGTTAGTCTACATGTGTCCTTCACTTTAGTTTAGCGCTTAAACGAAGCGTTTTGGTATGTGAATGTACCTATTATTTACGATCAGAAGCATTTATTTACATTCTGTTTATATGTTACAGACTATGAAGAAATTGGGGAATAACATTATTGACCAGATTTTAAAATCATTTCCCTTTACTATTGTTTATCTATGACTGACCAAAGAGCTTAGGGCATTCTTGTATACTTCTAATGAAATGAAACATTATAACACATTGTCCGGGCAAAGACATTAATCACCAGTTGCAATTGGACAATGTTGATAAATACAATAAGCATAACACCATCCTTAAATATACTATTTATTTCCTTTTAGGTAAAGTTATTTGCATTTATCTGCCACGTTCCTTAAAAGAAATTCTTGTTCCTAATATTTTAACATTTATTTCATAATGCAAACGTCTCTGATACTTTCTTTTATGCGAACGAAAGTTGAAAGCTGAATGTAATTGGTTACTGCCCCTTTTTTCAAATTACTGATTTATTCCGATAGTACACAAAGAAAATCATGACATTTTCCTTGGTGGTGTTGTTTATTGCTTCTTCAGTTCTGATGCCATTCTGTTTCTTCCTCCATGGCCTATTGACTAATGTGTTGTATGAAATATATCAAACAATTTGTCATTTGTTATATAATAAAGTACATTCTCCAGGATGGTTTTATTCGTCTCTCTCTTTCATTAATTGTTATAACTTCTATTTCCGTATCCTTTTATAATTATTTATAGTTCACTTTGCTCCAGAAGTTTTAAAAGCTTTCTTAGATTGTTTTACAAGGTTTATTTGTTCATTGTATTCATCCTGAGTAAAATAATCACTTTCTGTATTATTCATACTTCCTATTACTAAAAACTAAACTGATACACAGTAAAGTATAACAAATTTGACAGATGAACTAAGAATTCGACAGACAAAACGAGTGTATAGGATTTTATCGGAAACATTACAAATGAATTCTGCATTGTTGCTTTCTTTGAACTTTGCGTACTTGCTACCATTATTGAGGTGAACTAGCGAAAATAAGCATTCGTTACAACTTTGACCAAGGAGGTTTGGAAAATTACGAAAGTGCCCGGACAACGTTGTTATCATCGTCCAGCTTTCTAGGACATTGTAGATAATGGCAGAGCATTATTATGTTATTATCCATAGTAGCCGTTTAGTTCAATGTCGTGACATATAATTATATGATACAAGTCGTATCGTCCTGTGGATTGGGAAGTTAGACAATCCCAGGGGTTATGCAAACTATTCCGTAAACACTGTCCCCTGCGTCATATCAACTTCGGCCGATTTGGCTATGTGCCTCTCGGCGTGTTCTGACTCGTGTTGCACTGTGCGCGCGCTGGGTTGTAACGGTGAAGTTCCGTGGTTCAAATACTGGCCCATGAAAGTAATTTTTTTTATTTCGTTTTCCGACACGAAAGAGAGAAATAATACTTATTCTGTGATCTTTAATAGTTAATATAAAACCCTAATTATGTACAATTCAATTAAATGAATAGATGCTTTAATGAAATAATATAAAATGCGAATAATTTCACATTAATGTGAAATTACAAACATAAGGCATTAAATGATATTCTGCTCTTTGTAGATAGTGTTACATACAAAAGAAAGACATAATAGAGTAGTTCTGGAGCAATATGCTCACAGTAAATAAAAGTAAACTCTCTTATAGGAAGTTTTGGTTAACGCAGCGAGTCATTTGAGATAAATGCATTTACCATCGACTGTAAAATGCAGGTTTGATTAATTACCAATCCACAGGATGAAGACTCACTCGGTATATATACCGCATGAAAGGCGTTTAGATGTCATACTTTGAAACAAAAAGAGATCTCGATGAGGACAATGTAAAAGGTTTTGAACACTTTTCTTCAATCTTTCATTGGTTTGTAGAAAAACGTGTTTGAAAAACGAGATTTGGCAAACGTATCTTCCTAGCTACTGTGCAGATAAGTGTTAAGGATGGGAGGTTCACTTTTGGAAGAGAAATGCGACTATTGCAGCGGCCGCCATTACACTGCACCAGTCCTATTACTGTTTAATACTTCCTAAGAGAGTTCTTTCCTGTCTTTGCATCGAAAGTTTCACCGTTTAATGAAAGCATCTAAACACGAACACACATTTCTTTTAGCTTTGAATGAAAAAGTTAAATAAAATAATCGTTTTGCACTTAAGCATTTACTCATACATACTTAAAGTAAATTCAAATAGGTACAATATTTTTTATTGAACTCTCAGTGAAAGAAAGTACAACATTCACATTTTTACGTAACCGTTCAACAAAAAGAAATAATAGTGAAAGTATTTTATTTAATAATTTAGAGAATACAATGCAAATATAATAATTGCATTATTTAAGCATTCAGTGAATATTGCCATGATCGCGTGCGTTTGTGCAAAAGTGAAATTGTAACTGAACGATCAACCGCTATGTTAAAATGTGCTTGTGCTCGTTTTCCCCAGTGTGTGATGTCAGGCAGCACGTGTCCAATTCTGCACTGTGGCAATATCAAACTCTGTTTAAAATGATGATTTATACAAAATAAACATTCTAAATTGTTGCGAAATGAAGCGCTTAAGGAAAAAAGTGAAGACAAAAATATTGACCAGCCGTGCTTTATTACATCTTTCAGGACGCCTTGTGCTTAATTCCTTTTTATTTTGTTGAAATGTTTTTTCAAGGTATAAAGTGTATTATATTGTTTTTTAATTTGTCTTTATAAACAAAAACATCTCCTAAGTTGATGACATCTACTATATATATATATATATATATATATATATATATATATATATATATAGCAGTCCCTTGGTCTAGCGGTAGCGTTCTTGGGCGTTACTCCAAGGCTCCTGGGGTTGATTCCCGGATATGTTACGAGAAAGAAAAGTAATTAAATACATATCCAAGTACAAAGATAAGAACATTATCTAGAACGACCAAAGAAATCTCTTTTGGGGTCTTATGAAGTCGGAAATCTATTAAAGGAACAAATTTCTTAGGAATGAGTGTGGATAAGTTTCTCGATTATATTTCTCTTTTATCCAATTCGCAAAGAATGCATGTAGAAGCGGTTTACCTTCTACCAAAGACTACTCCACTTCTTTAATCTTTCCTTCTCTCGTACCTTGCCTAAGAAAAGGCTCTGGTTAAACTTTTACAGTAAAAGAATCTTTCGACATTGATCCGTTTTCTTTGGAGAAGTTAAAGCGAACTACAGACGCTACATATTAAGTGAGATGGTTCGATTCGCTTTTATTTTTACGACCAGCAGAGCTTCTCCCAATTCCCTACGACTTGTAGAAGATCGTTTTCCTTCAGTTTACGATTCTTACATCAGAATATTTAAAAGATCTCCCTTTTTCAACCGGCCGTTCACCTCACTTCAAGATTATACAATGAGAAGAAGAAAAAACTCAACTTCGTAACAATGAGAACACTGTCTAGAACGGCAGATACATTTTTGTTCATCCCTTTTCAATTCTCTTAGCTGATTGTAAGGCAAACAATCCAGAGAAAGATGGCTTATGTAAACTCACGAAATTGCATATTCTTACGCGAATTCTTATTTTAACAACACTTATGATTAAAACCTATTTAATTTAACATTTAATAATTATTTTCTCGCAGCTTTTTCTTTGGGAAAGCAATTTTATTCTTAGAGATGTTAGTTATTAGGGCATGAAAATGTAGTACATTATTTCACTGCATTGCTGTTTTTAAGCATTGTAAAGGAATTATTAAAATATGGTTATGTATGAAAATTTTCTGCTATGGAAATAAAAACATCCATTATCTTAATAATAAGCTCATCAATCTGCTGACCTGGAGATATCAGGTTCGATTTCCGAAAAAATTCAGGACCCTCCGACTGCCTGTGAGTGCAAATTCGGTCTGCAAAGCCAAGATTAAGGTTGATTATAGTGTTACTGTGATTTTTAATAGTGTTTAACGTTCGTTTTAACTACTGAGGCATCATAGGTGGTGGACACTGATGATACATGAGATGAAATGATATACTGGGAAAGGATTTTTTTTTTTAAACTTTTTAAAGGAAGATAGCATTTCAGGCCTAAGTTTAGGGTACCTCCCCGGAATTTGCTATTTAGTCAGTCAGGGAGGACGGTTCTGATGGGAAGCGAACCTCACACTTCCCTCTCACGAGTCCGCACTTTGACGACCTCGGCCATTCGTGGCGGTGTTTTACTGTGTTGACTGCATGACCCCTTAGTGGCGACAAACGGCATTTCAGGCCTTAAAATTTCAAATCTGATGTATTCCATTTATCTTTTATTAAAAGAATGCCTTTTGATGATAAACACGAAACCTGCACTCGTTTCCAGGTAAGTTATAAAAGCTATGTTTTATTTTGGGAACACTAATTTTATGTATACGCTCAATTTTTCAACCTAAACGAGGCTTGGGAAAGACGAAGGAAAAATGACACACTATCTTTAAAGAGTCGTCCTTGTTCTGTTTTCCTATGGGCAATTTAATATTTTTGAAAATGATAATTAATCATTGTACATACATGCTCGTAACTATTTTCCCTATATTTATAAATTATACATGCAGCATGGTCCATGAGCCAGTTGACAAAACTGCATTATACTTTCATATGCAAACATCAAGCCACAGAGGTATATTTTACTACTCAAAACTTACTATACTCTTTACACTCATAATAGTCAAGGTCATTTGTCACACGTGAATATTCCCATCCTATCACTGTTTCCTATGAACAGCAAGTTACATGACAACGTGGATTAATCAGTAGCTAGGGAGGGGAATGAGCCCACATAGCCAGCGCTGGCAGAAGGAAAGCGACCCGTGGAGAGAAGGATTAACTCGCCTATTTTGAGTGAAAATATAACCTAAATTAGGGGTTTCAAAGCAAAGATAAAATTTATTTAATATAGAGGTACAAATATTGCCACAAATGTTCTTAGGGAGTAGACTTTAGAAAAACTAAAAACCCTTCTATGAACCAGTCTATAGTGAGAGAGTGTTTCACTTCTCTTGCAGATGTTCAAAGAGTGGACCGTTCTTCACTACTACCATCACTTCATGAGTTACAGTCTGATATGCTGGCGCCGTGGCGAGAGATTAAGACGTTCGTCTCCCACTGATGTGGACCGGATTCAATCCCAGGCCGTAGGTGGGATTTGTGGTGCCTGGGTAGATTTTATCCGGGTACTCCGATTTCTCGTTCCACCCATTCAGCCATTATTCTATTACCATTGCGGAAAGCTACCTCAATATCTACCCTATAAAAACTGCACACCCTTCATGTTCTGGCGAATGATTGAATAGTCAAAAACAGGATCCGATAAATCCACCAGAAAAAAATTCTCGCCCAAACCACGAAATATTTCATTCTATCTCCTATCTGAATCTACGGAATCTATGGAATTCCAGCAATCTTCTGTGCCAATATACACTATAATTTACCGTAAGAATGCTTTGTTTAATAAATGACTACTATTTTAGGGTTAGTTTCATTAGGGCTTAGAGCATAAATCTTAACGACTTCGTTTGGGAAATATCCAACTCACAACATACAATTGCCTTTAAAAAACGTATCATTTTAAGCAGTCCTTACATTCACAAATAAATTTGTAATTGTAAATTAAATTTATTCCAGTCATTAAGAATCTTTCCTCGTAAAGTTAGTGTATTTCCCACTAAGAGTAACATGAAAGAAACGCTACCTAAGTCTCTGGATAATATTACCAATATAGCGGTAATAAAAAGTGGTTTTTAAACACATTTGGGAGGGGATAAGTTACGTAGTAAATTGTTTATTATTATTATTATTATTATTATTATTATTATTATTATTATTATTATTATTATTATTATTATTATATTTTCTTGTATATTATATAAATAAATTGTTTTTAAAGGGAATAATCATGTAACATGGTTATTGTGAAAAACAATAAAACAAATCTCTAATTTTCATTATTTCGGTTTTAATGTACATAAAGTAAAAATGAAGATTCTGAATATAAAACTAAATAAATTAAGACAAATGAATGAAACAATAAGGAGAACATTAAAGAACAAGACGTCAAAAACAACTCAAATGAAATTCTACAAAGTAATGACTGTGTCAATGGGAGCACATGGAAGTGAAAACTGGACTATGACCAGGACAGACAGGATAGGAATACAAACTGCAGAGATGATATTTTTAAGAGCAGTAGCTGGATTTACTCTCTTAGATAAATAACGAAATGAATAAATCTAAAAACAGTTAAATATATATATAATCTAAATTAAAAATTAATGAAAATAAAAACAGCTGGTATCAGCACAAATTAAGGATGAAAGAAAAATGGATACCAAAATTTGTACTAAATTATAAACTTGGAGGATATTCCAAGTACGAAGACTATGAACTAGATAGAGTGATAGTTTAATTGTGGACAGAACAGGTCGTTTAGCCTATAGCTTGTGGAAGAAGAATAAGAAAATTTGTATAAAACGAGTAATATTTTTTCGCGCTAATATAAGCTAATAGTATGCATTTGGGCATGCGCAAGGCAGAGAATAACCGTTTTAAAATTTTCCCAAAGTTGGCATGTTGCTAACATATTTATACAAATAAATCTTATAAACAAATTTATCTAATTATACTGTGGCTTTGATTTCATATGCCCCGTGAGAGAGGTAAAAATTAAAAATATATGTATTCCGAATTTGCTTAAATAATCTTCACTTCCGTATTAAACCACAGGTGGTAAATGTGAAGTACCATAAACATTTTATAGCACTGAGTGTTATAGAATGCATTTTCTACTATGAGTGCCCTGTGTTAAATGAACAACTTTTGGTATGAATTGTTTAAAAATTATACCTTTTGTCTTAACGTAGCAGCAGCAGCAGCAGTAGTAGTAGTAGTAGTAGTAGTAGTAGTAGTAGTAGTAGTAGTAATAGTAGTAGTAGTAATAGTAGTAGTAGTAGTAGTAATAGTAGTAGTAATAGTAGTAGTAGTAGTAGTAGCAGTAGTAGTAGCAGTAGTAATAGTAGTAGTAGTAGTAGTAGTAACAGTAGTAGTAGTAGTGGTAGTAATAGTAGTAGTAGTGGTAGTAATAGTAGTAGTAGTAGTAGTAGTAGCAGTAGTAGTAGCAGTAGTAATAGCAGTAGTAGTAGTAGTAGTAGTAGTAGTAGTAGTAGTAGTAGTGGAGTAATAGTAGTAGTAGTAGTAATTGTAGTAGTAGTAGTGGTAGTAATAGTAGTAGTAGTAGTAATAGTAGTAGTAGTGGTAGTAATAGTAATAGTAATAGTAGTAGTAGTAGTAATAGTAGTAGTAGTAGAGTAGCAGCAGCAGTAGTAGTAGAGTAGCAGCAGCAGCAGCAGCAGCAGTAGTAGTAGTAGTAGCAGTAGTAGTAGTAGTAGTAGTAGAGTAGCAGCAGTAGTAGCAGCAGCAGCATCAGCAGCAGTAGCAGTAGTATATTTATTTTCAAAATATATTTGTTACAAATTTAACTCATCCATACCGTACGGGTCCTGGGACGTAGGCGCTTTCCCAATACACTAAGAAATACATGAAATTACACAAAGCAATATTGAACTCTTAAGAGAAAATCAATGAAATGAATAAATAAAAATATATATAATGGAAAAAAAATAATTAAACAGAAAAGAGAACAGTACAAAAAGTAAATAACTTACACTCCTACATACATACATACATACACACACACACACACATATATTATATATATATAGACAAAAACTTCCAAAAATATAATGACTCATGTTCCCCTACCCCATTCTGCCCCTTTTCAGATTGTCTGCCTCTTCCGATCTGATCCTGTATCACTTAATTTAAAACTTCACCTACTCCCTCTTCCTCCTTCCTATCTGCCAGCAAAGTCTAGCATTGCCACTGTCCTCTCCTCCGTTAATAAACGGTCACAAATAAATATAAAAAATACCACTATAAATGGGTAATGTTTTCACAACTTAAAAGTACAAACACATGGTTCTCAGTGGACAATTTCCTATTCATGGTACATTTACTCATTAATCCAATGCTATAAGCTCTCACACAATTCGTTGAATCCATTATCTCAGAAGCTAATACCTTAATCAAGTATATACTATGAAAATTTGTTGGATATTAATTTTTAAGTGCTTTAAACTATCAATAAAAGCAATACATACAGGCAGAGTCATCGATCTTCCTTTTTCAAACAGCAGTAGCTTGAGCTTAAACTGGGAGAGTTTCTGATGATTTTGTCTCTTTCTACTGTATAACGGTTTCTCAATGAATAGGACGGAAAATATTAGAATAATTTGTATATTTTTAAAATTTAATAAAACTGAATATGAAAATTAGACATAACGGTGAAACTCACCTGATAATATTTCAGTACAGTCTCACTTGACTTTAATAGACTTATTGCAATTTGTCTCCAGGGATTTAATCCATTTGGAATTTATGTCTTGTCCTCCAAACCTTCTATCACACCATTGTTGGAATATATCCGTCTATGAAGAAATTTCTTCAGGTTTCGAAAGGGAATAATCTTTGGGAGTCAGGCATGGACTGTAATGAGGATGATTAAGCTTCAAGTACCCACAAACATCTCTTGCTGTTTGGGATTTGTGGCAAAGTGCATTATACCGAAGCAACAAGGGGTGGGAGAAAACTGAGAATCTAGATCCGGTAAGTACCCATCTTTTGAAAGAGATTTTGA
The DNA here is from genome assembly GCA_030762175.1 of Metallyticus violacea. NCBI lineage: Eukaryota > Metazoa > Arthropoda > Insecta > Mantodea > Metallyticidae > Metallyticus > Metallyticus violacea. The sequence continues at coordinate 56,446,529 of CM060841.1, forward strand.
GGAAGGAAAGAGTAAGGTGAACTGCGAAATTAAAAAGAAATTTGGGGTTCACAGTGAAGCAATAGAATGTAAAATTAGAAAGCTGAAAATTATTATGGAAAATCAATTTTCATTTGAGTAGCTTAGGTTGGAAGGGAATAAGATATGGGCCTTCAAAGTAAAAAAGAGGTTAGAAATTATTGGATTGGGCAATATTTGGATACAGGTCAAGATAACAGGAGAACTGTATGAAGGAAGGTCAGGAACCGCCTGAAGGATACAGACAGGCAGCATACAATCGCGCAATGTGGGGAGAAGATCTCGTTAGAAATGCAAACGGGATTAAAATCTGGGTGGAGGATGGAGCTGTACATCAAATGTTAGTATTTTTTCCTACAACTACAAGAGAAAATCATAAATATGAGGCAATGTCATACTAAAAAGACAAAGCATTGGGACCCTGCAGGTATAATACTTCAAACCAGAGGAAAAGTATTTGCGCATGGAGCAATCCATATAATATTGAAACCAAGAAATATCTTAAAAGTACCTAACGGAATACCAATATAGATTAAATCGCATAGTATTACATTTACAAACTCAGTGACTACTGCCTAAATTAAGACTGCAATTTATTGTATTTTCATTAAGATTAAAGATTTTATTAGCAAGCCTTCTTTAATAACAGATCACAATTTGCTTTTTATGACTGTTTATTGCCGGTTTCATAGCAACGATATTGCTACAATTTATAATCACTTGAAACTAAAGCAGACGATACTGAAGCACTTTCATTTGTCATCTGCTTCAACTGCTTTAAGTGCCTTGTAGGCTTATGACTTTAGTGGACGCTTAATTATCTTTTGTATCATACACCTCGTTATTATTGTCTTTTAACTACAAAGAACTTCTTTGGGTATTCATGGTACCGGAAGCGAATATTAAATTTCATTCGTGATTAGGAAACATTATAAAAACACTCTAGCAAGCATTAATACTTATATTTCATAGAGAAATAAAAAAAGAATGTCAGATTTTTTATAATAAAAATATAAATATTTGTTTTTCATTCACTTATTATCAAGTGTTGCTTAGATGCTGTTTTTATCATCTCTCTTAACAATTTATATTATATACATTCCCATCTTGCCTGATTGTTCCTTATATAATCTACTTAAAAAGGTACGTATTAGAAATTTAATTTATTTATTCCTTCATTTTATTTGGTTGAATGTTAGAGAGGTGCTTGTGTCTGGAGAAAATAAGTCATTGCTATTATTTTGGACAAAAAATTACTAAGCGAATATCCGGTTAAAGAGGAGATAATTAAATACATTCTGATTGATCGTTACAACAATCTGGACTTTCAGGAAAATGATAATTAATGTAACATCTATAGAAAGTTCTCTCCCACGAATGAATCCCACGGCGCTACAAACCCACCTGCCACCTTACGCGGTCATATTGCCGGCAAACCGCCACGGGTGGCCGAGGTCGTTAAGGCACGGACTCGTGAGCGGGAGGTCTGCGGTTTGAATCCCGCCAGGATTGTCCTCCCTAACTGGGGTTTTTTCCAGGTTTTTTTCAGTCTAAAACTTAGGCCTGGAACGCTTCCTTCCTTAAAAAAAAAAAACCTTTCCTAATATATAATTTCATCTCATGTATCATCAGTGTCCATCGCCTGTGGTGCCTCAGTAGTGAAAACGGGCGTTAAACACTACTCAAAAAAAAAAAAAAAAATTGCCGGCATGCATTGTTTCTGAAGTTAAGACAAGGGCTATAGGATCAAGGTCGTCGAAACTTAGCCGTTAAAATGCCAACAAAGTTCTAAACTTTGTAAGAATTGATCGGTATTTAATATAACCAATGCCATGTTCGTCCGAATGGAGGCTAAGGATTACTATAAAAAAACAGGTGGAAGGCAAGAGGAATGAGGGGAGTGTTGGTAGCATGCATTTGGAGAAAAAAGAAATGGTTTTATGATACCGTACGGACTGCTAAAGGTTCTTCGATCGTAATTCATCATCAATAAGAATGAACGCCTTTTTCACGAGTCTGAGAATGAACTCGCAACCCCTTGCCAGTAAGCAGGAGAAGAAGAAAGGAAATACTTACTATTCACAATTTGAAGAAGTTCTGAAATTTGTCGCTTTGTCACAAACAAGAGCAGAATTTAAATGCACTTTCCGCCTCACACTGACATTGCACATTCTGCTGAATCTAATTACTTGTTCAAAGTTTACCACTTAGAAGTTAATGGGTTCGAATAAAACGGGTTTTATAAGAAAAAAGGTTCGCTGATACGCTTGAATTAGTGCCGGAATTGTTTATTTTCCGCCGAGGGAACGTTTTTCCGTAGGGCTTCTGTAATAATGCTCCGTTTCCAATGCTTCTTGCCAGATTTTTCGAACGATGCCCGGTGCTGGATGGAGTTTATTATGTCACGAAATTTATGAATCTTAAGTTGGTAAGATCATTATACTAATTCAGCCTCGGCGGGAGTAATAATGCTTGTGATAAAGGGCATTAGTCTCTAATTATCTTGGGAAACGTTTGAAAAGTAATGGAGTCTCTGTGCTTTCATACGTGGTAGGCTGAGAACTGCAGCAGTAAATATTCTCAGCAATTTAACAACACCGCGACCTTACAGCCGACCTCTATATGAAATACGAGTGATATGAGCGGTAATTAAAGAAGTTTCACAAGCTAATAGTATACATTAAATGTACTTTCAAAGACGACCTTAAATAAGATTACAATTACTATGAATATCGCGGACAAAGTTTAGTTTTCTTAATAATATAGGGACGTGATCACAATTCGTGTATTATGGAATTGTTTTTGATGAATATTACTCAAATAGAAGTGCCGGAGACCAATGTTTAGACCGCAAGCCTTCCTCAAAACGACCCAGTTCGATCCCTTTGTGCGGGAGAGCCATTTGTAAGAGATAAAATTGAGATCTTCTCGAGGTTCTTGCGTTTTCCTATTTCGTTCCAGATGTACTCAACTAAATAGCAGGACTTATACGGGTCTCCTGGAATATCTGATGTGGAAAAGTGGGAAATTGCCCTGGACTCGCCAAGTAGCAAAGGGTACATACTCCACAGCTTGGAGTTTTGATAACACAAATTAAAGAAAAACAGCAGAAAGAGGAGATGAAACTAGTGTTACCTGCCAGGACGCCATGTTGTTTTACATCATCATGTTTTACGTTCAATTAAGTACAGTGAGGTTATATGAGCTATGAGCGGGCGTACTGGAAGAAGTCATCGTCAAGGCCGTATACTGCATGTGCAAGTTACAATTTGTTAGTTTGAGAGAGTCTTTATCAGCAAATGGTACTGTGTTCGTGTGTTGTTACTCGTTGTTTTCGTTGTGTGTAAATTATGTACTAATAGTTTTTCGTTAGTTATGCTACTATATAAATGCATTCTTAAAATATTATATACCATAAATATGTGAAAACGGATTTTTGCAGAGAAAAGATAAGGCGCCTCGCAAGTAAATATTCTGGAATCAAGTTCCAGGCATAGAAGCTACAGGAAACAGGATCTCTTAAAGACGAGAAGCATGTATCGAATAGCTGTGTCCTTATAGAAGAAAAGTCAGATGAAATAATGGAATTTCTTATGCATTGCCGCTGAGGAATACCATTTTAAATATAATATACAGTTAATGCATATTGTCAGTTTTAAATGCTTTCAATAATATATAAGCAATAATTCCAAGCGCGGTCTTCCTTTTTCCGGATTACGGTGATTTACTTCCCCAGTAAGCAAACGTCTCAGGCGGCCTGTAACTCAAATAACGTCAATGTACAATAGATCCCAGAATTATTTTTCTCAGATTGAATAAGAATACGAATAGGATAGACGCGCGATTACTTATTCAGTATATCACGCAATTTCCGCTCCTTTTACCATGTTTCTCTTTCTTTTTTATTTCCTTATTTAGTGATGATTTAAATATATTTCCATTAGGAATAAAGGATTCTAACGATGCTATAATACAGAGGGTGCCAAGAAAATGTATACACACTTCAAGCAAAGGAAAATCTGTGTTAACACAACAAAACTGAATTCACACAAACAGAAAATGATGAGCACTAATCACCTTAGACTTTTATAGTTACAACAGTTACTCAAAATGTCCATCATCGGCGTGGATACACTTCTGAGTACGTTGAACTACTGCTTGAGTAACATTTGCGAAAGTGTCCTCAGCGATTGCAGCACATGCCGTTTCAATATCTTCCCGAAGTGCTGCCAGTGTAACTGGTTTTCTACGGTATACAACATCCTTAAGATTTCCCCATAGGTAGAAGTCCAACGGAGTTAGACCCGGAGAACGCGGTGGAAACCTCTTTGTCCTATTGCCTTTGAACTCCAACCACATTCTCGGTTTTCCAATACTACTTCAAATTACTTTTGGCGTTCAAATGATACCCCGTTTTGTTGTAGCAACGCTTGCATAGTCACATTTGTTTACAGATCATCATACGACAATCTTGGCTTCATTTGTTCATTGTTTATTTACAATAACCTTGGCTTCATTTGTTTATTGTTGATTTATCTGTCACGTAGCAACGCTATCATAATATGAGTCACATCTGTTTACAGAACATCATACTATACATTACTGTTGTTTTTCGGTTCAACTTTGAAATATTTGAACAGACATCTACTGTGAAATTGTGTATACATTTTTGGCACCCTCGGTATATTAACACCAATCTTAAGATATTTAAAAATTAGTCAAATTAAGATCAAAGTACTTTATATAAATAAATACTAGTGTATAAAGTGAAAGACAACCCAGTTAAAAGTATACTGCAATAATAAGTACAATATAATAGTTAAACTTTTACAAACTTATTACTGAATTTTATGAAAGATTTATGTTAGATTTATGTTATAACTATACTAAAGAATATTCCACGGTAAATATAATTACAAAATTTGTATAAATACATGCAGCATTAATAAGAGCATTTCCACAAATGAAAATATCTATCAGATACCTCCATACACAATTTTCTTTTACAGACGGATATATCCTTGTGTCCCCAGTTCAGTGGATACGAAATATATAATAAAACTAATTGAAAGAAATGATAGTAAATATCAATAAAGAAAATATTTAATTATTAGATAAGTTAATATTCTAACTTTACAAGTTAAAGAAGTGAATAACTGTATATAACACCTTGCCTAAACATTAATTGGTGTAGTTTAAAAATAATTAAAAAATAAATTTTGGAAAACAAATGGTTAACTGTTTCAGAAAATCGGTAAAGATGGTACAGACATGTGAAAAGGATGGAAGGAACCAGATTTCTCAAAAATAAATTAATGGAAATCTGAACTGAAAATCTCTTTCTAAATGGATGGAATCATTTGACTTGTGAAAGTTGTCGGGTAAACACTTATATATGCAGTGCCACAGAAGTTAACGAGTAAATTGTAAAAGCCCCTAGTATTACCAATACATATATAATTTTCTTTCTAAAATAATAATTATTCAAATATATCTACAATTTTTATAAAAAAAACAAACATGTAACATTTTCAAAAATGACATTCTGTAAATTTTCACATTCTCATGCAAGTAATGTGACTGGATAGATTTAGTGCTAAATATTAATTTATTATTACTTTACAAACATTTGCCTAAATTAGAAGTGATAAAATATTTATGTGTGATATATTTATTTTGTTTTTAATGCTATATAAAATAGATTTGGCACATTATGGGTATTCAAAATATTTCAGTTGAAAATATTAAATAAATTCAAAGATATCCCTTTTGTTTGTTAAAAAGTAGTTACTTTTAATTAAATCCTTTAAATAAGAAAAATGCTTTAAACTTCAGTGGAAACAGACATGCAATTTTCACGAAAAAAAAAAACAGTTATTAAAACTTTATTAAACCACCAATAAAATTGGATGTACAAACAACATTTAAGATAAAACAACTAAGAAGAGAAATTGCGGGGGTTCTTAACATTTTAGAAGTACCAAGGCTATATAATAGTCCACAATAATATGTTTGACTGTCTAAAGAAGCACACATTTTCAGCACAATCGATGCCATTGTATTCGAAGAGAAGTTTGTTTACTCATTTATATATTTATAATTTAAAGTCAGCACAATAGTGTCTTTTGACTTCGAAATTCTACATATATGCACATTTGAAAGCTAGTTTGATTCTGTCTTAGCACATATCTTTATTTTAAGTAATGAAAGCGCTAAATTTGGCCATTAGAATACTCGGGGTGCTTTGAGTTGTATTGATGTTTATGCTCGAAGATGAGCTAACCTCAACAACACTTGTACCAGGACGAGAGTGTGTTTGTTTCCACTGCAACAAGGCGTGTGACGGAAGCATCAACTTTAACCCTCTCCCAGTTCGCTCTCGGCCGTGTTTACACATCTGCGAGAGGGCGCGAGTCAAGTGGCTGGCTTGAAGTGAGAGAGTTCAGGCAGGCAGTCAGTCAATCCATCGCAAATCCGGAGCCAGCCCGCCACACTGAGTGCTTTATATGCGGATATCTACTTTACGAGCCACCTGTTGCACGCTGGCCCCCCCTCGCCGTACAAACGCCGGCCGGGCTTAACCCCACCGACTTTTTTTATTATTCCTTTTCCTTTTTGGGTAAATCGAGCGCTATGTCATCCACGGGAAACCCATCTGATTTTTTTTTTCTGTTGCCCTTTTTAGCAAGTTTCACAAATTTACTCTATGTAGCTTTAAAAAAAAAAAAAAAAAAAAAAACCAGGAGTGAATCACGTCCCTAATTTAAACACTTGCTCTCTGCCATATTATAGGGAGCATGCAGACGAGATACGGTCGAAAGATAACTTTAGTATGTCATTAAAGCTAGGAGTTTTAGATTTACAATTTCTATTTTTTTTTCTTTTATAAACCTATATTTATAGAATATTACTTCAATATTTATAAGAAAACCACTGCAAAATAAACTAAAGAACTTCAAAATAATTTTAAACAATATTATAATAATCACATATACCTACTGCAAAGCTTATAACTGTTCTATTGATTAATGTAGGGAGGAAATATCACAAAACAAGACTTAAAAAGAAAACTTTAACGAATAAACAACTATTATATAAACAATAGTACCTTAGAATGACAGACATTTTCAAACAATAATTTTTAGAACTGTTTTGCCCTTCAGCAGCTCCTATGGGCCTAATTCAGTGTTATTACTAATTCAATACATAATATCCCAATGCATTGAGAAGATGTCGAACATTATATGAATTGTCAAATGGACACCGCCCTGTGAAATAATTTCGGAAGTTGGTTCATAAATTTAAGGAAACCGGCGCAGTTACCGATAAAGCGATGGGTAGACCAAAATTAGAGAACAATTGAATGCAGCGCTAGTTTTATAAGAAGGCCAGGAACTTCATGAAAATTCTGCATATAAATAGTAGTGCTAATAAAGTTGCAAAGTGTTTGGGGAAGAGTTTTGGGAAGACTGTTTCGGCTCTATCCCTATAAAATTAATATAAGAACAAGAACAAGGTAAGCAGATTAGCGTCACCTTCACTTTGCAAATGTTATCAGAAGTTCAGAATAACGTTGAATGGCAAAGAAAAATTGCATTTCGAATTAAAAGAAAATGTTAATACACAATTGCAGGATATGGGCGAAAAAAAATCGGAACAAAATTGTTCAGAAGTGGTTACATAATGTCAAAGGTTATTGTCTGGTGTGGTTTTACATGTAATTTTGTAATTGTACCCAATGTGGCAGCTAATATACGGCGACGCCTTCTGGTTTCAAAAGGGAGTACCTTTAGGATAAATGCTGTCACATTGAGTATATAAATGCGTGCTTAGTCATATTCTATCCTATAGGCCCTGAAGTGAAACTAAGTAATAGTACTAGTAGAAGTAGTAGTAGTAGTAGTAGTAGTAGTAGCAGTAGTAATAGCAGAAGTAGTAGTAGTAATAGTAGTAATAGTAGTAGTAGTAGTAGTAGTAGTAGTAGTAGTAGTAGTAGTAGTAGTAGTAGTAGTGGTGGTGGTGGTGGTGGTGGTGGTGGTGGTGGTGGTGGTAGTAGTAGCAGAAGTAGTAGTAGTAATAGTAGTAATAGTAGTAGTAGTAGTAGTAGTAGTAGTAGTAGTGGTGGTGGTGGTGGTGGTGGTGGTAGTAGTAGTAGTAGCAGAAGCAGTAGTAGTAATAGTAGTAGCAGTAGAAATAGAAGTAGTAGTAGTAGTAGTAGTAATAGTAGTAGTAGTAATAGTAGTAGTAGTAGAAATAGAAGCAGTAGTAGTAATAGTAGTAGCAGCAGTAGTAGTAGTAATAGTAGTAGCAGTAGAAATAGAAGCAGTAGTAGTAGTAATAGTAGTAGTAATAGTAGTAGTAGTAGAAATAGAAGCAGTAGTAGTAATAGTAGTAGTAGTAGTAGTAGAAATAGTAGTGGTAGTATTAGTAGTAGTAGAAGAAGAAGAAGAAGAA